>OY744532.1:4583935-4671435 GCA_963556195.1 Sepiola atlantica | reverse complement strand
AACCCAGGAACCTCACTAACAATGGCAAGTACTTTAACTCTCAACAAACTAGATCACATAAATGACCAAGAGAAAGAATAACCTATGGTTAAAACGTCCTTATAATAGCAATGTTAAAACTAATATCCCAAGATAAATCTTTAAATTATAGAAACATTCTTTTAACCATCCACAGAGATATATCACTATCCCAAATAATAACTCTATAAAAATATAAAATTCTACAACGCCTAATATAGCACAAACAATAATTTCCTCTAAAAACAAGACAATTAAATTTTTGAAGACACCTATACCCTCACTAGCCCCTATTGATAATTGCAATTGCCAAAGATCCAGACAATGCCCGCTCAATAATGGTTGTATACAAAAAGACGTAGTATAAGCAGGCACTGTAAAGTAGGTCCATTCTAGTTTAAACCCACTATACAACATCTCATCTACCCAGTACTCTTACGAATTCTCAACCTCTTCCACAACTCAACACCCAAAATATAACTCCAGTAAATAAGAATTTAACCAAGAATTAACAGCCCAATATAATAACCACCTCTACTAATTTTAACCAACCCTCCAACCAGCACTTATTGCACATACCCCTCATGTAACTAATACTACAAATAACAAAAAAAACACTCATTCTAAAATACACAATTTTATCGCTGCTTCAGCTTTCCCATTGAAACACCGCAAATCAAACCACATATCTTCTTTAAAAATACAATGACCAGAAAACAGGGGCATTCCTAACTAAAAATGAGATTCTGTTGTCATGCGAACATAAACAATCTTTAAATAAAGCCACGTTATAGCCCTAACTGATACCTCACCTCTATCCAATAATCAAACATCGAGAATGCTAGAATTATAATCAGATTCATGTGTTAAAATCACCCATCACCCAGAACATATATCAACTTGTTTATCCAAAGCCAACTTTAATATTTCCGAAAGACTATCCGTAAAACATCTATCTCCTTTAACTTTCAGAATTCTTTTAGATTATACGAAGCTATTTTAATCTTTTGAATCTGATGCCCGCTTATAACAAACAGTATACTCCCCTTTTTAAATTTATTCCCCCTATGGTACCTCATACCTTGCCCCCTTTAATCTTGCAATGTTTCTAAAATACAACCCTTGCTGCTCACACACGCCTAATCATCTTTATCCTATCTTCATATAACTTTTAATCCCCACCTTTTTTATATGTTTTAATTATCATACGCATCCCAACAACTTGTTCTTCTATCTATATATATATACATTGCCCCACGCGTATGCTACAAATAATTTCTTATTAGTCTATACAAATTATTTTACAGCATTTAATAACATTACTTCCGCTAATTCTCACCATTCAACTAATTATTTCAATTACGTTAGCTCATATCAATTGCGGCAACACTATTTTCAAGGAATTTACTTAATGCTGTAACACACCTATTTTCTAGGAATTTACTCAATGCTGTAACACACCTATTTTCTAGGAATTTACTTAATGATGTAACACGCCTATTTTCTAGGAATTTGTTTAATGCTGTAACACACCTATTTTCTAGGAATTTGCTTAATGCTGTAACACACCTATTTTATAGGAATTTGTTTAATGCTGTAACACACATATTTTCTAGGAATTTGTTTAATGCTGTAAAACACCTATTTTCTAGGAATTTGCTTAATGCTGTAACACACCTATCTTCTAGGAATTTGTTTAATGCTGTAACACACATATTTTCTAGGAATTTGTTTAATGCTGTAAAACACCTATTTTCTATGAATTTGCTTAATGCTGTAACACACCTATTTTCTAGGAATTTGCTTAATGCTGTAACACACTTATTTTCTAGGAATTTGCTTATAGCTGTAACACACCTATTTTCTAGGAATTTGCTTAATGCTGTAACACACCTATCTTCTAGGAATTTTGTAAATGCTGTAACACACCTATCTTCTAAGAATTTGCTTAATGCTGTAACACACCTATTTTCTAGGAATTTTCTTAATGCTGTAACACACCTATTTTCTAGGAATTTGCTTAATGCTGTAACACACCTATTTTTTAGGAATTTGCTTATAGCTGTAACACACCTATTTTCTAGGAATTCGCTTAATGCTGTAACACACCTATCTTCTAGGAATTTTGTAAATGCTGTAACACACCTATCTTCTAAGAATTTGCTTAATGCTGTAACACACCTATTTTCTAGGAATTTTCTTAATGCTGTAACACACCTATTTTCTAGGAATTTGCTTAATGCTGTAACACACCTATTTTCTAGGAATTTGCTTAATGCTTTAACACACCTATTTTCTAGGAATTTTTTTAATGCTGTAACACACCTATTTTCTAGGAATTTGTTTAATGCTGTAACACACCTATTTTCTAGGAATTCGCTTAATGCTGTAACACACCTATCTTCTAGGAATTTTGTAAATGCTGTAACACACCTATCTTCTAAGAATTTTCTTAATGCTGTAACACACGTATTTTCTAGGAATTTGCTTAATGCTGTAACACACCTCTTTTCTAGGAATTTACTTAATGCTGTAACACAACTATTTTCTAGGAATTTTCTTAATGCTGTAACACACCTATATTCTAGGAATTTGGTAAATTCTATAACACACCTATATTCTAGGAATTTGGTTAATGCTGTAACAAATCTATTTTCTATGATTTTCAGGCTAACCGTTTTTAAACCCATTTCCTTGAATATTTGAATTTCTCCTTTACCCTTCATTTATTGCTTGACTTGCTGGGACATGCATATGCATGATCAATTACTTAAATCTGACCTAAACATATAACTAGGACTAACCTATAACCTCACCTTTTTCTGGTTAATCCTTCATTTATCTACTTATAATATGACTTCACAAATGTGACTACATTCTATCTACATGTATACACAAAATTATATACTCTTTACTTGAAAACTATTTTTCATATTTAAGATTCTTAATTTATTCTATTAACGTATTTTAAAACCCCCTACGTACATATAACATATTACCTCACATTCTACTTTGATTTTGGCTTTCAACAGATTGTTACAAACCCATTTAAAATTGAATCTAAGATATATTATTTCAACGGCATCAACCATTAAAAAAGGTACCTGACAATAATTTGTTCTTGGTAATACATCTCTATCTTGCTAATCCTCCCAGCCTCTTCACCCCCTCCTTATATCAAATTATCAAATGCTTGTTTTACTCCCTAAAACCAATTTGACCTGTAAACCAGGTTCCTTCCGCCCCCTCGTTTGCCACAACATCCTTATCCAATTAATTTTCCCTACAACTGCCACATTTTTGTACTTGCACCTACCTATACTGCCCCCTCTCCATCTGCCTTGTATCTAACATTTATAATTCGCTTCCCTTAACCCTTTTTCCGTTTTGATTGAAATTTTTCTTGAAAAAAAAAAATCCGAACCCGTTCTTAGTATGAATACTTCACAATTGCTTTTGTGTTAAGCACAGCAATATATTTAATTAGTGGTTTGGATACGCTAGCCTTTTGACTTAATCAACACGTCGCAAATTCCATTAGGAACATTCTTTCTCTATTCATAATCGAACGTTTTCCTCTAAAATCTGTTTACCTCTACCTCAAAGAACCTCAGCCGGTCTAAATTACTCCAAATATAGGAACCAGAGTTTAAGCTCTGCTTGAGTCTTCGGAGTTGCTCTTACGCACTTTTCACGCAACTTTAACGGTTAATTTTGCTCACATCTTATACATTTTTTAAATATAATTATACCTTTTCAAATATTGACATCATTGAAAGAATTTATTTTACTAACTTATTTGTTGAATCTCCTCTGACGAGAATATTACATCTTTGAAAAGCCATAGTTTAAGGAAAGAAAAATATTATTTTATACTTTTGTTTCAGTCAATTGATTAGTTAATATATATTGTATTTTACACAATTTTTATTCTCCTCACTTACTTATATATATCGTTTCTTTCATTAAGTTGAACGCTCTTATGACGACAAGACGCCGGTTAAAGTGTTAAAATTATCACTGTTAATTCGCTATTCTGCGGTGGTCAAGTGGTTCTAGATGTCGTGATTTGAGTTGAAAAATACTCGGAATCCGGGATTTCGAATCGCATGACCAGTAATGAATAGTCATATCTCTATGCTGATGAGTTCCGATTATAAAGGACGAAACGTATACGTACATAGATAATAAACAAAACAAATATTTATTATATATATATATATATATATATATATATATATATATATATATATATATATATATATATATATATATAGTTCTTATCTAAGTGCAATTACAATTTCTATTCTCATGACATCAAAGTGTAGTATCTGTTCCGATGGATACTGCACCCCATAGACTGGTCTTTTCTTGGCCTTCGGGGCTTGATTTACGCCGGTCTATTGGTCTGTCCTGTGCAGTTCTAGGAGGTCCACCCTCCCAGGGTTCGCCTCCCCTCTGTGTGGAGGAGTAAGTTTATTGCTTACTGCCTGAGGCGCCCCTACCGGGGAATGCCGACGGGGCTGCCAAGGCAATTTTTAAACCTCACTTTCCCGACCCGACCTTGGGTCACATCTTACTTGTGGGAGTAAGATAAAAACTGGCCTTGCGCCTAACTCCTGAAGAGGAGTAAATCAATACTCTTAAACTAGTCTGAGAAGTTACCGCCTTTGCATCCATTGCCAGTTCTCTTGGAATTTCAAATTTACGATTGGATTTGTGTGATTTTTCTTTGAATTTAGATAGTTACCCTTTCTGGCTCATTCTATCAATTACTCATCTTCACATCTTCATAAATTTATTCATCGATTCATTTAATTTAATGTTTGATTTTAATAAAAAAAGGTTTGTTATTATTTTAATTTTTTTCCTTTATTTTACTATCCTTGTTGTTGTTTTGTATTTTTACATTTTAAATATTCTTCAATTTTTTAAAGTGAAATGGAACTAGGTAATATTTAATTGTTATAAATACCATATTACCAGATCTTATCCTCTGACGAGAAGAGTTTTATCTTTGAAAACCATGGTTTAAGGATTAATGTAACTCCTTGCATCTGAACTTTCGATGTAATAAAATTTGTATTAATTTATGTAACTTTATGTAATTTTGTACAATTTTTTATCTTCATCTTTCTTTCTTTAAAATTGATTGCTCTACTCAACGTATTGAGCTTTATTTTATCGAGATAGATCACTCTACGATATTTCACTTATCGTTAATTCTATTATCATTAGTATATATATATATATATATATATATATATATATATATATATATATATATATATATATATATATATATATATATATATATATATATGGGCAATGAAAAAGGAAACACCAAGAGATATTTTGTATATATTCATCAACGTTTCGTCTTTATTTTAAGACTTCCTCAGGATGATAATTTTGAGAAAAATGTCATGCAAGTAGATCGAAATATTGGGTTTACATGATGGGTTGACAAGGGAAAGTAGTAACCATGGCTACTCAGAGCGTTGGGCGAGTGTCCAGGCTGCGAGAGTCAGTAGTGGCAAAAAGTGACATTTGCATGACATTTTTCTTAAAATTATCATCCTCAGGAAGTCTTACAGTAAAGACGAAACGTTGATGAATATATAAAACATATATCTTTGTTGTTCCTTTTTCATTAGCCATTACGTCCGATTACTTTCATCCTTTCTTTTCACACACATATATATATATATATATATATATATATATGTGTGTGTGTGTGTGTGTGTGTGTGAAAAAGTAAAAAGATACTATGAATAAACGAGGACAAATATGTGACAAACATGTGAAAAGAGGTTTATTTTCGGTGGTCGCCTGAAGCGCCCGATCCCGGGAATGCAAAAATGTTCGATCTAGACTATTTTTATAACCTTGTAGTTCCCTTCCTGATAGCTGGATTACTCACATGAAACAGGTGACCTCGTGTCATATCTATGCTTTTTAGTTGAAGAAAATGTAAATACCCAATTCTGAGAAGTCAACAAATGACATCATCTATCCCATAGTTGCGATGACGTCAGTGTATTTGTATCAAATCTCTTCCGGAATGGCAGTGATGTGAAATACAGATAAAAGGCAGCTAATTAAATTCTCTTGGCCTTTGGCGAGTCTCGCTGTGTTATTGGCGCCACGTTAGCTCAACATTTTAGTTAAGATTTTTACAATTTGCTTTCAATCTATCTTGACCGAAGGAAAGACAAGAGAGGCACAGACACGCGTAATGGAAGTAACAGTCGCACAGATTTAATATCAACGTTTATTTCTTAAGTACTGACGCACAAGAAATATTAGTCTTTCGGGGTCAACTGTCCATAAAGTAACCAGCTGATGTTTAACTAACTTTCATAAAGTATAATAAATGACTACGAAAAACATTATATATATATATATATATATATATGATGTTTTTCGTATTTATTTATTTCAAGACACTTTAATCTTAGAACTTTTTACTCTTTGTGAATTTTTCTAATGATTTTGTAATGTTGCAGAGACGATATTAACATGAAAATGTTGTTTGGCACAACACACATGAAACGGACCGTAAAAAATATATCTCACAGAAATGTTACGTTTTTTAGAAATGTGAAATAATAAAAATAAAAATAATAAAACAAAAACAAGGTTATTGGAATATAATATGAATCTGACTTATATATATATATATATATATATATATATATATATATATATATATATATATATATATATATATATATATATATATGTGTGTGGGTGGGTGGGGGGGGGTGTATACCTAACTTAATATTAACAGTGGTATAAAAAATAAACACATGTGAAAGTGTAATATATATATATATAAAGTTAATCCAACAAGATATAAGAGGCAACTAATATCTTTTAATTAGTGAAACATCCGGATAAAAACTGAAGCTCAATATACTGGATAGAGCATTAATAGCATAATATAAAATGAAATAATAAAATAAGGTGCAAATCAAATTTTATAAGAATTCAAAGCTCAGGCAAAGTATCTTAAAGTCGTTAACTCATGAGTTTTCGAACATAATTCTTCTCCTCAGAGGACCATTACCGCAGTGACATCACTGCAGGTGATGAAATTACACTTTGGAAATATATAAAAATATATGCAAAAATACATAAAAGTATATAACACATCAAATATATCAGCCCAAAACATACTTTTGTTAAAGCTATACAATCCAAGTCATACAATTTAAAACAAATTCAGGAAAGATATCCAAGAGGTTGATTGAAGATTGCTCCAGGTAGTGAGTGACAGTACAAAAAGTACAAAAATGATTAAATTGTAAAAGTTTATCCAGTCGGGAAATGCGTCCGCAAACGATGAAATAAATGCATCCAATGTTTATGTTAAATTAATAAAACGATAAAGGAACCAACTGAAATAAAAAGTTCAGTAAACTCACTTAGTGTTGAAATCATAATGTTCAAAATTCAGGGTTCCAATTGATTTGATCGGATTAGTGCAAACCATAATTCGCTGGTTAAATGGAAAATCCACTAAATCCGATTCGAATAAAATTAAATCAAATTGAACTGACATATTCGGCCATTTCTTCTTCCGGGTCCGACAAAAATTATTCCAATGAAAAAAGATACTTTGCCTGAACTTTTAATTCTAATAAAATTTGATTCGCACCTTATTTCATTATTTCATTTTATATATATATATATATATATATATATATATATATATATATATATATATATATATATATATATATATATATATATAGTGGTGTAACAGAAGTCGCGCGCCATACACTGATCTTCAGGGAGTGCCCCCTTAGCTTTTACGTTTGAGGGACATCTTAACTCTGTTGTGTACTAGAATCGTCCACGCACTCTTTATGATATGAAAGATGCGATAACAACTGATTGTCAAAGGAGCAACACTGAAATCGTTAGAAGAATTAAAGAACATTTTTAAAAGTGAATTGATGCATGTTTAAATGCAGGGGTACACAATTTAAGCATCTATTCAGCTCATGATCAATAACATGGATATAATGAAGAGTTGGATTGTGCCAGACTTTTGGGACACAATGTATATACGCAGTATAAGAATCCCTCGTCACTATTTTTATATGAACAAAGCTTTTACCATTCCATATAACGTTTCGCAAAGAACAAGAGAACAAAGATGTTTTAATATCGGATATAGCATTATTAATGAAGAAGAAAGGGTGAAGAAAAAAAGGAAAAAGAAACACAGAGGTAAAAGTGCAGTTTACGTAAGGAAAAATTGATGACCTGCTAGAGGGGGGGGGGCAAATGTTCTTATATATAACTGTGTGAATTCTCATTTAGTTAGTAAGACAGTTTCTGCGAAAAATGTGTTGAGGTAATGGTGTTTGCTGAAAACCCAACCGAATTCTAGAAAAGAAGAGATGGAAACCATTAGCCTCCCAAACTAAACTAGACTGCAATCTACTAGAAAAATAACAGTCCGGAATTTTTCCTAATTCCAGGATAAGTAGACGGGGAAAAAAACTCGAGTATCTCCACCTGGCGATGTAATGTATAGTATTAAAAAATCCTTCTCTGTCTCTCTCTTTCTCTCTCTTTTCTCTCTCACTCTCTCTACACACACACATACACACACACACATATATATACATATATATATATATATATATATATATATATATATATATATATATATATAAAACAAGTAAACGATGAGAATAACAATTGTACAAAATACAATATCAATTAAGTCATCGGTTGTACAAGACAAGTGGTTTTAAATAAGATAGCTTTTATTATTCCTTTCTTAAGCCATGGCTTTACAAAGAATGATATCTTATCGCCAGAGGATAGCAAACAGATAAGTTGGTAACGGAGAATTACTAAAAGTCAATTTGAAAAGATAGAAAAATAAAGATAATCTAAAATGTAAAGAAAAGGTTGATAATTTAGGCAAAAAATCACCGTTGAAAGTACCATAAGAGTTCGTAGAAGCAGATACAAAGTAAAAGGTAAAATCCAGTCTTATTTAGGAAGAAATTGGCATCTGAAGTTGTAAAAATTCGTTGAAGTTCTTGAAAGACAAAGACAATTAAATAACCCAGACTATCCGTCCAGTTGGAAAAGCTTGCGGTGTGTGAAGGTTTAGAATATCAGTGGCGTATTAAAAGCTATTTATGAAAACTTCCATGGGCTTTGCAGAGATAGTTTTTATGGAGTCATTCAATTCAAACTGTAATGATAAATGATAATTTCAATATAAAAAGCTATCCGTAAGAAAAAGCCAACATTGAGATAAAAATAGAATACAAAAAGAATTAAACGTCAACAAAAAGTAGATTTTGAAATCAAACAGACAGCAGTGAACGATTACAGGAGAAGGAAAAGTGGGAGAAGAGGGGGTGAGTATAAGTGTAAAATACTCTAGGCCCTGCCTATTGAGTTCTTTTGAGGGCTTGCTAATATGGCCGTTGAATTTGCCATTTAGACGTTAATTTACTCTCCCATTTCTGCGGCAGTGCGTGGTTGACACATCGGTACTCGTTGCGACTACAAATATGACTTTCGTATTGGGTTCGAACCGTGTTACAGGCAGGTCTTGTCTCCTCCCATATAGATGATTGCAGGTTTAGCATGAAACACATGTGTATATGGGTTAATTTGAAAATATAATTCATAAATAAATATATATATACAGGGTGTTTCAAAAGTCTTGGGAACATAACGTTGTATAACGCATTTGTAATGTTCCCAAGACTTTTGAAACACCCTGTATATATTAATTTTAAGAAGGAAAAGGATATTAGAAGTAACTCAATTTCAGCCTATACACACATGTATATATATTTTCTTTATCTTCCTCCCACAAGGTAAGATGTGACACAAAGTCGGGAAAGTTGGATTTGAAAATCTAGCGCCCGAGAAGGTGAGCACTCTGGCCTACAAAACATTCCTGGGCAGCCCCGACGGAATTCCTCGGTAGGGGCGCCTCAGGCAGTAAGAAATAAACTTACTCCACCCCTAAGAGGGGAGGCAAAGCCTGGGAGGGTGCACCTCCTTGAACTGCACAGGACAAATCCACAGACCGGCGGAATCAAAACCCGAAGGCCAAGACGATATGTGTCTATAAGGTGTAGTATCCATCGGAAAAGATACTACACTTTGATCTTGGCCAAAAAGCCCAAGAAGTTACATATATATATATATATATATATATATATATATATATATATATATACACATACACACACACACACACACATATATATATATATATATATATATATATATATATATACGTATACATAATATATATTTATATACATACCATATATATATATATATATATATATATATATAACAGAATAAGACTAGCAAAAGATCAATAGATTGTTTTAAATACAGAAAGAATACAAATTAAAAATATTAAACACAACAATATATGAAATACTTAAATATAAAGATAACAAAACAAGCAAAGCGAATAAACGAAAATTTAAAAACATACCCACTCGCCTTTACACTGCTATACACATACAGTAATGTCAATATGTCGCTTTTTATACATTTACATACCTCATATAAATACTCAAATGCACATGCAACTAAAATAAACTAACATACACACACACACACATATATATATATATATATATGTATATATATATATGTATATATATATATACATGTGCATATACAAATGCACGGTTTCGTTCGGATCAACGAAGTCTGTATAAGTACGTATCTTGATATAATGTTCAATGAATAAGAACATTTCTTGTTTGATTTTTATTTCTTCCCATATTTAATTATTTTTCATTTCTCATTTTCATATATTCTGTTACCACAACATTTTCTTTTATAATATATCGTGTATTTTATCCACATACTTATATATATATATATATATATATATATATATATATATATATATATATATATATACACGGGTGTGTGGATTACACTAATTAATGCAACCAGGATCAAACTGTTTTTCAGGCGTCTCCTGAATGACACCATCGATGCAAGCAGGATCAAACTATTGTTCAGGTGTCTCCTGAATAACACCATTGAGACAAACAAGATAAAACAGTTGTTCAGGCGTCTCCTGAATGACACCATTTAGGCAAGATACAAACTGTTATTCAAGCGTCTCCTGAATGACACCATCGATGCAAGCAGCATCAAACTATTGTTCAGGTGTCTCCTAAATGATACTATTGAGACAACCAGGATCAAACTGTTGTTCAGGCGTCTCCTGAATAACACCATTGAGACAAACAAGATCAAACAATTGTTCAGGCGTCTCCTAAATGACACCATTTAGGCAAGCAAGATACAAACTGTTATTCAAGCGTCTCCTGAATGACACCATTGAGGCAACCAGGATCAAACTGTTGTTCAGGCGTCTCCTAAATGACACCATAAATCCAACTAGGGTCAAACTGTTGTTCAGGCGCCTCCTGAATCATACCATTGTGACAACCAGGACCAAACTGTTGTTCAGGCGTCTCCTGAATTACACCATTGAGCCAACTAGCTCAAAGTTCTTGTCCTGTCGTGAGGCCGTGTTTGAGGCTCAGGGCGCCTTCTTTGAATGCTCTGTACCAGGCAAAAATCCACTAAGAGATGTACTTTGAATTTTGAAAATGCATCACTTATTGCCCAAAATATTGACTTGTTCCTTTTCTGCCCCAAACGTTTCAAATTTCACCTCTTCTTCTTTCGCCGTGTCTATAGTTACTAGATATTCGGTTTAGTACGCATATCGAGTCCATGTTTGGAAATTCGATTTGTACAGTTTTATTTGTTGTTTAAACAACTCCTTTAAGACTGCATAACTGCTTTGGCTAAACATAGAAATTACAAACTTTTCGGGTTTGTTAAAAGAGTTGAGTCAGTAGGTATTAATAATAAGAATTTCTAACAAATATCTCGACATTTACCCGTTGCAGTTATCTACGGAAATGTTTGGCATTGAGCAATTTGTTTCGCCTTGGTTTAACTTGTCTAACTTTGAACAGAGTAATCATATTGCTAAGCATTGTAGATTAATTCATTTATATTCGTTGGTGTGTTGTTTATACAATTTGCACACATTTTTTTCTTAAATTGTCTATGTTTAAATTGCGAAAATTATTGAATTCCATTAAATGCTACAGCTCTTATTTACTTGCTTCTCTTCGAGGGTGACGTTAGACACATGTTCGGTTTTTAATATGAGGAAAATCCAGCCCCTAAAAAGGGCAATCATAGATTTAGACAAAAATCAAAATTGCTTCAGTCTAAAAAGCTTTTCTCCTACCCTGACCTAGCACAGGAAAAATGAAGTGTAGAATCCGAACAGATGATACACTTTACTCTCGTATGTGTTCACGAGGAACTCAAAAACTACATTCGACAATATTGACTGTTTTAAAACAATTCTGATACTTGCTACGTTGTGGAACTTTTAGGTTTTGTTTCACCGACAGGGAAATCCTATTTCCTATTGACAATATCAGACGCGACATGTCCCTAATCGGAAGAGAAGCATCAGAAAATGCTTGTATAACCACGCGCGAATTTGTAAGTGTGTAGTAAATGGCACAGATACTCTTGTGGTCTAACCGTAAAAACTATCAAAAAGGTTTCAAAGGCAATCCAATAGATTTCCAGCATCAGCACCTCCGCTTGTCTCTATGCTATTCTCTCTGCTCTCTGAAAATTAACTCCCGACCTTCCATTTTAGGCCTTCCATTTACCTCAGCTGATCCGTACATATACTAGTTAGTTGCAACTACAAAAGTCTACATCTGCCAAAAGAATCCCTACCCACTCTGGCGGATGGGCAGTGACGACATGCGAAACATCGCCTTCTCTTCTCAGTTGATAAGTGTTTTTTTTGTTTTGTAACCCCCTTCCCCTGATCGTATAATCACACAAGTGAAAGTTGATTGCTGGGCGTGTTACCCTAGTACTCCTCTCTAGTTATGCCCTACTTTCTGACTAAACCGTCAGAAGTACCAGGATCTTAATCGGTAATGGAATAAAGTAGCTCAACCAGAGTAGGTTCGACCTCTAAATAACTCGCGGACCTAGAACCACTACTACTTGCATTGGAATCTGGTTCCCCCCATTCAGCATTTTCTGATGATGTATCATCGTCTACTACCGTGGCTGAACTGAGACGTGGGCGTGTCATTGACGACCACCGACTGTGGACTAATCACTCCGGTGATGCGACTGGGACTGAATTTCGACATGCAACGTCCTTGTAGATTCTACACTGAAACTGTGCCCCCCTCTTTATAATGTGTAGCGATTCTTTGGTGATCCCAATGGGGCACAATATTGACCCCTTTCACTCTAAGCTAGTATTAGTACGACAAAGTAGCGGCTGTTGACGACGCGAACACATTATCCCTGGGTTTAACGTTGTACGAATACACGGCCTCCATATTAGGCCAGCTATTTCGTGCAGCAATCCACTGTACTATGATACCTTTCTATGATACCATTTTCTGATCGCCTGTATGCGCTGCGTAGTCGGAAGTTGACACCCCATTCATTCATTAATTGCCTGAATTGTTAATTACAGAAGGAAGTATTATTATCAGCCATAATTTCGGCTGGAGGAGGGGGGGCACGTTAAAAGATATTGATTCTAATTGCCGGATAACATATGCAGTGTCTTGCCGTTTTAGCGGCAATCCAACTGATTTCAAGCATTAGCCCAACCACTTTTTCTTTGCTTTTCTCTCAGCTCTCTAAAGATTAACCCCCGACCTTCCATTTTAGTAAGCTGATCTCCACATATACTAATTAGTTAGAAGTACAAAAGTCTACATATGCGAAGAGAAGCCCTCTTTAACTCTGTCGGATGGACAGTCACAATATGCGACGTATCGTATTCTCTTCTCAGCTTATACCTATTCCTTTTTGTTGTCTCAGATGGCAAGCAGGCAGCAGTAAAATTATAAGTAACTAGATCAAAGACGATGTGAATAAATTGTAATGTTTTCGAAAAGCTGTTTCTGTAGCGTTATGTCTTTAAGAAAATTAATGAAGGATAAAAACGCCCGGAATAGAGTTGAGGGAAACTTTGTTTGTTTGTAGATTCTGTTGTTGTTGTTGTTGTTATTGCTGTTGTTGTTGTTATTGTTGCTGGTAGTGGTGGTGTAGTTGTTGTTGTTGTTATAGTGCTCATCCCGTCGTCATAGCTGCTTCTGTGGGAGAGTACACGCCAAAATACACAAGAAGTGAACATAATTTACAAATTGTATTTTCTTTTCTTTTTACCTTCCCGACGCTTGTTGTCACGACGATTAACTCAGCGGACGTGTAAAAATGCTAGTTTGTGTGTGGCTGTGTTTGTATTTGTGGTCGTGCAGCGGATTGCAGTAGATTTAGCCCCAAAGCGTGCTCCGGCTGATGTATGCGTTCGTGTAGAGCTGCGGCTGTTGTAGATCGCACCAAAGCTTCTGTGTGGGTGTCTCTAGCTCAGGGGTGGGAAAACTTTTCAGAGCAAGGGCCACATTACAAAAAAAAAAAAAACTTTACTGGGCTGCATAGTATATTTTCCAATATAAATGATATCTGAAATAACAGAAATATATGGATTGCAAAGCGAAAATGCAATCATTTTTCATTTACTAGCATTTTGAAGGGCCGCATGAATTACATTGCCGGGCCGCATGCGACCCGCGGGCCGTAGTTTGCCCACCCCTGCTCTAGCTTGTCTAAACTACGATAAAATTACACTCTTATCCCTGTCACTGTCGGCCGGTCTGTTTGTCTGTCTATGATCTTCGCTTCTTATATAACATCTTCGCAAATATCTTTCCTTTGTTTTTTAGCGAATTATTCTATAAATTCCGCTACAAAATTTACTTACATTCCAAACACATGTGACGACGCTGAAATGTATTGTTGTTTTCAATTTCTTTCTAATCGAATTATTTCCTGTGAATGTTCAAATTCCGTTAAACATTCGATCTATATTGCCGGTTAAATTGCATACATGCAAATGATTTGTGTAGCAATTTTATTTTCAAATGTTTGGCATTTCTATTTCGTTTCATCACTATTGAATTTGAAACAGTTATCCTCATTTCACTTGTTTGCCTTACCTTACAGCTGAACATAATGAGATGCATCGATAGTTAGATACTGCAAAACGGTTCATTTATTCTCGGTACACCGTGAGAGGGAGAAGAAAATAGGGAACGAGAAAGTGTTGCACAGGAAACGTCATTATAAAATAAGCAATGGAAGACAGAAAAACGAGAAGGAAAGAGGAAAAATAGCCGAACATCACGTACATGGATTGTTGCTGCCAAGTGTGAGAGCGGTCACAGTGAGACAGGACAATGATAATTATCCAGATAATCATGTTTATATGGTAACTGCTGGGGTCTCATCGTCCTCAGATTGTATAAAAGTCAGTGACCGCAAAGCGACATTTATCAGAACGTCAGTTTCTCAAGCTTTATGCCAGAATCCATCTACACCTTCTATAAACAAAGACTCAGTTCGACAATCACGAGGACAGCAGTGTTTGAGAGATACAAACTATCAAAAGGTGTTTTGTTGTTTATGTTTGTACTTCTCATATATTTAAAATGTTGACAAATATAAAAACATCTTTAAAATGTGATATTTATAACTACGCGTGGTGATATTGTTGATCACAAATACAGCATCGTTGTTTAACATTTACATTTCTATATTAATATAATGATGAGGCAACTTTACGCGTGCTTGTATATTTTTCGCTTAAATAAAACTTTCATAATTACATTAAAATTATGAACATGCGCACCACTCCTCCAGCCGTGACGTCATCGGTTCGACCGTTCCGGGTTCGGTTGGTCACGCGGCACTGTTCGGGAAAAGTTGCCGTTCTGATGAGGATGGCTGATGTTGAAACGCCCGGTCCAGTGACTGCAAACCCCCACGTTGTGTTTGCTTAGATCAGTGAGCAATCGAATGGGGTGGGGTAGCAACCTTGTCTCGCTGTGAAGAGAGGGTCATTTCACATAAACAGTTGAAGAAAGGAATGATCACCTATTGAACATAGACCGAAGCCAAAAACCTACCAACCTTGGTCAAGCATACACTTGGACTTTGCGGGCCTGTTAAAGAGTTTTCACTATTTAATTATAGTAGATATTTTTACCAAATGGCTCGAAGTGTTCCGATGTAAACATCCTACTACAGAGGTAACTAAAAACTTCCTTCACGAATTGTTCGGCCGTTTTGGGGTGGTCGGTTGTTTGGTCAGTGACAACAGAATTCAATTTACATCCGCCGACTTTAGAGAATTATGTGAGGTGTTCCAGGTAAGACACATCACGACCTCCCCGTTCCAACAGAGATAACACTTTAATAATTACATCAAATCATTTTTCACATCCAATCATATTTCATATCCAATCATTTTTCATATTCAATCATTTTTCACATCAAATCCCTTTTCCACAAAAAGTTGGAAGTGCATGAACTTAATCAGAAAATACAACGATTATTTGACTTTCGCGTCAATTGTTAATAAACACTGTGACGATTTTAAACTTACTGAACTTAGCGCGGATAATGTTAAATGCCTAATATTCTTGCAAGGACTTGTATCAGCCGGAGACGCAGAAATCAGATGTAGAGTTCTAGACAAGTAAGAAAATTAGCCAAATTGAACATTACAGAAAATAGCCGAAGACTGCCAGATTCTAAAGATATTGAAGATTCGGGCATTGTTCACATAAGAAAGATACGTCAGAAATCACATTTCATAACTCTCGTTCAAAAACAATTAAAACCAAAAAGGGGATGATTAAAATCAAAAAGAGGAAAAGACTACTGGCTTGTCCTTGTTTCCGTTGTGGATCTCTTCTTTGGGTTATGGATTGCTCATAGCGTTTTAAAACCTGTCGAACACAAGAGTTAACATTGCAGAACGAGTACAGGAAATAAAAGTCAAGTTTAATCCACAAAATAAAATGAACGGCACGGCTAAAATATTAAGAAAATATGTACAGGTGAAAATCCTGAATAAAATTAAAAAAAAAATACAATTAGATTCGCGTTCAGACGTGTCGATTATCAACATGCATACATGAAAAAAGGTTGGATAAACCTACCATGCTAACAACCAACAAAATAGCCAGAACGATGATTGGTGAGACAAGTAAATTCGAGGCTGAACTCAATACCAACGTTACTTTAAAACGAACTACCAAATAAAAAACACCAATAATTTATTTAGCACGGATTAGATGCAACAATTCAATTTATAGGAATTACCAATCAACACGTTTTGCCAGAAAATAGAAAATCTGACGATCGAGTCAGAGAAACTAAAGAAGGACTTGAAATAGCTTTTCCCGAAGTATTTTCTAGCGGTGTAGGTCGATGTAAAAAGATGTCTACAAAATTTAAATTAACAGAGAATATTGAACCTGTATTTAAAAAAATGAAGATGCCTTTCACCTTGTTAGCTAACATAAAAAAGGAATTAGACAAATTAGTAAGAATAGGTATTTTATCTAAAGTGGGGTACACCAATGGGCATGATATACTGCCCATTTAAAGACTAAATACAGCACATAAGGACTACCATTACCTATAGAAATAAATATTTAAATGCTTAGATTAATTTCTATATTTTATTAATATAGAGAAAAACGAAAACGTATCACGAAAGAAAAGCAACACCTCCTGTATAACAACAACAACGAAAGGTTTATTGAAATAGAGATAAGTAAAATGTCTGCTACCGCTTAGCTGATGTATATATCTTTGGGGAAGATAGCATCACGGGATGTCGCTGACGAAGGCAGAGGAGAAGATCAGACGATCCGTTTTGGTTGGTGCCAGGGAACCGTCTGCTGATCGTATGCAATTTCTAAAGGGATATGAAGTAGGACACTAACGATATCAATTCGCCTTGCGAGCTGATTGGCCAACATTTAGCCAAACTACCTCACTAATACGCATTAAAAAGTAAACATCATTTATCATTGCTACATCTCCACTTCCAAGCCATGATGACATTTTTCAAAACTAAATGGAGCCAAATTGTTCTCAAAAATTGATCTTACGAATGCTTACCTCTAAGTGCCCGTTGACGATGAACGTTCTGAATTACTATGTATACACACGCATCGCGGCTATACAAGTTTAAAAGACTGCGTTTGGGGTCAAGTTTGCGCCAGCAATGTTCCAGTAAGTTATGGATACTATGTTAGGCGAACTTGATTTAACGATCGCATACCTAGGCGACATTCTAATAAATAGTAAACATATGGAACAATGCCGGGAACACGTTCACAGAGTGCTTTCACAAATCTAGAACATTTACATTTCTGCACCTCAGTACAGTCACAGAAACAGGGAGAAGGGGGGAAATTTCAAAGACTTGTAGTTTGAGGAAAGAAGCTATTAGAGTAGAAAGTCTTCCGACATCTAGGGAGCTCCACAGTGAATGGATTGGATTTAGCTTATTGTCGGGTTTGTCAGGTATATTTACGTTGAGGGGGCACAAGAGCAGCAACGTTGTCGGAGCACATTCCATTGAAGTACTTCTACAAGAAACACAGGGATGCAGCATTGCGGCGATTGAGATAGGTAGATAGTATAGTATGTATTAGATTAGAGACTCTTTTTGGACCTTGTCTAAGCGGGAGAGACTAGTTGATACTGCACCAGCACAGATGTGACAACAATACTCTATACATGTGCGGATGGTGATTCTGTAGAGATATATCATACTGGAAGGTTTATGAAGTCCACTTTCTTTGCAGCAGGTGTGGCAGTATCTTCTATGCATTTGTGCAATTTCATGTTACCTGTGAATTTTAGGCCGAGGAGTTTGAACGCTGTGTTGGGCCGCGGCCGTACTCGTTTTGTACATTCGTCCCGGAACGGCCGTGGCAGTTCTCGTTTTATCACTCGTCATTTTTAACACCATAAATCATACAGTTTGTATACCTTTAAATTTCTCCCTCGCCGCGTAGAGGGTGCGTCGTCTAATGGTTGAATTCTTTCTTCTTTCTTTCTGCCGTGAACCACGCCGCTGCAACACAAACGCTCCATGACCGACTCGGAAGACAAACAATCTTTTAAATTTAATTTCCGTTTTATTTCAAGCATTAGTTATACGTCAGATGGGAGATATTCACTAACGTTGAGAGAGAGAGAGAGAGAGAGAGGGAGAGAGAATTACTGCTTTCGTAATTACTTAACAATTAAGTCCTTGACCATTCGTAGAGGGAGGGAAAGAGATCTTTCGCCTGTATTTTCTTAGGGAATTAATTCACCTAATTGTTGCAGCCTACATGGTAAAATTCACGTCTGATAGGTTTGCCTCCAAAACACAGACTGGCAAAACTCTCAGCTTCTCAGGAAGAAGTAGTGACGTCACGGATCCCACGAGCGACACTCATGCGCAAACATTTCCTTTACTAATGTTTTCTGACCTCTTGACCCGGTGTTCACCAACGTTCGCTCTGACAGCACCTGTGAGCTCCGACCGTGAGAACAGCCCTATTCGACTGTACGGGTCCACCCGCACTACATCGCGCAAGCTAAACCAAACGATTTCCAAGATGCGTCAGTTCCCACAGGGCCATTATCCAACATTCCTCCCCTCCCTATACAAAATAAACAATCCTAAGATTTTAATTTTTTACACACCCCTCCGCATGGTCTTGTCAGAACCAGAGGTTGGCACGGCTGGACATCTCAGTTCCACCCTCTTGACCCGGCTTTTCCAAATCAGCCCTATGACATTTCCTAGGATGTAAGGAAATTCCCCTTACGATCGATATCTGCTCAATGGCCATCCCTATCACAATCGATAATAGGACACGCTGGGTGTTCCCCTGTCGCAAGGTTGCTTGACCACTTGATCCCACGGGCATCTGCACACGATACCTAGCCACACAATTCACCACACCCATCCATTAAATTCTAACAGAATACAGGGCACAACAGAAAACCCCCATTTAAAAATTATTATATTTCCTTTCTGGTCATCCATCTAATTTCTGTTTAAGATATGCCTTATCATACCATTCGACCGCGTCCGCTTTTTAACACGGACCAGAGCGACCCCTTAACTCCCTACCCAAGATGATCCGTCCAATTTCCTCTGAGCCGGCTCGCTGCACTTTGTTTACCCCTTCCAAGGGGGCTCAGAATAACTTCAGGGTCGGCGACTCGCCTTTCAATATCCTACATCTAAGGGGCCCAACCCACTCCACACTGATCCCACCCACTCTTCCTAACAAATTCTGACATGTCCATGGCTCTGGCGCCATATCAACGGCCTCGGGCCGAAACAAATTCACTCACACGAACCTAATTTCACAATCATCCAGACCCGCCACACCGCCGCGGTGCCCTTGTGGGGCCCACTGACCCATTAAACAACAATGACCCATACCGATGCGGTAACTCCGAGGTCCACCCCAAATATACCATGCCAATCTTTTCATGGCTAAAACTCGCTTCTTTTTCACGCGTGTGGCACCGAAACAACTTTTTGTTCGTATAATCGCAAGCTCACCGGCACCTCAACGGGCCACGCGTAACGAACATAACTCAATCCCAACCCGTTTATACTATACGCGGTAGGCCAAACCACATCGGACCCGCCAAAATTCTTACCGCACCACCAAAAGTTCACTTCTCCCATTCTAACTCCGTTTAATTGGCTGACCTCTACTTAATTTTAATTAGTTACTGTTTTTTTATATACTAATATTTTAATACGAGAAGGGCAAAAAAACAATGTTTTCAGCTAAACCAAAAAAAAACAAGGAAAATAATTCAATGAGTCTCTCTCTCGACGATACATTTAAATCCAACAAAAAAGATTCAAAACAATACAATTTGAGGTAAAACAACCCCACCCGAATACAATCAATACCAAAAATTAGTTCCTCCACACACCGAATGCATTTTTTTAAAAACATAGACAGAAAGTGTGCGTGCTTGTGTGTATGTGTGTATGTGTGTAAATTCGTTACCGTCTCTTTTTTCTTCCGTCTTTCTCTGCGTTATTTTTTTGTTCTTTCTACAAAATTTTAATACTCGCGTGTGTACATTGTTTTTCCGTCTTCTTTTCGTCTTGTTATTACTTTAATTTTAAATTCATGTGTGCGTGTGTCACATATTATTATTATTATTATTATTATTATTATTATTATTATTATTATTATTATTATTATTATTATTATTATTACTTATTTTTTTTGTATGTGTTCTATCTAAAGAATTATTACTTTTTTAATATTTGATTTTGTCTGTTACCTGTCTTTACTTTTTCTTCTATTCCGTTTTGTTTCTATTCTTTTCACTGTTTTTGCTTTTACGGCACATCACGTCTTTTTCTCCTTCTTTTTTTCTTGAACTCAATTATTAAGACGCAGTCTATCAAAATAAAACCAACGGCTTCTTACTTACTGTTTTTAAGTTCTCTCTTTTCTCATTTTTCTCTTCTTTGTCTCCGCCGACCATGTGCCGTGCGTTCCATTATCATTTAGGACCCATATGTTCTGTGATAACCCAAGTTCAATTTCTTTTTGCCAAAAAGTCCCGGTCACAGCAACAACAACGGTGATTGTTGCATAGCCCCTCGAATGGGGCAGCGGCGGTACTCGTTTTGTACATTCGTCCCGGAACGGCCGTGGCAGTTCTCGTTTTCTCACTCGTCATTTTTAACACTATAAATCATATAGTTTGTATACCTTTAAATTTCTCCCTCACCGCGTAGAGGGTGCGTCGTCTAATGGTTGAATTCTTTCTTCTTTCTTTCTGCCGTGAACCACGTCGCTGCAACACAAAAGCTCCATGACCGACTCGGAAGACAAAAAATCTTTTAAATTTAATTTCTGTTTAATTTCAAGCGTTAGTTATACGTCAGCTGGGAGATATTCACTAACGTCAGGAGAGAGAGAGAGAGAGAGAGAGAGAGAGAGAAATGTGCAAAATTTCCTTCACTAATTGTTGTAGACCCGTGCTAGGGGTCACAAAGATAACAACCACAAATGGTGACAGGTTAAAATATACAATGTATTTATTCATAGCAATACAGTAACGCCACTAAATGTGGTAGAAGATGACCGGATTCCTACCATGCGGTAAAACATGAATAGGAATGTCCTCTGTTTGAGTCTTTGCAACCATGGTATTTATTATAGATGGTTGCTTCCATTAGTTCTTCAATAGGCGTGATTTGTACCCCACAACACTAATGTTCTCTGACCTCGTGACCTGGTGTTCGTCAACGTTCTCTCTGACAGCACCTGTGTGCTCCGACCGTGCGAACAGCCCTATTCGACTGTACGGGTCCACCCGCACTAAATCGCGTAAGCTAAACCAAACGATTTCCAAGATGCGTCCGTTCCCACATGTCCATTATCCAACAGCTGGATTCTAGAGTAAGGTTGTATTATGCATTGCAATCGCTGGTTGAAGATGTTTCTTATAATTGTTAAAAGAAAGGGAAGTTATATTTGTACTATTAAATGTTACTATCCATGTATGTCCCCATTCAACTACAGACTGGAGGTCATTTTCTAAGGATTCAGCTATTGTTTTGGATATGTGCGTATTCGGTTTACCCACATGCTGAAAGTAGAGCGTGATGGCATCAGCAAACATACTGATCTCGGACATAATTTAATCAAGGAGGTAATGTATGTAAATCAGGAACAATTATGGTTCAATAATCGACCCCTACTGGACCTGTCATTAATTCCATTTTGTTTGGATGTACGGCCATCGAAGACCACCTGGATCTTTCTTTTGCATCAAATCATATTTGCCATCCAATAATGTTTTAACATAAATTCATGTTTTATATGTAATAAGTTGTACATCTTGAAATTCTTCACATCCAATAATTTATTAATTCTAATCATTTTACCATCCAAGTGTTTTACATGTTATAATTTATCATACCCAAGAATTTTATACATATAATTATATTTTACATCGAATTATTTTTACATCCAATCATAATATAGATATAATCATTTTCTACATCGAATCAATTTTTGACATGGAATGTTTTTTTTACATCTAATCATTTGTAACATCTAAACATTTATCACGTCCAAAAATATTCCACATCTAATTATGTTTTAAATCCAATTATTTCTCTCATCTAATCATTTTTTACATCCAATCATGTTTTACATCCAATCATATTTTACATTCAATAAATTCTTACACTCATTATTCATATTTTACATCCAATCGTATTTTACATGTGATCATCTTTACATCCAATAATGTTCTACACCGACTTATTATTCATATCCAACAATATTTTACATATCATAATCTTTAAAATTCAATCATTGTTACACCCAATCTTTGTTTTACATCTAATCGTGATAGGCATCCAATTCCTTTAGATGCAATAATGTTTTACATTAATTCATATTGCACATCATATCATTTTTACATCAAATCATGTTTTAAATACATAATGGTTTGCACCAAATAAATTTTCACATTCAATACTGTTTTAATTAAAATAATTTTTAACATCAACTCAGTTTTCACATGTAATAATTTATCATATCTTATAATTTCATACATCCAATAATTTTTAACATCAACTAATTGTTCACATCTACTCATTATATACATGTACTCATTTTTACATATAATAATTTTTTAACATCCAATTATTTGACAAATCTAATCATTCATCACATCCAACTATTTCTTACATCCAATAATCTTTTACATTATACATATTTTAGCTCTAATAAATTTTACATCTAATCATTATTACATCCAAATATATTTAACATCTAATAAATTTTTTACATACACTCATTTATTAATTCCAACCTATTTTAACAACCAATATTTTATTTACTTGCATATTTTATTTACTTGCATCATATCCAATAATTTAATAAATCAAATCATAATTTTCATCCAATTATTTTTCGCATCCAATCATCAGACATCTAATGATTTTACGTCGAATTATTTTTACATTTAATCATGTTTTACATCAAATCATTTCTTACATTCAAAGTCTTTACATCCAATTATTTCTTTACATCCAATAAGTTTTTACATACAATCATCTTTTGCATTCAATAATTTCTAACACAATCTCATTATTTACATCCAATTATGATTTTCAACAAATTGTTTTTATATCAAATCATTTCTCACATCTAATCATGTTTTACATCCAATCATTTTTTACAACCAATCATTTAGTAAACTCAATTATTTCTTTACATCCAATAATTTCATGTATGTAATGATGTATATAAAAAATCTGTTTTCATTTTTTATGTTTTACCTCCAATACTTATTTTTAGATCAATCATATTTGACATCGAATCTAATTGTATTTACATTTGATAAGTTTTCGAATCCACTCATTGTTTACATCAACTAATTTTATACATCCAATAATTTCTCTTATCCAATCATTTTATCAATCCATCATTTTACATAACCTCCTTGCCTACATTCAATAATTATTTTAAATCCAATCATGTTTTACACCCAATCATTTTTTCATCCAATCATTTTAATATCTTATCATGTTTTACATGCAATCATGCTTTAGTTCCTATCCTTATTAATACACAATCATTTTTTACATCAACCATTATTTACATCCAATCTTATTTTACATCCAATAATATTTTACATCCAATCATTTTTATCTAATCATTTTTATATGCAATCATTTTTACATCTAATAATTTTGTAGATCCAATAATTTTTTACATGAAATACTTTTTACACTCACTGATTATTTACACCAATCATTTTTTCATCGAATAAGTTTTTCATTTCCAATCTTTTTATTCATTCAATAATTTTTACATCTAATCATTTTGTACATCTAATCATTTTTACATGCAATCGTTTTTTCAAACCCAATCATTTTTTCCAATCTAATAATTTATTACACCCAATAACTTTTCGCATCCAGTCATTTTTACTTCCAATCATTTTTACATCTAATCATTTCGTACATCCAATTATTTTTTTATTTAATCATCTTAACATCTAACTATTTTGTACATACGATCATTTTCATATGCAATCATTTTCTTACCCACAATAATTTGTTATACCCTATCATTTTTTACACCCAGTTAATTCTTATATTCAATCATTATATACATTCAATTATTTTTTAAATTTCATATCATTATTTATACCCAATCATTTTTTTACACACAACCGTTTTTCATCTGCAATAATTTTGTCCATCAAATATTTTTTCGCCGAATCATTTTTACATCTAATCATTTTTTAGCTTCAACAAATCTTAACATCAAATAATTTATCCTATGATTTTTAGATCCAATCATTTTCTTTCATTTAATAATGTTTTACATCTAATCATTTTTTACATTAAATCATTCCTTACATCCAATAATCTTTTACATCCAATAATTTTCCACCTCCAGGTATTGTTTACATCACATTTTTTACATTCGGTTATTTGTTACATCGAATCATTTTTACATCAAATCATGTTATATGGACGTATTTGTCTCATTAAATAATTTTATAAATCCAGTAATTTTTACATCAATTTTGTTTATGAATCCAATAATTATATCACATGAAATCATGTTTTACACCCAATCATATTTGTATCCAATAATTTTTTTTACATTTGATTATTGTAACATGCAATCATTATTTATTTTCTATCATCATTTATACCTAAAATTACATCCTTGGATGATTGTGTCTCTGGATAATTGCATTCTTGGATGATTGCGGCTGTGGATATTTTTGTCCCAGGCACTAGTGTCCCTAGAAAATTACGTCCATAGGTGATTGCGTCTCTGAATATATGTTCTAAGCACTTATTTCCTTTGACAATTGCGTCCGCATCATAATGTATCTCTTACTATTTCTGTCCATGGCACTTGCGTCTCTGGACATTCCCCCCCCCCCTGGATGATTGCGTACTTATAATCACTTGTTTAATAACTGTTGTGGGGTACAAATCACCCCTATTGAAGAACTAATGGAAGCAACCATCTATAATAAATACCATGGTTGCAAAGACTCAAACGGAGGACATTCCTATTCATGTTTTACCGCATGGTAGGAATCCGGTCATCTCCTACCACATTTAGTGGCGTTACTGTATTGCTATGAATAAATACATTGTATATTTTAATCTGTCACCATTTGTGGTTGTTATCTTTGTGACCCCTAGCACGGGTCTACAACAATAACTATAATTTCTTTTCTCACAAGTTGGTAATTCCAAACCAATTTTGAATTATTCGAAAAAAACAGAGGTATTTTCCTTGAAATAAAAAAAACACATCAGAAAAGTGGAAGAAAACCCCGACGCTTTACCACTAAGTGGCGTATTGACGGATAACGTTTATCTTAAATTATCATACTTATTAAGTAAGGTTAAAGATTAGACTTATAGTTTAGTTTTAAGTTTTGTTTACTCTAAACAAGACATATTGCAACTAGAGCGTAAGGGGTTACTGTGAGGAGCATACTTATATGACGGCAATCAGGGTAATTAGTTAGGCTACAAGATGTTTGTTCACCTTACATTTACATTTAATTTACATTACATTACATTTACATTATATTACATTTACATTACATTACATTAACATTTACATTACATTTATATTAACTTACATTACATTACATTTACATTTAAATTTACATCACATTACATTTACATTATATTACATTACATTACATTTACATTTACATTTACATTTACATTTACATCACATTACATTTACATTTACATTTACATTTACATTTGCCTTACATTACATTAGATTACATTTAGATTATATTTGCCTTTACATTATATTACATTTACATTTCATTTAAATTACATTACATTTACATTATATTACATTACATTACATTTACATTTACATTTACATTACATTTACATTTACATTTACATTTACATTTACATTTACATTTACATTATATTACATTTACATTTACATTACATTACATTACTTTTACATTTACATTTACATAACATTTACATTTACATTTACATTTACATTACATTTACATTTACATTTACATTTACATTATATTACATTTACATTTACATTTACATTTACATTTACATTTACATTACATTACATTTACATTTACATTACATTTACATTTACATTTACATTACATTACCTTACATTTACATTTACATTTACATACCATTACATTTACATTGACATTTACATTTACATTTACATTACATTACATTTACATTTACATTTACATTTCTATTACATTACATTTGCATTTATATTTATATTTACATTTACATTACATTTACATTTACATTTACATTCACATTTATATTACATTACATTTACATTTACATTTACATTTACATTTACATTTACATTTACATTACCTTACATTTAAATTTACATTTACATTTAAATCACATTACATTTACATTTACATTTAAATCACATTACATTTACATTTATATTTACATTACATCATATTACATTTACATTTACATTTACATTACATTTACATTTACATTTACATTAAATTAGATTTACATTACATTTGCATTTACATTACATTACATTTACATTTCATTTACATTACATTACATTACATTTACTAAACATTACATAACATTTACATTTACATTTACATTACATTACATTACATTGCATTACATTACATTTACATTTACATTTACATTACATTACATTACATTTACATTAAATTTCATTCACATTACATTTACATTTACATTTCATAACATGTACATTTACATTTACATCACATCACATCACATCACATGTACATTTACATTTACATTTACATTTACATTTGCATTTACATTTACATTACATTAGATTTAATTACATTACATTTACATTTACATTCAAATTACATTATATTTTCATTTACATTACATTACATTTACATTTACATTTACATTTACATTAACATTTACATTACATTACATAACATTTACATTTACATTTACATTTACATTACATTACATTACATTTACATTTACATTTACATTACATTATATTTGCATTTACATAACATTACATTTACATTTACATTTAAATTCACATTACATTACATTGCATTACATTTACATTTACATTTACATTACATTTACATTTACATTTACATTTACATTTTCATTTACGTTTAGATTTACATTTACATTACATTACATTTACATTTACATTTACTTACATATACATTTACATTTTTATTTACATTTATATTACATTACATTTACATTCACATTCACATTTATATTTACATTACATTACATTTACATTTACCTTACATTTAAATTTACATTTACATTTAAATAACATTACATTTACATGTATATTTACATTACATCATATTACATTTACATTTACATTTACATAAAATTAAATTTACGTTTACATTACATTTACATATCATTACATTACATTTACATTTAATTTACATTACATTACATTGCATAACATTTACATTTACATTTACATTTACATTACATTACATTACATTACATTTACATTTACATTACATTACAGTTACATTAAATTTCATTCACATTACATTTACATTAACATTTATATTACATAACATTTACATTTACATTTATATTTACATATAAATTACATTTACATTCACATTTACATTTACATCACATTACATTTACATTTATATTTACATTACATTACATTTACATTACATTTACATTTACATGTACATTGAAATTACATTACATTTACATTTACATAAAATTATATTACATTACATAAGATTTACATTTAAATGTACATTTACATTTACATGTACATGTACATTACATTACATTCCATTTACATTTACATTTACATTTCATTTACATTACATTACATTTACATTTACATTTACATTTACATCACATTTACATTTACATTACATTACATTACATTACATTTACATTTACATTACATTTACATTTACATTTACATTTACATTTACATTACATCACATTTACATTTACATTTACATTACATTACATTTACATTTACATTTATATTTAGATTACATTACATTCACATTACATTTCATTACATTACATTTACATTTATATTTACATTTACATTACATTACATTTACATTCACATTTATATTACATTACATTACATTTATATTTACATTACCTTACATATAAATTTACATTTACATTTAAATCACATTGAATTGACATTTACATTTACATCACATAATATTATTTTTACATTTACATTTACATTTACATAACATTACATTTACATTTACATTACATTTACATTTACATTACATTTACTTTTACATTACATTACATTTACATTACATTTGCATTTACATTACATTACATTTATATTTCATTTACATTACATTATCTTTACTGTACTTTACTTTACATTACATTTCATTTATATTTATTTACATTACATTACATTTACATTTACATTCACATTTACATCACATTTACATTTACATTTACATTACATAACATTACATTTACATTTACATTACATTTGCATTTGTATTTACATTTACATTTACATTACATTAAATTTACATTTACATGAAATTATATTACATTACATTAAATTCACATTAACATTTAAATTACATTACATTACATTTACATTTACATTACATTTACATTACATTTACATTTACGTTAACATTACATTTACATTTACATTTACATTTACATTACATTTACATTTACATTACATTACATTACATTATATTTACATTTACATCACATTATATTTAAATTTACATTTACATTTAATTACATTTACATTTACATTTAATTACATTACATTTACATTTATATTTATATTTATATTTACATTTACACTACATTACATTACATTTACATTCACATTTACATTACATTACATTTACATTTACATTACTTTACATTTAAATTTACATTTACATTAAAATCACATTACATTTACATTTACATCACATTACATTTACATTTACATATACATAACATTACATTTACATTTACATTACATTACATTTACATTTACATTTACTTTTACATTACATTACATTACATTACATTTACTTTTACATTACATTACATTACATTACATTTACATTACATTACATTACATTACATTACATTTACATTTCCTTTTCATTATATTACATTTACTTTACTTTACATTACATTTACATTTACATTTATATTTACATTTACATTACATTACATTACATTACATTACATTTACATTTACATTTACATCATATCACATTTGCATTTACATTTACATTACATTACATTACATTTACATTTACATTTACATTACATTTGCACTTACATTTACATTCCATTACATTTACATTTAAATAAAATTATATTACATTACATAACATTTACATTTACATTACATTACATTACATTTACATTTACATTACATTACATTACATTTACATTTACATTTACATTACATTACATTTACATTTACATAAAAATTATATTACATAACATAACATTAACATTTACATTTACATTAAATTACATTACATTTCATTTACATTACATTTACATTACATTTACATTTACATTACATTTACATTTACATTTACATTTACATTTACATTTACATTAACATTTACGTTTACATTACATTAGCATTTACATTACATTACATTTACATTTACATTTGGGCAACAATAAGTTTGTTCACGTTACATTTACATTTCTGCATATTGATACGGTCGGAGAAACGAAGATCTGAGATAGAATCCAAAAGGTGAGCAGTTCGATAAAAGAAGTTATTAGAGTAGGAAATCGTCTGGGATCTAATTACCTCTAAAGTGAAGGGGGAGTTTTGCTTCTAGTCGGTTAGGGCAGAGATATTTACCTCGAAGAGATACAAGTAAAGTAAGTTCATCAGAACACATTTCTATTGAAGGATTTGCAAAACAAACACAGGGATGCAACACTATGGCGATGCGACAGGGACTGGAGCTTGGTAAAGTGTACGGTACCTATTAGGTTAAGAAAACAACTTTTCACTCTACCGAAGGCTAATAGTTGGTGCACCAGCCCAAATGTGGCAACAGTACCACATGCACGTGCGAATAGTGGCTTTATTGAGATATAGGATACTCGAGAAAGCTCTAAGATAGTTTTTGAGAAATAGGATATAATCAGGTTTAAGGTTAGAGTTTATGGTTTTAGTTTAATGTCTACGGTTTATAGTGATGGTTATAGTTAGTTTCATGGTTATGGTTAAGTTAGCGTAAAGTTTATGGTTTTAGTTTAATGTCTACGATTTATAGTGATGGTTATAGTTAGTTTCATGGTTATGGTTAAGTTAGCGTAATGTTTATGGTTTTAGTTTAATGTCTACGGTTTATAGTGATGGTTATAGTTAGTTTCATGGTTATGGTTAAGTTAGCGTAATGTTTATGGTTTTAGTTTAATGTCTACGGTTTATAGTGATGGTTATAGTTAGTTTCATGGTTATGGTTAAGTTAGCGTAATGTTTATGGTTTTAGTTTAATGTCTACGGTTTATAGTGATGGTTATAGTTAGTTTCATGGTTATGGTTAAGTTAGCGTAATGTTTATGGTTTTAGTTTAATGTCTACGGTTTATAGTGATGGTTATAGTTAGTTTCATGGTTATGGTTAAGTTAGCGTGATGTTTATGGTTTTAGTTTAATGTCTACGGTTTATAGTGATGGTTATAGTTAGTTTCATGGTTATGGTTAAGTTAGCGTGATGTTTATGGTTTTAGTTTAATGTCTACGGTTTATAGTGATGGTTATAGTTAGTTTCATGGTTATGGTTAAGTTAGCGTAATGTTTATGGTTTTAGTTTAATGTCTACGGTTTATAGTGATGGTTATAGTTAGTTTCATGGTTATGGTTAAGTTAGCGTGATGTTTATGGTTTTATTTTAATGTCTACGGTTTATAGTGATGGTTATAGTTATTTTCATGGTTATGGTTAAGTTAGATTATGTTTATGGTTTTAGTTTAATGTCTACGGTTTATAGTGATGGTTATAATTAGTTTCATGGTTATGGTAAAGTTAGCGTAATGTTTATGGTTTTAGTTTAATGTCTACGGTTTATAGTGATGGTTATAGTTAGTTTCATGGTTATGGTTAAGTTAGCGTAATGTTTATGGTTTTAGTTTAATGTCTACGGTTTATAGAGATGGTAATAGTTAGTTTCATGGTTATGGTTAAGTTAGCGTAATGTTTATGGTTTTAGTTTAATGTCTACGGTTTATAGTGATGGTTATAGTTAGTTTCATGGTTATAGTTAAGTAAACGTAATGTTTATGGTTTTAGTTTAATGTCTACGGTTTATAGTGATGGTTATAGTTAGTTTCATGGTTATGGTTAAGTTAGCGTGATGTTTATGGTTTTAGTTTAATGTCTACGGTTTATAGTGATGGTTATAGTTAGTTTCATGGTTATGGTTAAGTTTGCGTAATGTTTATGGTTTTAGTTTAATGTCTACGATTTATAGTGATGGTTATAGTTAGTTTCATGGTTATGGTTAAGTTAGCGTAATGTTTATGGTTTTAGTTTAATGTCTACGGTTTATAGTGATGGTTATAGTTAGTTTCATGGTTATGGTTAAGTTAGCGTAATGTTTATGGTTTTAGTTTAATGTCTACGGTTTATAGTGATGGTTATAGTTAGTTTCATGGTTATGGTTAAGTTAGCGTGATGTTTATGGTTTTAGTTTAATGTCTACGGTTTATAGTGATGGTTATAGTTAGTTTCATGGTTATGGTTAGGTTAGCGTAATGTTTATGGTTTTAGTTTAATGTCTACGGTTTATAGTGATGGTTATAGTTAGTTTCATGGTTATGGTTAAGTTAGCGTGATGTTTATGGTTTTAGTTTAATGTCTACGGTTTATAGTGATGGTTATAGTTAGTTTAATGGTTATGGTTAAGTTAGCGTGATGTTTATGGTTTTAGTTTAATGTCTACGGTTTATAGTGATGGTTATAGTTAGTTTCATGGTTATGGTTAAGTTAGCGTAATGTTTATGGTTTTAGTTTAATGTCTACGGTTTATAGTGATGGTTATAGTTAGTTTCATGGTTATGGTTAAGTTATCGTGATGTTTATGGTTTTATTTTAATGTCTACGGTTTATAGTGATGGTTATAGTTAGTTTCATGGTTATGGTTAAGTTAGCGTAATGTTTATGATTTTAGTTTAATGTCTACGGTTTATAGTGATGGTTATAGTTAGTTTCATGGTTATGGTTAAGTTAGCGTAGTGTTTATGGTTTTAGTTTAATGTCTACGGTTTATAGTGATGGTTATAGTTAGTTTCATGGTTATGGTTAAGTTAGCGTTATGTTTATGGTTTTAAGTTTAATGTCTACGGTTTATAGTGATGGTTATAGTTAGTTTCATGGTTATGGTTAAGTTAGCGTAATGTTTATGGTTTTAGTTTAATGTCTAGGGTTTATAGTGATGGTTATAGTTAGTTTCATGGTTATGGTTAAGTGTGCGTAATGTTTATGGTTTTAGTTTAATGTCTACGGTTTATAGTGATGGTTATAGTTAGTTTCATGGTTATGGTTAAGTTAGCGTAATGTTTATGGTTTTAGTTTAATGTCTACGGTTTATAGTGATGGTTATAGTTAGTTTCATGGTTATGGTTAAGTAAACGTAATGTTTATGGTTTTAGTTTAATGTCTACGGTTTATAGTGATGGTTATAGTTAGTTTTATGGTTATGGTTAAGTTAGCGTAATGTTTATGGTTTTAGTTTAATGTCTACGGTTTATAGTGATGGTTATAGTTAGTTTCATGGTTATGGTTAAGTAAACGTAATGTTTATGGTTTTAGTTTAATGTCTACGGTTTATAGTGATGGTTATAGTTAGTTTCATGGTTATGGTTAAGTTAGCGTAATGTTTATGGTTTTAGTTTAATGTCTACGGTTTATAGTGATGGTTATAGTTAGTTTCATGGTTATGGTTAAGTTAGCGTAATGTTTATGGTTTTAGTTTAATGTCTACGGTTTATAGTGATGGTTATAGTTAGTTTCATGGTTATGGTTAAGTTAGCGTGATGTTTATGGTTTTATTTTAATGTCTACGGTTTATAGTGATGGTTATAGATAGTTTCATGGTTATGGTTCAGTTAGCGTAATGTTTATGGTTTTAGTTTAATGTCTACGGTTTATAGTGATGGTTATAATTAGTTTCATGGTTATGGTTAAGTTAGCGTAATGTTTATGGTTTTAGTTTAATGTCTACGGTTTATAGTGATGGTTATAGTTAGTTTCATGGTTATGGTTAAGTTAGCGTAATGTTTATGGTTTTAGTTTAATGTCTACGGTTTATAGTGATGGTTATAGTTAGTTTCATGGTTATGGTTTAGTTAGCGTAATGTTTATGGTTTTAGTTTAATGTCTACGGTTTATAGTGATGGTTATAGTAAGTTTCATGGTTATAGTTAAGTAAACGTAATGTTTATGGTTTTAGTTTAATGTCTACGGTTTATAGTGATGGTTATAGTTAGTTTCATGGTTATGGTTAAGTTAGCGTGATGTTTATGGTTTTAGTTTAATGTCTACGGTTTATAGTGATGGTTATAGTTAGTTTCATGGTTATGGTTAAGTTTGCGTAATGTTTATGGTTTTAGTTTAATGTCTACGATTTATAGTGATGGTTATAGTTAGTTTCATGGTTATGGTTAAGTTAGCGTAATGTTTATGGTTTTAGTTTAATGTCTACGGTTTATAGTGATGGTTATAGTTAGTTTCATGGTTATGGTTAAGTTAGCGTAATGTTTATGGTTTTAGTTTAATGTCTACGGTTTATAGTGATGGTTATAGTTAGTTTCATGGTTATGGTTAAGTTAGCGTGATGTTTATGGTTTTAGTTTAATGTCTACGGTTTATAGTGATGGTTATAGTTAGTTTCATGGTTATGGTTAAGTTAGCGTAATGTTTATGGTTTTAGTTTAATGTCTACGGTTTATAGTGATGGTTATAGTTAGTTTCATGGTTATGGTTAATTTAGCGTGATGTTTATGGTTTTAGTTTAATGTCTACGGTTTATAGTGATGGTTATAGTTAGTTTAATGGTTATGGTTAAGTTAGCGTGATGTTTATGGTTTTAGTTTAATGTCTACGGTTTATAGTGATGGTTATAGTTAGTTTCATGGTTATGGTTAAGTTAGCGTAATGTTTATGGTTTTAGTTTTATGTCTACGGTTTATAGTGATGGTTATAGTTAGTTTCATGGTTATGGTTAAGTTATCGTGATGTTTATGGTTTTATTTTAATGTCTACGGTTTATAGTGATGGTTATAGTTAGTTTCATGGTTATGGTTAAGTTAGCGTAATGTTTATGGTTTTAGTTTAATGTCTACGGTTTATAGTGATGGTTATAGTTAGTTTCATGGTTATGGTTAAGTTAGCGTAGTGTTTATGGTTTTAGTTTAATGTCTACGGTTTATAGTGATGGTTATAGTTAGTTTCATGGTTATGGTTAAGTTAGCGTAATGTTTATGGTTTTAGTTTAATGTCTACGGTTTATAGTGATAGTTATAATTAGTTTCATGGTTATGGTTAAGTTAGCGTAATGTTTATGGTTTTAGTTTAATGTCTACGCTTTATAGTGATGGTTATAGTTAGTTTCATGGTTATGGTTAAGTTAGCGTAATGTTTATGGTTTTAGTTTAATGTCTACGGTTTATAGTGATGGTTATAGTTAGTTTCATGGTTATGGTTAAGTTAGCGTAATGTTTATGGTTTTAGTTTAATGTCTACGGTTTATAGTGATGGTTATAGTTAGTTTCATGGTTATAGTTAAGTAAACGTAATGTTTATGGTTTTAGTTTAATGTCTACGGTTTATAGTGATGGTTATAGTTAGTTTCATGGTTATGGTTAAGTTAGCGTGATGTTTATGGTTTTAGTTTAATGTCTACGGTTTATAGTGATGGTTATAGTTAGTTTCATGGTTATGGTTAAGTTTGCGTAATGTTTATGGTTTTAGTTTAATGTCTACGATTTATAGTGATGGTTATATTTAGTTTCATGGTTATGGTTAAGTTAGCGTAATGTTTATGGTTTTAGTTTAATGTCTACGGTTTATAGTGATGGTTATAGTTAGTTTCATGGTTATGGTTAAGTTAGCGTAATGTTTATGGTTTTAGTTTAATGTCTACGGTTTATAGTGATGGTTATAGTTAGTTTCATTGTTATGGTTAAGTTAGCGTGATGTTTATGGTTTTAGTTTAATGTCTACGGTTTATAGTGATGGTTATAGTTAGTTTCATGGTTATGGTTAAGTTAGCGTAATGTTTATGGTTTTAGTTTAATGTCTACGGTTTATAGTGATGGTTATAGTTAGTTTCATGGTTATGGTTAATTTAGCGTGATGTTTATGGTTTTAGTTTAATGTCTACGGTTTATAGTGATGGTTATAGTTAGTTTAATGGTTATGGTTAAGTTAGCGTGATGTTTATGGTTTTAGTTTAATGTCTACGGTTTATAGTGATGGTTATAGTTAGTTTCATGGTTATGGTTAAGTTAGCGTAATGTTTATAGTTTTAGTTTAATGTCTACGGTTTATAGTGATGGTTATAGTTAGTTTCATGGTTATGGTTAAGTTATCGTGATGTTTATGGTTTTATTTTAATGTCTACGGTTTATAGTGATGGTTATAGTTAGTTTCATGGTTATGGTTAAGTTAGCGTAATGTTTATAGTTTTAGTTTAATGTCTACGGTTTATAGTGATGGTTATAGTTAGTTTCATGGTTATGGTTAAGTTAGCGTAGTGTTTATGGTTTTAGTTTAATGTCTACGGTTTATAGTGATGGTTATAGTTAGTTTCATGGTTATGGTTAAGTTAGCGTAATGTTTATGGTTTTAGTTTAATGTCTACGGTTTATAGTGATGGTTATAGTTAGTTTCATGGTTATGGTTAAGTAAACGTAATGTTTATGGTTTTAGTTTATTGTCTACGGTTTATAGTGATGGTTATAGTTAGTTTCATGGTTATGGTTAAGTTAGCGTAATGTTTATGGTTTTAGTTTAATGTCTACGGTTTATAGTGATGGTTATAGTTAGTTTCATGGTTATGGTTAAGTTAGCGTAATGTTTATGGTTTTTGTTTAATGTCTACGGTTTATAGTGATGGTAATAGTTAGTTTCATGGTTATGGTTAAGTTAGCGTGATGTTTATGGTTTTAGTTTAATGTCTACGGCTTATAGTGATGGTTATAGTTAGTTTCATGGTTATGGTTAAGTTAGCGTAATGTTTATGGTTTTAGTTTAATGTCTACGGTTTATAGTGATGGTTATAGTTAGTTTCATGGTTATGGTAAAGTTAGCGTGATGTTTATGGTTTTAGTTTAATGTCTACGGTTTATAGTGATTGTTATAGTTAGTTTAATGGTTATGGTTAAGTTAGCGTGATGTTTATGGTTTTAGTTTAATGTCTACGGTTTATAGTGATGGTTATAGTTATTTTCATGGTTATGGTTAAGTTAGCGTAATGTTTATGGTTTTAGTTTAATGTCTACGGTTTATAGTGATGGTTATAGTTAGTTTCATGGTTATGGTTAAGTTATCGTGATGTTTATTGTTTTATTTTAATGTCTACGGTTTATAGTGATGGTTATAGTTAGTTTCATGGTTATAGTTAAGTAAACGTAATGTTTATGGTTTTAGTTTAATGTCTACGGTTTATAGTGATGGTTATAGTTAGTTTCATGGTTATGGTTAAGTTAGCGTAATGTTTATGGTTTTAGTTTAATGTCTACGGTTTATAGTGATGGTTATAGTTAGTTTCATGGTTATGGTTAAGTTAGCGTAATGTTTATGGTTTTAGTTTAATGTCTACGGTTTATAGTGATGGTTATAGTTAGTTTCATGGTTATGGTTAAGTTAGCGTAATGTTTATGGTTTTAGTTTAATGTCTACGGTTTATAGTGATGGTTATAGTTAGTTTCATGGTTATGGTTAAGTTAGCGTAATGTTTATGGTTTTAGTTTAATGTCTACGGTTTATAGTGATGGTTATAGTTAGTTTCATGGTTATGGTTAAGTAAACGTAATGTTTATGGTTTTAGTTTATTGTCTACGGTTTATAGTGATGGTTATAGTTAGTTTCATGGTTATGGTTAAGTTTGCGTAATGTTTATGGTTTTAGTTTAATGTCTACGATTTATAGTGATGGTTATAGTTAGTTTCATGGTTATGGTTAAGTTAGCGTAATGTTTATGGTTTTAGTTTAATGTCTACGGTTTATAGTGATGGTTATAGTTAGTTTCATGGTTATGGTTAAGTTAGCGTAATGTTTATGGTTTTAGTTTAATGTCTACGGTTTATAGTGATGGTTATAGTTAGTTTCATGGTTATGGTTAAGTTAGCGTAATGTTTATGGTTTTAGTTTAATGTCTACGGTTTGTAGTGATGGTTATAGTTAGTTTCACGGTTATGGTTAAGTAAACGTAATGTTTATGGTTTTAGTTTAATGTCTACGGTTTATAGTGATGGTTATAGTTAGTTTCATGGTTATGGTTAAGTTAGCGTAATGTTTATGGTTTTAGTTTAATGTCTACGGTTTATAGTGATGGTTATAGTTAGTTTCATGGTTATGGTTAAGTAAACGTAATGTTTATGGTTTTAGTTTAATGTCTACGGTTTATAGTGATGGTTATAGTTAGTTTCATGGTTATGGTTAAGTTAGCGTAATGTTTATGGTTTTAGTTTAATGTCTACGGTTTATAGTGATGGTTATAGTTAGTTTCATGGTTATGGTTAAGTAAACGTAATGTTTATGGTTTTAGTTTATTGTCTACGGTTTATAGTGATGGTTATAGTTAGTTTCATGGTTATGGTTAAGTTAGCGTAATGTTTATGGTTTTAGTTTAATGTCTACGGTTTATAGTGATGGTTATAGTTAGTTTCATGGTTATGGTTAAGTTAGCGTAATGTTTATGGTTTTAGTTTAATGTCTACGGTTTATAGTGATGGTAATAGTTAGTTTCATGGTTATGGTTAAGTTAGCGTGATGTTTATGGTTTTAGTTTAATGTCTACGGTTTATAGTGATGGTTATAGTTAGTTTCATGGTTATGGTTAAGTTAGCGTAATGTTTATGGTTTTAGTTTAATGTCTACGGTTTATAGTGATGGTTATAGTTAGTTTCATGGTTATGGTTAAGTTAGCGTGATGTTTATGGTTTTAGTTTAATGTCTACGGTTTATAGTGATTGTTATAGTTAGTTTAATGGTTATGGTTAAGTTAGCGTGATGTTTATGGTTTTAGTTTAATGTCTACGGTTTATAGTGATGGTTATAGTTATTTTCATGGTTATGGTTAAGTTAGCGTAATGTTTATGGTTTTAGTTTAATGTCTACGGTTTATAGTGATGGTTATAGTTAGTTTCATGGTTATGGTAAAGTTATCGTGATGTTTATGGTTTTATTTTAATGTCTACGGTTTATAGTGATGGTTATAGTTAGTTTCATGGTTATGGTTAAGTAAACGTAATGTTTATGGTTTTAGTTTAATGTCTACGGTTTATAGTGATGGTTATAGTTAGTTTCATGGTTATGGTTAAGTTAGCGTAATGTTTATGGTTTTAGTTTAATGTCTACGGTTTATAGTGATGGTTATAGTTAGTTTCATGGTTATGGTTAAGTTAGCGTAATGTTTATGGTTTTAGTTTAATGTCTACGGTTTATAGTGATGGTTATAGTTAGTTTCATGGTTATGGTTAAGTTAGCGTAATGTTTATGGTTTTAGTTTAATGTCTACGGTTTATAGTGATGGTTATAGTTAGTTTCATGGTTATGGTTAAGTTAGCGTAATGTTTATGGTTTTAGTTTAATGTCTACGGTTTATAGTGATGGTTATAGTTAGTTTCATGGTTATGGTTAAGTAAACGTAATGTTTATGGTTTTAGTTTATTGTCTACGGTTTATAGTGATGGTTATAGTTAGTTTCATGGTTATGGTTAAGTTAGCGTAATGTTTATGGTTTTAGTTTAATGTCTACGGTTTATAGTGATGGTTATAGTTAGTTTCATGGTTATGGTTAAGTTAGCGTGATGTTTATGGTTTTAGTTTAATGTCTACGGTTTATAGTGATGGTTATAGTAAGTTTCATGGTTATGGTTAAGTTAGCGTGATGTTTATGGTTTTAGTTTAATGTCTACGGTTTATAGTGATGGTTATAGTTAGTTTCATGGTTATGGTTAAGTTAGCGTGATGTTTATGGTTTTAGTTTAATGTCTACGGTTTATAGTGATGGTTATAGTTAGTTTAATGGTTATGGTTAAGTTAGCGTGATGTTTATGGTTTTAGTTTAATGTCTACGGTTTATAGTGATGGTTATAGTTAGTTTCATGGTTATGGTTAAGTTAGCGTAATGTTTATGGTTTTAGTTTAATGTCTACGGTTTATAGTGATGGTTATAGTTAGTTTCATGGTTATGGTTAAGTTATCGTGATGTTTATGGTTTTATTTTAATGTCTACGGTTTATAGTGATGGTTATAGTTAGTTTCATGGTTATGGTTAAGTTAGCGTAATGTTTATGGTTTTAGTTTAATGTCTACGGTTTATAGGTATGGTTATAGTTAGTTTCATTGTTATGGTTAAGTTAGCGTAGTGTTTATGGTTTTAGTTTAATGTCTACGGTTTATAGTGATGGTTATAGTTAGTTTCATGGTTATGGTTAAGTTTGCGTAATGTTTATGGTTTTAGTTTAATGTCTACGATTTATAGTGATGGTTATACTTAGTTTCATGGTTATGGTTAAGTTAGCGTAATGTTTATGGTTTTAGTTTAATGTCTACGGTTTATAGTGATGGTTATAGTTAGTTTCATGGTTATGGTTAAGTTAGCGTAATGTTTATGGTTTTAGTTTAATGTCTACGGTTTATAGTGATGGTTATAGTAAGTTTCATGGTTATGGCTAAGTTAGCGTGATGTTTATGGTTTTAGTTTAATGTCTACGGTTTATAGTGATGGTTATAGTTAGTTTCATGGTTATGGTTAAGTTAGCGTAATGTTTATGGTTTTAGTTTAATGTCTACGGTTTATAGTGATGGTTATAGTTAGTTTCATGGTTATGGTTAAGTTAGCGTGATGTTTATGGTTTTAGTTTAATGTCTACGGTTTATAGTGATGGTTATAGTTAGTTTAATGGTTATGGTTAAGTTAGCGTGATGTTTATGGTTTTAGTTTAATGTCTACGGTTTATAGTGATGGTTATAGTTAGTTTCATGGTTATGGTTAAGTTAGCGTAATGTTTATGGTTTTAGTTTAATGTCTACGGTTTATAGTGATGGTTATAGTTAGTTTCATGGTTATGGTTAAGTTAGCGTAATGTTTATGGTTTTATTTACATGTCTACGGTTTATAGTGATGGTTATAGTTAGTTTCATGGTTATGGTTAAGTTAGCGTAATGTTTATGGTTTTAGTTTAATGTCTACGGTTTATAGTGATGGTTATAGTTAGTTTCATGGTTATGGTTAAGTTAGCGTAGTGTTTATGGTTTTAGTTTAATGTCTACGGTTTATAGTGATGGTTATAGTTAGTTTCATGGTTATGGTTAAGTTAGCGTAATGTTTATGGTTTTAGTTTAATGTCTACGGTTTATAGTGATGGTTATAGTTAGTTTCATGGTTATGGTGTAGTTAGCGTAATGTTTATGGTTTTAGTTTAATGTCTACGGTTTATAGTGATGGTTATAGTTAGTTTCATGGTTATGGTTAAGTTAGCGTAATGTTTATGGTTTTAGTTTAATGTCTACGGTTTATAGTGATGGTTATAGTTAGTTTCATGGTTATGGTTAAGTTAGCGTAATGTTTATGGTTTTAGTGTAATGTCTACGGTTTATAGTGATGGTTATAGTTAGTTTCATGGTTATGGTTAAATAAACGTAATGTTTATGGTTTTAGTTTAATGTCTACGGTTTATAGTGATGGTTATAGTTAGTTTCATGGTTATGGTTAAGTTAGCGTGATGTTTATGGTTTTAGTTTAATGTCTACGGTTTATAGTGATGGTTATAGTTAGTTTCATGGTTATGGTTAAGTTTGCGTAATGTTTATGGTTTTAGTTTAATGTCTACGATTTATAGTGATGGTTATATTTAGTTTCATGGTTATGGTTAAGTTAGCGTAATGTTTATGGTTTTAGTTTAATGTCTACGGTTTATAGTGATGGTTATAGTTAGTTTCATGGTTATGGTTAAGTTAGCGTAATGTTTATGGTTTTAGTTTAATGTCTACGGTTTATAGTGATGGTTATAGTTAGTTTCATGGTTATGGTTAAGTTAGCGTGATGTTTATGGTTTTAGTTTAATGTCTACGGTTTATAGTGATGGTTATAGTTAGTTTCATGGTTATGGTTAAGTTAGCGTAATGTTTATGGTTTTAGTTTAATGTCTACGGTTTATAGTGATGGTTATAGTTAGTTTCATGGTTATGGTTAATTTAGCGTGATGTTTATGGTTTTAGTTTAATGTCTACGGTTTATAGTGATGGTTATAGTTAGTTTAATGGTTATGGTTAAGTTAGCGTGATGTTTATGGTTTTAGTTTAATGTCTACGGTTTATAGTGATGGTTATAGTTAGTTTCATGGTTATGGTTAAGTTAGCGTAATGTTTATGGTTTTAGTTTAATGTCTACGGTTTATAGTGATGGTTATAGTTAGTTTCATGGTTATGGTTAAGTTATCGTGATGTTTATGGTTTTATTTTAATGTCTACGGTTTATAGTGATGGTTATAGTTAGTTTCATGGTTATGGTTAAGTTAGCGTAATGTTTATAGTTTTAGTTTAATGTCTACGGTTTATAGTGATGGTTATAGTTAGTTTCATGGTTATGGTTAAGTTAGCGTAGTGTTTATGGTTTTAGTTTAATGTCTACGGTTTATAGTGATGGTTATAGTTAGTTTCATGGTTATGGTTAAGTTAGCGTAATGTTTATGGTTTTAGTTTAATGTCTACGGTTTATAGTGATGGTTATAGTTAGTTTCATGGTTATGGTTAAGTAAACGTAATGTTTATGGTTTTAGTTTATTGTCTACGGTTTATAGTGATGGTTATAGTTAGTTTCATGGTTATGGTTAAGTTAGCGTAATGTTTATGGTTTTAGTTTAATGTCTACGGTTTATAGTGATGGTTATAGTTAGTTTCATGGTTATGGTTAAGTTAGCGTAATGTTTATGGTTTTAGTTTAATGTCTACGGTTTATAGTGATGGTAATAGTTAGTTTCATGGTTATGGTTAAGTTAGCGTGATGTTTATGGTTTTAGTTTAATGTCTACGGCTTATAGTGATGGTTATAGTTAGTTTCATGGTTATGGTTAAATTAGCGTAATGTTTATGGTTTTAGTTTAATGTCTACGGTTTATAGTGATGGTTATAGTTAGTTTCATGGTTATGGTAAAGTTAGCGTGATGTTTATGGTTTTAGTTTAATGTCTACGGTTTATAGTGATTGTTATAGTTAGTTTAATGGTTATGGTTAAGTTAGCGTGATGTTTATGGTTTTAGTTTAATGTCTACGGTTTATAGTGATGGTTATAGTTATTTTCATGGTTATGGTTAAGTTAGCGTAATGTTTATGGTTTTAGTTTAATGTCTACGGTTTATAGTGATGGTTATAGTTAGTTTCATGGTTATGGTTAAGTTATCGTGATGTTTATGGTTTTATTTTAATGTCTACGGTTTATAGTGATGGTTATAGTTAGTTTCATGGTTATAGTTAAGTAAACGTAATGTTTATGGTTTTAGTTTAATGTCTACGGTTTATAGTGATGGTTATAGTTAGTTTCATGGTTATGGTTAAGTTAGCGTAATGTTTATGGTTTTAGTTTAATGTCTACGGTTTATAGTGATGGTTATAGTTAGTTTCATGGTTATGGTTAAGTTAGCGTAATGTTTATGGTTTTAGTTTAATGTCTACGGTTTATAGTGATGGTTATAGTTAGTTTCATGGTTATGGTTAAGTTAGCGTAATGTTTATGGTTTTAGTTTAATGTCTACGGTTTATAGTGATGGTTATAGTTAGTTTCATGGTTATGGTTAAGTAAACGTAATGTTTATGGTTTTAGTTTATTGTCTACGGTTTATAGTGATGGTTATAGTTAGTTTCATGGTTATGGTTAAGTTTGCGTAATGTTTATGGTTTTAGTTTAATGTCTACGATTTATAGTGATGGTTATAGTTAGTTTCATGGTTATGGTTAAGTTAGCGTAATGTTTATGGTTTTAGTTTAATGTCTACGGTTTATAGTGATGGTTATAGTTAGTTTCATGGTTATGGTTAAGTTAGCGTAATGTTTATGGTTTTAGTTTAATGTCTACGGTTTATAGTGATGGTTATAGTTAGTTTCATGGTTATGGTTAAGTTAGCGTAATGTTTATGGTTTTAGTTTAATGTCTACGGTTTATAGTGATGGTTATAGTTAGTTTCATGGTTATGGTTAAGTTAGCGTAATGTTTATGGTTTTAGTTTAATGTCTACGGTTTGTAGTGATGGTTATAGTTAGTTTCACGGTTATGGTTAAGTAAACGTAATGTTTATGGTTTTAGTTTAATGTCTACGGTTTATAGTGATGGTTATAGTTAGTTTCATGGTTATGGTTAAGTTAGCGTAATGTTTATGGTTTTAGTTTAATGTCTACGGTTTATAGTGATGGTTATAGTTAGTTTCATGGTTATGGTTAAGTAAACGTAATGTTTATGGTTTTAGTTTAATGTCTACGGTTTATAGTGATGGTTATAGTTAGTTTCATGGTTATGGTTAAGTTAGCGTAATGTTTATGGTTTTAGTTTAATGTCTACGGTTTATAGTGATGGTTATAGTTAGTTTCATGGTTATGGTTAAGTAAACGTAATGTTTATGGTTTTAGTTTATTGTCTACGGTTTATAGTGATGGTTATAGTTAGTTTCATGGTTATGGTTAAGTTAGCGTAATGTTTATGGTTTTAGTTTAATGTCTACGGTTTATAGTGATGGTTATAGTTAGTTTCATGGTTATGGTTAAGTTAGCGTAATGTTTATGGTTTTAGTTTAATGTCTACGGTTTATAGTGATGGTAATAGTTAGTTTCATGGTTATGGTTAAGTTAGCGTGATGTTTATGGTTTTAGTTTAATGTCTACGGTTTATAGTGATGGTTATAGTTAGTTTCATGGTTATGGTTAAGTTAGCGTAATGTTTATGGTTTTAGTTTAATGTCTACGGTTTATAGTGATGGTTATAGTTAGTTTCATGGTTATGGTTAAGTTAGCGTGATGTTTATGGTTTTAGTTTAATGTCTACGGTTTATAGTGATTGTTATAGTTAGTTTAATGGTTATGGTTAAGTTAGCGTGATGTTTATGGTTTTAGTTTAATGTCTACGGTTTATAGTGATGGTTATAGTTATTTTCATGGTTATGGTTAAGTTAGCGTAATGTTTATGGTTTTAGTTTAATGTCTACGGTTTATAGTGATGGTTATAGTTAGTTTCATGGTTATGGTAAAGTTATCGTGATGTTTATGGTTTTATTTTAATGTCTACGGTTTATAGTGATGGTTATAGTTAGTTTCATGGTTATGGTTAAGTAAACGTAATGTTTATGGTTTTAGTTTAATGTCTACGGTTTATAGTGATGGTTATAGTTAGTTTCATGGTTATGGTTAAGTTAGCGTAATGTTTATGGTTTTAGTTTAATGTCTACGGTTTATAGTGATGGTTATAGTTAGTTTCATGGTTATGGTTAAGTTAGCGTAATGTTTATGGTTTTAGTTTAATGTCTACGGTTTATAGTGATGGTTATAGTTAGTTTCATGGTTATGGTTAAGTTAGCGTAATGTTTATGGTTTTAGTTTAATGTCTACGGTTTATAGTGATGGTTATAGTTAGTTTCATGGTTATGGTTAAGTTAGCGTAATGTTTATGGTTTTAGTTTAATGTCTACGGTTTATAGTGATGGTTATAGTTAGTTTCATGGTTATGGTTAAGTAAACGTAATGTTTATGGTTTTAGTTTATTGTCTACGGTTTATAGTGATGGTTATAGTTAGTTTCATGGTTATGGTTAAGTTAGCGTAATGTTTATGGTTTTAGTTTAATGTCTACGGTTTATAGTGATGGTTATAGTTAGTTTCATGGTTATGGTTAAGTTAGCGTGATGTTTATGGTTTTAGTTTAATGTCTACGGTTTATAGTGATGGTTATAGTAAGTTTCATGGTTATGGTTAAGTTAGCGTGATGTTTATGGTTTTAGTTTAATGTCTACGGTTTATAGTGATGGTTATAGTTAGTTTCATGGTTATGGTTAAGTTAGCGTGATGTTTATGGTTTTAGTTTAATGTCTACGGTTTATAGTGATGGTTATAGTTAGTTTAATGGTTATGGTTAAGTTAGCGTGATGTTTATGGTTTTAGTTTAATGTCTACGGTTTATAGTGATGGTTATAGTTAGTTTCATGGTTATGGTTAAGTTAGCGTAATGTTTATGGTTTTAGTTTAATGTCTACGGTTTATAGTGATGGTTATAGTTAGTTTCATGGTTATGGTTAAGTTATCGTGATGTTTATGGTTTTATTTTAATGTCTACGGTTTATAGTGATGGTTATAGTTAGTTTCATGGTTATGGTTAAGTTAGCGTAATGTTTATGGTTTTAGTTTAATGTCTACGGTTTATAGGTATGGTTATAGTTAGTTTCATGGTTATGGTTAAGTTAGCGTAGTGTTTATGGTTTTAGTTTAATGTCTACGGTTTATAGTGATGGTTATAGTTAGTTTCATGGTTATGGTTAAGTTTGCGTAATGTTTATGGTTTTAGTTTAATGTCTACGATTTATAGTGATGGTTATACTTAGTTTCATGGTTATGGTTAAGTTAGCGTAATGTTTATGGTTTTAGTTTAATGTCTACGGTTTATAGTGATGGTTATAGTTAGTTTCATGGTTATGGTTAAGTTAGCGTAATGTTTATGGTTTTAGTTTAATGTCTACGGTTTATAGTGATGGTTATAGTAAGTTTCATGGTTATGGCTAAGTTAGCGTGATGTTTATGGTTTTAGTTTAATGTCTACGGTTTATAGTGATGGTTATAGTTAGTTTCATGGTTATGGTTAAGTTAGCGTAATGTTTATGGTTTTAGTTTAATGTCTACGGTTTATAGTGATGGTTATAGTTAGTTTCATGGTTATGGTTAAGTTAGCGTGATGTTTATGGTTTTAGTTTAATGTCTACGGTTTATAGTGATGGTTATAGTTAGTTTAATGGTTATGGTTAAGTTAGCGTGATGTTTATGGTTTTAGTTTAATGTCTACGGTTTATAGTGATGGTTATAGTTAGTTTCATGGTTATGGTTAAGTTAGCGTAATGTTTATGGTTTTAGTTTAATGTCTACGGTTTATAGTGATGGTTATAGTTAGTTTCATGGTTATGGTTAAGTTAGCGTAATGTTTATGGTTTTATTTACATGTCTACGGTTTATAGTGATGGTTATAGTTAGTTTCATGGTTATGGTTAAGTTAGCGTAATGTTTATGGTTTTAGTTTAATGTCTACGGTTTATAGTGATGGTTATAGTTAGTTTCATGGTTATGGTTAAGTTAGCGTAGTGTTTATGGTTTTAGTTTAATGTCTACGGTTTATAGTGATGGTTATAGTTAGTTTCATGGTTATGGTTAAGTTAGCGTAATGTTTATGGTTTTAGTTTAATGTCTACGGTTTATAGTGATGGTTATAGTTAGTTTCATGGTTATGGTGTAGTTAGCGTAATGTTTATGGTTTTAGTTTAATGTCTACGGTTTATAGTGATGGTTATAGTTAGTTTCATGGTTATGGTTAAGTTAGCGTAATGTTTATGGTTTTAGTTTAATGTCTACGGTTTATAGTGATGGTTATAGTTAGTTTCATGGTTATGGTTAAGTTAGCGTAATGTTTATGGTTTTAGTTTAATGTCTACGGTTTATAGTGATGGTTATAGTTAGTTTCATGGTTATGGTTAAGTAAACGTAATGTTTATGGTTTTAGTTTAATGTCTACGGTTTATAGTGATGGTTATAGTTAGTTTCATGGTTATGGTTAAGTTAGCGTAATGTTTATGGTTTTAGTTTAATGTCTACGGTTTATAGTGATGGTTATAGTTAGTTTCATGGTTATGGTTAAGTAAACGTAATGTTTATGGTTTTAGTTTAATGTCTACGCTTTATAGTGATGGTTATAGTTAGTTTCATGGTTATGGTTAAGTTCGCGTAATGTTTATGGTTTTAGTTTAATGTCTACGGTTTATAGTGATGGTTATAGTTAGTTTCATGGTTATGGTTAAGTTAGCGTGATGTTTATGGTTTTAGTTTAATGTCTACGGTTTATAGTGATGGTTATAGTTAGTTTCATGGTTATGGTTAAGTTAGCGTAATGTTTATGGTTTTAGTTTAATGTCTACGGTTTATAGTGATGGTTATAGTTAGTTTCATGGTTATGGTTCAGTTAGCGTAATGTTTATGGTTTTAGTTTAATGTCTACGGTTTATAGTGATGGTTATAGTTAGTTTCATGGTTATGGTTAAGTAAACGTAATGTTTATGGTTTTAGTTTAATGTCTACGGTTTATAGTGATGGTTATAGTTAGTTTCATGGTTATGGTTAAGTTAGCGTAATGTTTATGGTTTTAGTTTAATGTCTACGGTTTATAGTGATGGTTATAGTTAGTTTCATGGTTATGGTTAAGTTAGCGTAATGTTTATGGTTTTAGTTTAATGTCTACGGTTTATAGTGATGGTTATAGTTAGTTTCACGGTTATGGTTAAGTAAACGTAATGTTTATGGTTTTAGTTTAATGTCTACGGTTTATAGTGATGGTTATAGTTAGTTTCATGGTTATGGTTAAGTTAGCGTAATGTTTATGGTTTTAGTTTTATGTCTACGGTTTATAGTGATGGTTATAGTTAGTTTCATGGTTATGGTTAAGTAAACGTAATGTTTATGGTTTTAGTTTAATGTCTACGGTTTATAGTGATGGTTATAGTTAGTTTCATGGTTATGGTTAAGTTAGCGTAATGTTTATGGTTTTAGTTTAATGTCTACGGTTTATAGTGATGGTTATAGTTAGTTTCATGGTTATGGTTAAGTTAGCGTAATGTTTATGGTTTTAGTTTAATGTCTACGGTTTATAGTGATGGTTATAGTTAGTTTCATGGTTATGGTTAAGTTAGCGTGATGTTTATGGTTTTAGTTTAATGTCTACGGTTTATAGTGATGGTTATAGTTAGTTTCATGGTTATGGTTAATTTAGCGTAATGTTTATGGTTTTAGTTTAATGTCTACGGTTTATAGTGATGGTTATAGTTAGTTTCATGGTTATGGTTAAGTTAGCGTGATGTTTATGGTTTTAGTTTAATGTCTACGGTTTATAGTGATGGTTATAGTTAGTTTAATGGTTATGGTTAAGTTAGCGTGATGTTTATGGTTTTAGTGTAATGTCTACGGTTTATAGTGATGGTTATAGTTATTTTCATGGTTATGGTTAAGTTAGCGTAATGTTTATGGTTTTAGTTTAATGTCTACGGTTTATAGTGATGGTTATAGTTAGTTTCATGGTTATGGTTGAGTTATCGTGATGTTTATGGTTTTATTTTAATGTCTACGGTTTATAGTGATGGTTATAGTTAGTTTCATGGTTATGGTTAAGTAAACGTAATGTTTATGGTTTTAGTTTAATGTCTACGGTTTATAGTGATGGTTATAGTTAGTTTCATGGTTATGGTTAAGTTAGCGTAATGTTTATGGTTTTAGTTTAATGTCTACGGTTTATAGTGATGGTTATAGTTAGTTTCATGGTTATGGTTAAGTTAGCGTAATGTTTATGGTTTTAGTTAAATGTCTACGGTTTATAGTGATGGTTATAGTTAGTTTCATGGTTATGGTTAAGTTAGCGTAATGTTTATGGTTTTAGTTTAATGTCTACGGTTTATAGTGATGGTTATAGTTAGTTTCATGGTTATGGTTAAGTTAGCGTAATGTTTATGGTTTTAGTTTAATGTCTACGGTTTATAGTGATGGTTATAGTTAGTTTCATGGTTATGGTTAAGTTAGCATAATGTTTATGGTTTTAGTTTAATGTCTACGGTTTATAGTGATGGTTATAGTTAATTTCATGGTTATGGTTAAGTAAACGTAATGTTTATGGTTTTAGTTTAATGTCTACGGTTTATAGTGATGGTTATAGTTAGTTTCATGGTTATGGTTAAGTTAGCGTAATGTTTATGGTTTTAGTTTAATGTCTACGGTTTATAGTGATGGTTATAGTTAGTTTCATGGTTATGGTTAAGTTAGCGTAATGTTTATGGTTTTAGTTTAATGTCTACGGTTTATAGTGATGGTTATAGTTAGTTTCATGGTTATGGTTAAGTAAACGTAATGTTTATGGTTTTAGTTTAATGTCTACGGTTTATAGTGATGGTTATAGTTAGTTTCATGGTTATGGTTAAGTTAGCGTAATGTTTATGGTTTTAGTTTAATGTCTACGGTTTATAGTGATGGTTATAGTTAGTTTCATGGTTATGGTTAAGTAAACGTAATGTTTATGGTTTTAGTTTAATGTCTACGGTTTATAGTGATGGTTATAGTTAGTTTCATGGTTATGGTTAAGTTCGCGTAATGTTTATGGTTTTAGTTTAATGTCTACGGTTTATAGTGATGGTTATAGTTAGTTTCATGGTTATGGTTAAGTTAGCGTGATGTTTATGGTTTTAGTTTAATGTCTACGGTTTATAGTGATGGTTATAGTTAGTTTCATGGTTATGGTTAAGTTAGCGTAATGTTTATGGTTTTAGTTTAATGTCTACGGTTTATAGTGATGGTTATAGTTAGTTTCATGGTTATGGTTCAGTTAGCGTAATGTTTATGGTTTTAGTTTAATGTCTACGGTTTATAGTGATGGTTATAGTTAGTTTCATGGTTATGGTTAAGTAAACGTAATGTTTATGGTTTTAGTTTAATGTCTACGGTTTATAGTGATGGTTATAGTTAGTTTCATGGTTATGGTTAAGTTAGCGTAATGTTTATGGTTTTAGTTTAATGTCTACGGTTTATAGTGATGGTTATAGTTAGTTTCATGGTTATGGTTAAGTTAGCGTAATGTTTATGGTTTTAGTTTAATGTCTACGGTTTATAGTGATGGTTATAGTTAGTTTCACGGTTATGGTTAAGTAAACGTAATGTTTATGGTTTTAGTTTAATGTCTACGGTTTATAGTGATGGTTATAGTTAGTTTCATGGTTATGGTTAAGTTAGCGTAATGTTTATGGTTTTAGTTTTATGTCTACGGTTTATAGTGATGGTTATAGTTAGTTTCATGGTTATGGTTAAGTAAACGTAATGTTTATGGTTTTAGTTTAATGTCTACGGTTTATAGTGATGGTTATAGTTAGTTTCATGGTTATGGTTAAGTTAGCGTAATGTTTATGGTTTTAGTTTAATGTCTACGGTTTATAGTGATGGTTATAGTTAGTTTCATGGTTATGGTTAAGTTAGCGTAATGTTTATGGTTTTAGTTTAATGTCTACGGTTTATAGTGATGGTTATAGTTAGTTTCATGGTTATGGTTAAGTTAGCGTGATGTTTATGGTTTTAGTTTAATGTCTACGGTTTATAGTGATGGTTATAGTTAGTTTCATGGTTATGGTTAATTTAGCGTAATGTTTATGGTTTTAGTTTAATGTCTACGGTTTATAGTGATGGTTATAGTTAGTTTCATGGTTATGGTTAAGTTAGCGTGATGTTTATGGTTTTAGTTTAATGTCTACGGTTTATAGTGATGGTTATAGTTAGTTTAATGGTTATGGTTAAGTTAGCGTGATGTTTATGGTTTTAGTGTAATGTCTACGGTTTATAGTGATGGTTATAGTTATTTTCATGGTTATGGTTAAGTTAGCGTAATGTTTATGGTTTTAGTTTAATGTCTACGGTTTATAGTGATGGTTATAGTTAGTTTCATGGTTATGGTTGAGTTATCGTGATGTTTATGGTTTTATTTTAATGTCTACGGTTTATAGTGATGGTTATAGTTAGTTTCATGGTTATGGTTAAGTAAACGTAATGTTTATGGTTTTAGTTTAATGTCTACGGTTTATAGTGATGGTTATAGTTAGTTTCATGGTTATGGTTAAGTTAGCGTAATGTTTATGGTTTTAGTTTAATGTCTACGGTTTATAGTGATGGTTATAGTTAGTTTCATGGTTATGGTTAAGTTAGCGTAATGTTTATGGTTTTAGTTAAATGTCTACGGTTTATAGTGATGGTTATAGTTAGTTTCATGGTTATGGTTAAGTTAGCGTAATGTTTATGGTTTTAGTTTAATGTCTACGGTTTATAGTGATGGTTATAGTTAGTTTCATGGTTATGGTTAAGTTAGCGTAATGTTTATGGTTTTAGTTTAATGTCTACGGTTTATAGTGATGGTTATAGTTAGTTTCATGGTTATGGTTAAGTTAGCATAATGTTTATGGTTTTAGTTTAATGTCTACGGTTTATAGTGATGGTTATAGTTAATTTCATGGTTATGGTTAAGTAAACGTAATGTTTATGGTTTTAGTTTAATGTCTACGGTTTATAGTGATGGTTATAGTTAGTTTCATGGTTATGGTTAAGTTAGCGTAATGTTTATGGTTTTAGTTTAATGTCTACGGTTTATAGTGATGGTTATAGTTAGTTTCATGGTTATGGTTAAGTAAACGTAATGTTTATGGTTTTAGTTTAATGTATACGGTTTATAGTGATGGTTATAGTAAGTTTCATGGTTATGGTTAAGTTAGCGTAATGTTTATGGTTTTAGTTTAATGTCTACGGTTTATAGTGATGGTTATAGTTAGTTTCATGGTTATGGTTAAGTTAGCGTAATGTTTATGGTTTTAGTTTAATGTCTACGGTTTATAGTGATGGTTATAGTTAGTTTCATGGTTATGGTTAAGTTAGCGTGATGTTTATGGTTTTAGTTTAATGTCTACGGTTTATAGTGATGGTTATAGTTAGTTTCATGGTTATGGTAAAGTTAGCGTAATGTTTATGGTTTTAGTTTAATGTCTACGGTTTATAGTGATGGTTATAGTTAGTTTCATGGTTATGGTTAAGTTAGCGTGATGTTTATGGTTTTAGTTTAATGTCTACGGTTTATAGTGATGGTTATAGTTAGTTTCATGGTTATGGTTAAGTAAACGTAATGTTTATGGTTTTAGTTTAATGTCTACGGTTTATAGTGATGGTTATAGTTAGTTTCATGGTTATGGTTAAGTTAGCGTAATGTTTATGGTTTTAGTTTAATGTCTACGGTTTATAGTGATGGTTATAGTTAGTTTCATGGTTATGGTTAAGTAAACGTAATGTTTATGGTTTTAGTTTAATGTCTACGGTTTATAGTGATGGTTATAGTTAGTTTCATGGTTATGGTTAAGTTCGCGTAATGTTTATGGTTTTAGTTTAATGTCTACGGTTTATAGTGATGGTTATAGTTAGTTTCATGGTTATGGTTCAGTTAGCGTAATGTTTATGGTTTTAGTTTAATGTCTACGGTTTATAGTTATGGTTATAGTTAGTTTCATGGTTATGGTTAAGTTAGCGTAATGTTTATGGTTTTAGTTTAATGTCTACGGTTTATAGTGATGGTAATAGTTAGTTTCATGGTTATGGTTAAGTTAGCGTGATGTTTATGGTTTTAGTTTAATGTCTACGGTTTATAGTGATGGTTATAGTTAGTTTCATGGTTATGGTTAAGTTCGCGTAATGTTTATGGTTTTAGTTTAATGTCTACGGTTTATAGTGATGGTTATAGTTAGTTTCATGGTTATGGTTAAGTTAGCGTGATGTTTATGGTTTTAGTTTAATGTCTACGGTTTATAGTGATGGTTATAGTTAGTTTCATGGTTATGGTTAAGTTAGCGTAATGTTTATGGTTTTAGTTTAATGTCTACGGTTTATAGTGATGGTTATAGTTAGTTTCATGGTTATGGTTAAGTTATCGTGATGTTAATGGTTTTATTTTAATGTCTACGGTTTATAGTGATGGTTATAGTTAGTTTCATGGTTATGGTTAAGTTAGCGTAATGTTTATGGTTTTAGTTTAATGTCTACGGTTTATAGTGATGGTTATAGTTAGTTTCATGGTTATGGTTAAGTTAGCGTAATGTTTATGGTTTTAGTTTAATGTCTACGGTTTATAGTGATGGTTATAGTTAGTTTCATGGTTATGGTTCAGTTAGCGTAATGTTTATGGTTTTAGTTTAATGTCTACGGTTTATAGTGATGGTTATAGTTAGTTTCATGGTTATGGTTAAGTAAACGTAATGTTTATGGTTTTAGTTTAATGTCTACGGTTTATAGTGATGGTTATAGTTAGTTTCATGGTTATGGTTAAGTTAGCGTAATGTTTATGGTTTTAGTTTAATGTCTACGGTTTATAGTGATGGTTATAGTTAGTTTCATGGTTATGGTTAAGTTAGCGTAATGTTTATGGTTTTAGTTTAATGTCTACGGTTTATAGTGATGGTTATAGTTAGTTTCACGGTTATGGTTAAGTAAACGTAATGTTTATGGTTTTAGTTTAATGTCTACGGTTTATAGTGATGGTTATAGTTAGTTTCATGGTTATGGTTAAGTTAGCGTAATGTTTATGGTTTTAGTTTAATGTCTACGGTTTATAGTGATGGTTATAGTTAGTTTCATGGTTATGGTTAAGTTAGCGTGATGTTTATGGTTTTAGTTTAATGTCTACGGTTTATAGTGATGGTTATAGTTAGTTTCATGGTTATGGTTAAGTTAGCGTAATGTTTATGGTTTTAGTTTAATGTCTACGGTTTATAGTGATGGTTATAGTTAGTTTCATGGTTATGGTTAAGTTATCGTGATGTTTATGGTTTTATTTTAATGTCTAAGGTTTATAGTGATGGTTATAGTTTGTTTCATGGTTATGGTTAAGTAAACGTAATGTTTATGGTTTTAGTTTAATGTCTACGGTTTATAGTGATGGTTATAGTTAGTTTCATGGTTATGGTTAAGTTAGCGTAATGTTTATGGTTTTAGTTTTATGTCTACGGTTTATAGTGATGGTTATAGTTAGTTTCATGGTTATGGTTAAGTTAGCGTAATGTTTATGGTTTTAGTTTAATGTCTACGGTTTATAGTGATGGTTATAGTTAGTTTCATGGTTATGGTTAAGTTAGCGTAATGTTTATGGTTTCAGTTTAATGTCTACGGTTTATAGTGATGGTTATAGTTAGTTTCATGGTTATGGTTAAGTTAGCGTAATGTTTATGGTTTTAGTGTAATGTCTACGGTTTATAGTGATGGTTATAGTTAGTTTCATGGTTATGGTTAAGTTAGCGTGATGTTTATGGTTTTAGTTTAATGTCTACGGTTTATAGTGATGGTTATAGTTAGTTTCATGGTTATGGTAAAGTTAGCGTAATGTTTATGGTTTTAGTTTAATGTCTACGGTTTATAGTGATGGTTATAGTTAGTTTCATGGTTATGGTTAAGTTAGCGTGATGTTTATGGTTTTAGTTTAATGTCTACGGTTTATAGTGATGGTTATAGTTAGTTTCATGGTTATGGTTAAGTTAGCGTGATGTTTATGGTTTTAGTTTAATGTCTACGGTTTATAGTGATGGTTATAGTTAGTTTCATGGTTATGGTTAAGTTAGCGTGATGTTTATGGTTTTAGTTTAATGTCTACGGTTTATAGTGATGGTTATAGTTAGTTTCATTGTTATGGTTAAGTTAGCGTGATGTTTATGGTTTTAGTTTAATGTCTACGGTTTATAGTGATGGTTATAGTTAGTTTCATGGTTATGGTTAAGTTAGCGTAATGTTTATGGTTTTAGTTTAATGTCTACGGTTTATAGTGATGGTTATAGTTAGTTTCATGGTTATGGTTAAGTTAGCGTGATGTTTATGGTTTTAGTTTAATGTCTACGGTTTATAGTGATGGTTATAGTTAGTTTCATGGTTATGGTTAAGTTAGCGTGATGTTTATGGTTTTAGTTTAATGTCTACGGTTTATAGTGATGGTTATAGTTAGTTTCATTGTTATGGTTAAGTTAGCGTGATGTTTATGGTTTTAGTTTAATGTCTACGGTTTATAGTGATGGTTATAGTTAGTTTCATGGTTATGGTTAAGTTAGCGTGATGTTTATGGTTTAATTTTAATGTCTACGGTGTATAGTGATCGTTATAGTTAGTTTCATGGTTATGGTTAAGTTAGCGTAATGTTTATGGTTTTAGTTTAATGTCTACGGTTTATAGTGATGGTTATAGTTAGTTTCATGGTTATGGTTAAGTTAGCGTAATGTTTATGGTTTTAGTTTAATGTCTACGGTTTATAGTGATGGTTATAGTTAGTTTCATGGTTATGGTTAAGTTAGCGTAATGTTTATGGTTTTAGTTTAATGTCTACGGTTTATAGTGATGGTTATAGTTAGTTTCATGGTTATGGTTACGTAAACGTAATGTTTATGGTTTTAGTTTATTGTCTACGGTTTATAGTGATGGTTATAGTTAGTTTCATGGTTATGGTTAAGTTAGCGTAATGTTTATGGTTTTAGTTTAATGTCTACGGTTTATAGTGATGGTTATAGTTAGTTTCATGGTTATGGTTAAGTTAGCGTGATGTTTATGGTTTTAGTTTAATGTCTACGGTTTATAGTGATGGTTATGGTTAGTTTCATGGTTATGGTTAAGTTAGCGTAATGTTTATGGTTTTAGTTTAATGTCTACGGTTTATAGTGATGGTTATAGTTAGTTTCATGGTTATGGTTAAGTTAGCGTGATGTTTATGGTTTTAGTTTAATGTCTACGGTTTATAGTGATGGTTATAGTTAGTTTAATGGTTATGGTTAAGTTAGCGTGATGTTTATGGTTTTAGTGTAATGTCTACGGTTTATAGTGATGGTTATAGTTATTTTCATGGTTATGGTTAAGTTAGCGTAATGTTTATGGTTTTAGTTTAATGTCTACGGTTTATAGTGATGGTTATAGTTAGTTTCATGGTTATGGTTAAGTTATCGTGATGTTTATGGTTTTATTTTAATGTCTAAGGTTTATAGTGATGGTTATAGTTTGTTTCATGGTTATGGTTAAGTAAACGTAATGTTTATGGTTTTAGTTTAATGTCTACGGTTTATAGTGATGGTTATAGTTAGTTTCATGGTTATGGTTAAGTTAGCGTAATGTTTATGGTTTTAGTTTAATGTCTACGGTTTAGAGTGATGGTTATAGTTAGTTTCATGGTTATGGTTAAGTTAGCGTAATGTTTATGGTTTTAGTTTAATGTCTACGGTTTATAGTGATGGTTATAGTTAGTTTCATGGTTATGGTTAAGTTAGCGTAATGTTTATGGTTTCAGTTTAATGTCTACGGTTTATAGTGATGGTTATAGTTAGTTTCATGGTTATGGTTAAGTTAGCGTAATGTTTATGGTTTTAGTGTAATGTCTACGGTTTATAGTGATGGTTATAGTTAGTTTCATGGTTATGGTTAAGTTAGCGTAATGTTTATGGTTTTAGTTTAATGTCTACGGTTTATAGTGATGGTTATAGTTAGTTTCATGGTTATGGTTAAGTAAACGTAATGTTTATGGTTTTAGTTTAATGTCTACGGTTTATAGTGATGGTTATAGTTAGTTTCATGGTTATGGTTAAGTTAGCGTAATGTTTATGGTTTTAGTTTAATGTCTACGGTTTATAGTGATGGTTATAGTTAGTTTCATGGTTATGGTTAAGTTAGCGTGATGTTTATGGTTTTAGTTTAATGTCTACGGTTTATAGTGATGGTTATAGTTAGTTTAATGGTTATGGTTAAGTTAGCGTAATGTTTATGGTTTTAGTTTAATGTCTACGGTTTATAGTGATGGTTATAGTTAGTTTTATGGTTATGGTAAAGTTAGCGTAATGTTTATGGTTTTAGTTTAATGTCTACGGTTTATAGTGATGGTTATAGTTAGTTTTATGGTTATGGTTAAGTTAGCGTGATGTTTATGGTTTTAGTTTAATGTCTACGGTTTATAGTGATGGTTATAGTTAGTTTCATGGTTATGGTTAAGTTAGCGTGATGTTTATGGTTTTAGTTTAATGTCTACGGTTTATAGTGATGGTTATAGTTAGTTTCATGGTTATGGTTAAGTTAGCGTGATGTTTATGGTTTTAGTTTAATGTCTACGGTTTATAGTGATGGTTATAGTTAGTTTCATGGTTATGGTTAAGTTAGCGTGATGTTTATGGTTTTATTTTAATGTCTACGGTTTATAGTGATGGTTATAGTTAGTTTCATGGTTATGGTTAAGTTAGCGTAATGTTTATGGTTTTAGTTTAATGTCTACGGTTTATAGTGATGGTTATAGTTAGTTTCATGGTTATGGTTATGTTAGCGTAATGTTTATGGTTTTAGTTTAATGTCTACGGTTTATAGTGATGGTTATAGTTAGTTTCATGGTTACGGTTAAGTTAGCGTAATGTTTATGGTTTTAGTTTAATGTCTACGGTTTATAGTGATGGTTATAGTTAGTTTTATGGTTATGGTTAAGTGAACGTAATGTTTATGGTTATAGTTTAATGTCTACGGTTTATAGTGATGGTTATAGTTAGTTTCATGGTTATGGTTAAGTTAGCGTAATGTTTATGGTTTTAGTTTAATGTCTACGGTTTATAGTGATGGTTATAGTTAGTTTCATGGTTATGGTTAAGTAAACGTAATGTTTATGGTTTTAGTTTAATGTCTACGGTTTATAGTGATGGTTATAGTTAGTTTCATGGTTATGGTTAAGTTAGCGTAATGTTTATGGTTTTAGTTTAATGTCTACGGTTTATAGTGATGGTTATAGTTAGTTTCATGGTTATGGTTAAGTTAGCGTGATGTTTATGGTTTTAGTTTAATGTCTACGGTTTATAGTGATGGTTATAGTTAGTTTCATGGTTATGGTTAAGTTAGCGTAATGTTTATGGTTTTAGTTTAATGTCTACGGTTTATAGTGATGGTTATAGTTAGTTTCATGGTTATGGTTAAGTAAACGTAATGTTTATGGTTTTAGTTTAATGTCTACGGTTTATAGTGATGGTTATAATTAGTTTCATGGTTATGGTTAAGTTAGCGTAATGTTTATGGTTTTAGTTTAATGTCTACGGTTTCTAGTGATGGTTATAGTTAGTTTCATGGTTATGGTTAAGTAAACGTAATGTTTATGGTTTTAGTTTAATGTCTACTGTTTATAGTGATGGTTATAGTTAGTTTCATGGTTATGTTTAAGTTAGCGTAATGTTTATGGTTTTAGTTTAATGTCTACGGTTTATAGTGATGGTTATAGTTAGTTTCATGGTTATGGTTAAGTTAGCGTGATGTTTATGGTTTTAGTTTAATGTCTACGGTTTATAGTGATGGTTATAGTTAGTTTCATGGTTATGGTTAAGTTAGCGTAATGTTTATGGTTTTAGTTTAATGTCTACGGTTTATAGTGATGGTTATAGTTAGTTTCATGGTTATGGTTAAGTTAGCGTAATGTTTATGGTTTTAGTTTAATGTCTACGGTTTATAGTGATGGTTATAGTTAGTTTCATGGTTATGGTTAAGTTAGCGTAATGTTTATGGTTTTAGTTTAATGTCTAAGGTTTATAGTGATGGTTATAGTTAGTTTCATGGTTATGGTTAAGTTAGCGTAATGTTTATGGTTTTAGTTTAATGTCTACGGTTTATAGTGATGGTTATAGTTAGTTTCATGGTTATGGTTAAGTTAGCGTGATGTTTATGGTTATAGTTATAGTTCCTTTTAATTTTAAAGGGAAACCCTTAATTCTAAATTTTGTATTCTGTTAATCTCATTAGTTAAGGTGTATGATTACTACTTATGTGTTTTTAAAAAAATATAGTAAAAGAATCAGACAAACAATCAGATGTACGAAATTCTACACGAGAACATTTTTCTAGAGACGCACATTTCCAGGTATGCAATTGTCGTATAAGTAATAGTCCGGCGCACAAATGTCCACTATACAACTTTTCTTGAATTAGGAAGAAATAACACTTCAGTACAGTTGCGAATGATATCAAGTGTATGTAAATATCCTGCACCAGTTTAATGTCTATATTTTCCATAGTACGATTTATAACTGTACTTAACAAATGTTGTTTGTGGTGGAAATCGAAGCACGTGATCGAACTAGAATAATCGTATTTCGCTTATAACTCTGCGCCATGTTTTCATTTTTTATGCGTTCAAAAAATCTGAGATTCAATATTATTCTCAACACTTCCCATACGAATACATGTTCCCAATATTCTTCTTTACCGTGAGCGAATCAGTCGTAATTTTAAGACTTTCGGTAAAAGGGCCCCTTTTACAACGTTTTGTAGGATTAGTTGGCTTTGCCAGATCGCTATTGTAACTTACCATTTAGGGATGGATCGTAACTTCTTGAAAATGAAGTCAGCCCCCCCCCCCACCAAACGAAAAGGTCGGGATAGAACATTTGAACACAAATGCTAAGCTTTTAACAAGGAAATAAAAACTATTCTTAAACAGAATAATTTGTTATATTAAAATTAAAAAAACAATCATTGAATTCAAAAACAATAACACAGAATAGTTAATTAATAAAATGTGCTTTCGAAAATCAATATGCAAATTAATAAAATTTAAGATAGCATACGAAATACCAAGGTCTTATGTACGACATTAAAAGAAACTGGAATCTTATGAAAATCTCCATCATACCAGTAATTATAGGAGCAACCGGACTAATGAAAAAGAATTTAAAAAAGCTCTCTGGCGAGTATACCCGGTGAACCGAGTGCAAGAGAAGTACAAACAATTGCACTTAAAGGGACGGTTAGAATCTTAAAAAGACCTCTAGGCTGGAGTGTCTGAAATAGCCGGTGAATGTCTGGCATCCGGTAGGATGCTCCATCTGCAGCAAAAACGGAAAGATAAGAAAAATTAATATATATATATATATATATATATAGAGAGATAGAAGAAAAAAGATTGATAAATATGCGACGATTGTCCAAATTTATTTCAAATTTCAATTGTTCAATGCAAGGTTGTCAGTAATAAACTAGTGTTTATTTTCCTTTCCTTAAGCCAAGGCTTTTCAAAGATCGAAATCTTATCATCAGAGGAGAAATACAGATGGATAAGTTGGCTTTCGAAAAAACCAAAGTTCAAATATTTGAAAAATATGAGAATTATTTTTAAAAATTATTAAAATAATTTTTGTCAAAAAATGTACTGAATGAAAAGAAAATTTCGTGAAAAAAAATTTCGTGAAAAAGAAATACAATTGTCCGGGTGGTAAGTTTCCGTTGAAAAGGTTCGGTGAAATTGTAGAAAGTGAATAAAAACACTTTGCATGGGAGCAGGTTGGAAAAGGTGCTCAAAAGTAGATAAGTCCAGATGTACTTAAAAGAGGCTTTGAAGAGGAAAACAGGCCATTTTTTGATTTTCTTCCGGGCCTAGAAAAAACGGTAGGATCTCATACAAGGATTAACTCAGAATGAGAAAAACCAAAGTTGATGAAAGTTTCAGATTTGGGGTCAGGATGGGGGGGGGGGTTAGGAGGTGCGGGGTAGTTTAAAAAGTCGCTTTGTGAATTTGGGGGAAAAATAAAAGTAGGACGGGTTGGCATGGGGATGTAGATAAAGTGACAGGTGGGTTAAGGGTGCGGGCTAGCGGTAGGGTGTAGGTTTTGGGGGTGGGGTTAATCTTAAGTGGTGAATAGGTATAGAAAAAGTTGATTCTAAAAATAGAAGTAAAATGTGAGCTTCCAAATATATCAGGCGGCTAAGGGCAGGTTAAATTGTAGTTATCAGATATGGTTTCAGTGTGTTTAAGGAATAAAGTAGTGAGAGCATTGAATAATATAAAATTAAATTTAAATTTAAAAAGCTAGGGAATAGTTAATAAAGAATTTATTTATTTATTTTTAATTTAAAACCAAATTAAGGGTTAGATGAATAATTTGGAGGGACATTAAATGGCCAAAGAGATAAGGGGGGGGGGAAATAATGGGGGGGGGAAATAATGGGGAGGGGGGAGATAAATTAATGGGAAAAGGGTTAGTGAAATTTAAAGGTCAAGTCTGTTCTACTCAGGTATATTGAAATTTAGGAGAGGGGAACAATGTAAGGGATAAGGAAAGATTGTTAGAAACAATTTGTTTCGATTTCTAGTAATAGGGGTGGAGTTGGGTTGGTTCAATCAAAAATTTGAGTGCAGTGTCAATTTTATAATCTGTGGTTTAAATGGTGAGTGAGTCGTAACAGGGTAACAATAACAGTTACAGTTTAAATTTAATTAGATATATAAGGGAAACTTGCAAGGGGTTTCCAAGTAGTATGAACATATGATTTGGGGGGGGGTGAAATTGGTCAAAGATAAGATAAGTTGAACAAAGAGAGAAAGGGCCGATAGAAAGTGGCTCGCGAGTATTTAGAGGGATTAGGATTATTCAAGAATAGGCCAAAATAAGTAGTAATGTAACTAGCTCGAATCAATCAAAATAGTTAAAAAGATTACACAAAGGGGGTTATGGAGGCTATTAAGGAGGTAGAGCAGAAGTGCTAGTAACAGTTTATATAATATAAGTGTTATGGGCTAGGGTTAGATTGAAAAATTAAGCAGACCTTCGTTTTGAAGCTAGTGAGTTAGAGAGCTGATGAGGATTATAGGGGGGTATTAATGGACCCAATTGGAGGGGAATTCAAATGTCGTAGTTAAAATGATAACAAAAAGAAGTTACAGGGGAATATGTTGCAAATAGGAAGAGTCTAAATATAAGGACGATATAGTGGAAGTGTAGGGGATAATAAGGGGGGGGGAAAGAGAGGCCAAGAATGAGTTTGTAGGTGGGATTACGGATAGGAGAAACAATGAGATAAATATAAGGGGTTAGGAGTGGAGCTGAAGCAAAAGGGTAAAAAGGAGCTATATTGCAGGAGAGGTATATAAGTCTAGATATTAGGTATGTTAATGATTGGTGGAAAGTTGGAGGAGTAATGTTAGTTCAATCTACTGATAGTTTTCCGGGTAAATGTGGTTATTAGGTGTAATGGTGATGAAGAATTTATTGGGAGGGTTAATTAGTGAGAATAGGGGTGTTAAGAATGGAGGTTACAAGGTTCCCCTGGGATATAGTTTAGAGATTTGTCAGATGTTAAAGAATGGGGGGAGTTATTGGTTGGGAGGAGGAGTGTCAGAGGGAGTGATGAAATTAATGTATTTAAATTTTCGTTTGTGTCTGCAATTTGAAATAAGTTCATTTTTGGAGTTAATGACATTTAAGTTCTTGTGTGCTGTAGCTATCATATAAGTTTCCAAGGTACATAGTTGGCAGAATGCAGAACCAGGAGTATATGAGTTTGACTTTTTTAATATAGACCAACTTAGGGAGTAGGGGGTATTTTTGATGTGAAAGTCTTTTATTAGGTTGGAAAGAGAGGTGCTAGTGGTACCATTACTATTGTGTTTAAAAGAGTAGATATGGTTAGAGATTCGAGTCTTTATGGGGAAAGCACTGGCACCAATATAGGTATGAATTTTATGGGGGGTTATTGTTGTATTATTTGAGTTGTTTATATTATTAGGGGTGCTTACGGTTTGTATGCTCGGATTCAAGTCAACGTTTAAGTTAGGGTTATTAGTTGGGGACGGTAGGGTGTCCTGGGGAATGAGATCGGATCCATTATTAGTTGGTGGTAGTTGTTGGTCAGTGTGGAGAGTATTATTTAGTGGAGGGGGTTGTTGATGGGGATTGTTGAGGGGAAAAGTGGGAGATTGCGAGATTGTGTGTTGGCATTATTTTGCATATATATATATATTAGCTGAGCAGATTAAGGAAAAATCGTTCATTTTGGTAAGCAAGCATGAAACTTGGCACGATTGCTTACAATGGTCTATTCTTCCGATAAAACTTTTGGGCCACTCAAAAATCCAAGATGGCCGCCATTTTCAAGATGGCCGCCATTCTGAAATCCAATATTGCTAGTTTACAAAGTATCTAACCGATTTTCACAATTTTTGAGTCAAATTATGTTTTAGGGGATGCGAAAGCAGTAAATGACACAAAAATAACCGATAAATGAGTCCTACAATCCACAAAAGTACATATATGAGATGAATTTAAGCAAATATTGTCAATTTTTGCCTTTTATTGCCATTAAACCGAATCATTGACTTGATATTCAATTCCCCAAGTGAGCTGAATGTATTAGTTATAAAAATTAATCCTTTCAGCTCATTCTTATAATATGTCATATGTAAGAGAGTGATTGTCATGACACAACCAGGGCATAACGGTGACATCACTGCTGTGAAACTCAGCATGGGGTCCAGTATCAACTGATTACGGACACACTGTTCATGTTTCAGTGTCCCAAATGCTGTCTAATAAGCCCCATGGACACAATAATGTTCAGTCTGTTAGATAGCCGCACCTGAATTGACAGGATATGCCAGCGCGGGAGAGCCGAGCCAAAGGTAACGGGGCTATAGTTACCTGGATGGTGTACAGATCGCACGGGACTTAAATGATACTGGATGAACGATCGGGCTAGGTGTAGGGAACCTACCTTTCTGAACCTAGTTGTATCCCATATCTGAATGTGTCAAAATATATTCGGTAACTGTGGTTATAGGTGGTAAAAGGATAAACCCTCGGCCTGAAGCCTATAACATTTACAGAATGTCTATTGAGAAGACGTCAAATGTGAAAACTGATTGGAGCAAATGCTGCCTATGTCAGACAGATAAAACCGGAGAGGATCTCAGTAGTCCCATTCCAGGTCGCAGTAAATCAGATGGATATTCAATGCTGGCTACAAATATTCCTCTTTTTCAAGAACTCTGTCAGATGCCCATGATTATTAATCCAGCTAGGCTCGATGAAGGTGATGGTATTGAAGATACATTGCGGCAAAACAATGCTCAGTACCATCAGAGTTGCCGTGCTTTGTTCAAAAATACCAAACTTGATCAGGCCAGGAAAAGGGCATCTGACGCTCAGGAACATACTGACAAGAGTTGTTCAAAGACTCGAAGAGTGAGTTTAAAGCCAGAACAATGTTTCATCTGCGACAAAGAATTTCTAGATGATGGACAAAGACGTGAAGTCATGACAATGGGGCTCAGCAGTAGGCTCAATGAATGTGCCACAACTCTAGGTGAATGTAAAATTCTTGCCCGATTGAGTGCTGGTGATGCCATTGCACAAGAGTTGAAGTATCATAAAGATTGTTTAACAACTCTTTACAACAGGGAAAGATGTCACCTTGCTGCTCTACAAAAACAGGAAAATGAAGATTCTCAGAAAAAAGGAATCCATCCATTGGTATATTCAGAGCTTCTTGCTTATATAGTTGAAACTAATACGAACAGTGATGCACCAGTTGTGTTTAAACTTGCAGATCTCATCACACTGTATAAGCAACGACTTGAACAGTTGGAACTGCATGAACTTGCCTCATATGTTCACTCAACAAGACTGAAAGAGAAGCTTTTGTCAGATATACCAGCACTTGAAGCTCACAAGAGTGGGAGAGATGTTATCTTGTCCTTTACAGAGGATACAGGGTCAATCTTGTCAAAAGCTTCAGAATTTTCTGATGCTGTTATACTCAATAAAGCTGCTAGTATTTTGCGAAGACACATGCTTGCTCATGAATGGAAATTTAATGGTACATTCCGTGCAGACTCAGTGGGAAATTCTATTCCTCAATCACTACAACAATTTGTTTGTATGGTGGAGCACGGCGTCGATATCAAGTCGCAACTGGAATTAGGTTCATCAAAGACAGACTTGGCTGTAGCTCAGCTCCTGCAGTACAACTGCTACAGTCACAAAAGCAATTCATCCACATTCAGACATTCACACAATCGTGAGACTCCCTTTCCCATCTTTATGGGCCTATCTTTGTATGGGAAAACACGAAAACGAGGACTTGTGGAACTGTTACATGACCATGGACTAAGCATTCTATATGACAGGGTGCTTGAAATATCTGCTCAATTGGGTGATGCCGTTGTTGACAGGTACACTGAAGAGGGTGTTATGTGCCCTACAGAAATTAGGAAAGGTCTTTTCACCACATCAGCTATGGACAATATAGATTACAATCCGTCTGCAACAACAGCTACAACATCCTTTCATGGTACCAGTATCTCACTATTTCAACATCCAACGTCTGACATTGATGGTGAACTGCGTGAGCCACTTATGATCAAAAATCATAGTATAAAACGGGTGCCTGATCTTCCAGAATCTTTCACAAACATTCATCCTGCATATCTAAAGAACAAGACTCCGTCGCCTCCAGAGTTCGAATATCCAAGAAGTGTCGATATTGACTTTCCCAGGCTTTTGTTAGCAAATGAATTTCAGTGGCTAGAAAAGGTTCATCTGACACAAAGCATTGATGATGACGTTAACATAACCTGGTCGGCACACCATGCTTCTGAGAAGAGAGGTTTAGATTTCAAAGTGAGCATTACATCAATTCTACCTCTCCTCCGAGAACAAGCCCACTCAGTTGCCACAATACGACATGTTATGGAGAGGATTAGAGAGACAATAGCGTTCCTCAACCCAGGGCAAATTCCAGTCATAACTGCTGATCAGCCACTTTATGCATTGACCAAGCAAATACAATGGCACTGGCCTCAGCAATATGGTGAAAATAAGTTCGTCATCATGTTTGGCGGCTTGCATGTTGAAATGGCTGCACTGAAGTCAATTGGGTCGCTTCTAAAAGCAAGTGGTTGGATAGAAGCCATTGTAGAAGCAGATATAGCTTCGTCTGGTATTGCAGAATCTTTCATCACTGCTTCAAGTGTTACTAGGACACGATACGCTCACCAGATTACTGCATGTAGTCTCTACACACTGATGAAAAAAGCATACGAGTATTACATTGCAGATACTTCTTTCGAGCAAGATGCGTCAGTTATCTTAAGCTTTGATGAGTGGTGTGAGAAGCGAAAAGCAGAGAGCCCGCAATTCAGTTACTGGTATCTAGTGCTTTCAATGGAACTGACCATACTATCTCTGATACGTTCTTTCAGGGAAGCTGACTTCAGACTTTATGTCGAAACACTGATGGAGCTGATACCATACTTCTTTGCCAACAATAACTACAACTATGCAAGATGGCTATCAGTTCATCTGAAGGACATGCTGTGCTTAGAGCAGACCCATCCTGATACGCATTTGCAATTCAAAAATGGCAAATTTGTTGTCTTCAAGTCATTGCGACCATTTTCTTCTATGGCCATTGATCAAGCACATGAACAGGAAAATGCAATCATCAAAGGAGAGGGTGGGGTCGTAGGTGTGACAGAGGATCCTTCAGCACTACGAAGATGGATGGTAGCAGGGCCAGAAGTGAGTCGTCTTACTGAAGAATATGAAGCACTGTCATCGAACAAGGATGTTACTGAAAACATGAAACACAGAGAACAAACAAGTCAATCCCAGAAAGCTTTCTATGGCAAAGTAACAAAGCTCACGGCTGTCATCAATGAAATGGGCAATCCATTTCAAGAAGAATCATCCGATCTACTCACTCTGGATACAAAGATTATAGCATCGGAAACCGCAGCTGAAGCTGTTCGCATGCACTATGGGAATGGCAGGACTCGCTTTAAAGAGTTCATGAAGACCTTAGAGGGAGAAAACCGGGCTGCTTTCTATTCCAAAATCAAAAGGAACAACATAGACTTCTTTGACCAGACACAAGAAGCAGCAGTGACTGATGCCAAACATAAAAGTTTGAAAGATGACTGTCGCCTATTCTCTAAACTATTCATATCTTGCCAATCCAGGGAGTGTGACCTGATGGAATTCTTTAAACATGAGAACCAGTCCTTTCCTGCATCGTTGAGTGTAAATGGAAACCTCTACAGTGGTACAAAGTCTCAACTTGCATTGCTTCTTCAGTCCAAAGTTACATGTCCAGATTCAGTTCCACATGTGTCAGTCATCATCATCGATGGTTCAGCATTGGTAAACACAATACCACCCTGCAAATCAAAAACCTTCGAAGAGTATGCACAACTTGATTTTTTTCCAAAGGTACTGAAATTCAGTTCAGCATACGAGAGGACTGACATTGTTTTTGATGTTTACTTACCAACAAGTTTGAAAGCTGAAACACGGACAAAACGTGGACAAGGTGCAAAGCGTCGGGTAACCCACAACGGCAAGCTCCCTCCCAATTGGCGAAATTTCTTGAGGGATGATGACAATAAAACAGCTCTCTTCAAGTTTCTGGCTGATAGAATCACTTCACTAGCACAGGATCATGAAAATCTCGTGGTAATCACCAGAGTTGCAGATGTTGTTAGCAATCAGAATATCAGTTTTGAAGGACTAGCACCTTGCAACCATGAGGAATCAGACACAAGGATGTTTGTACACGCAAAACATGCAGTTAATCATGGTTACAAAACAGTACTGCTGAAAGCTAATGACACAGATGTCCTTGTGATTGCCATCACTGTATTTCCAGTCTTGAAAGAGTTGGGCCTGGAGGCAATGTTCATTGAATTTGGTCAAGGAAATGACACAAGGTTTATTCCAGTACATGAAGTCATCAGCGTACTTGGCCCTGAAAAAGTTAAAGGCTTGTCCTTTTTCCATGCCTTTACTGGTTGTGACAATGTGTCAGCCTTTCGATATAAAGCTAAAAAGACAGCATTTCAGACATGGAATGTTTTACCTGGCGTGACGGACGTATTTGTCAAGCTGAGCAGTCATCCACCAGTCATAACAAGTGAGGACCAAGCAGTTATTGACCAGTTTGTCATCACAATGTATGACAGATCTACCTCCCTCACAGAAATAGATGCTGTAAGATTGGACATGTTTGCTCGTAAACAGAGACCCTATGACTCCATACCTCCAACTAAAGCAGCTTTAACTGAACACACAAAGCGTGCAACATATCAAGCAGGGTGCATTTGGAGTCAAGCAACATGCTGTCACATGGAAATTGATAGTCCTGGCGAGTGGGGGTGGAAGAAGCACGGCAATACATGGAAGATATTTTGGACAACACTTCCGCCAGTTGCAGAAGGCTGCAAGGAACTAACAAAATGCGGATGCAAGACACAATGCTTTGGAAGATGCAAATGCTATAAATTCGGCCTTCCATGTACAAATTGATGCAGCTGCAATTGCGAGTGTTGAACGTGTGAATCCCGATGAAAACACAAGAACAAGAAGAGAAAAATGCGGGATAAACTGACATAAGTGTGTAAAATATAGCCTTTATTACACTCAAATGGTGTTAAATCTTTATTTTGTCGTCAGAAATGGCTTTGTTGACATCAGAAACATATAAATTGATATATAATATGTGGAAATCGGTCAAAAATGAAGCATTTAGTTCACAAAATGATAAATTTTACCATCCGTGGCGGCCATCTTGAAAAATGGCGGCCATCTTGGATTTTTTGAGTGGCCCAAAAGTTTTTTCGGAAGAGTAGACCATTGTGAGCAATCGTGCTAGGTTTCATGCTTGCTTACCAAAATGCACGATTGTTCATCATTTTTGACTTAAGCTGCTCAGCTATATATATATATAAGATATTAACTTTAAATTTGGGCGTTTTGACCTCACCGTTACTACGAGAACTGGGCCCAACTTTCGCATTTATTCATTTAAGATGATCTCAATGTTTTTTTTTTCACGATTCTAAGATCCTAAGAGTTCCCTTTGTGGGAGCCACCGGGTGTTTACATTTCCAAGGAGACAAATCACCTGCCGAAAACGTGTGTTTGTGTCGGTAGGTTTCGAACATCACATACCGCTGTAATTACAAAGTTGAGTGCATTAAATAAACAAAGTAATTGCCTATAACCACAACACATCTGACAAAAAGAGAATCGAGCCTGTTATCTTAGCGACACCACAGATTTGAGTACTACGCCAACTCTCTATCTTCGACACGCCGTACATGCTCACACACCCACACTCTGAGTTGACAACCAACAAAAACTGTTGTCTTAAACATGAACACATATTCATTGTTCACGCTTGCACAATCTGGATTCAATTTGTTTTTCCTGTTATAAATCATTTGTTTAATCTTTACTTGTATCTTCCTATAATTATTTATGATCGTCCGTTGCCTTTGGAATTCTCTGCCTGCTCCCAGTTTTTCATATCGTATCAACATGCAGGAATGTAAATCTAATGTGACCAAATATGTTTCTACACAAATCCCTACTTAGGATACAGCCTATAACTTTAGCCCCAAATCACAATTAGCCCTTACGTCTCAGTAGCAATAAAAATAAAAAAGTAAAAATATATCCTTACTTTTCTCGTCTTATCATTTTTCACGCTTGTTCGTTTTATAAGACTAAGTGAAAAGCTTTTACAGCCTTCTTACATTCTTGACCCGCCTGAGGAAATAGTAATAATTAACACAACACGATTAAGACACACGTACTATTGTAAAGTATGCAATTTATTTAGGAGACTGCGTCTTTGATAAAAAAGAAGAACAAACAAACAAACAAACAAACAAACGATTTGCCCAAAATAAGAAGCATAATGGTAAGGAAAGCTAGTTTCTGGCCACATCTTATTAAAGCAGAGACCTTAAAATAAAATATACATTTTAACCTACTTGTTGAAATCGAAACAGCGATATGAGGGAACTATATGTTGAACCTATTAACTCCCGACAGAATGTAAACAATGCGTAAAGCGTCAACAAGAATATCGACCAATACAGAATGCAAAAAGCGACCGAAGAAACATTTCGACTTATCAATTTGTCGCGGATTAATGGAGTCCCCAGAAAAGATGCTTTGCAGTTATACAATTTTTGCCAGCAAGTAATTCATCTGGTAGAAGTTAAACGAATAAACTAGCATGAATACATTTCTTATGTGAGGAAATGCAAGAATGATTTTTAAAGGGACGGACACCTTGTTATATCAAGGAGGCCCGATAACGCTCTATCCCTTAATAGACTTCAAAAACGACCTATGCTAGAAATCTCATTTCTTTGATCAGTCATAACTCAAAAACCAATAAACCAAATTAGTTCAAACTTTGCACAACATTTTTATTTGATAGGTTCTATAAGTGTGTAGAATTTCAGCATCATTAGTCAAGGAAACCTAGAGATCCAGAACGGTCAGGAGTGATTTTGTGTTATCCGTGTGTACGTACGTACGTGTGTGCCACACTGTATCTCATCAACTATTTGATGGATTCAGCTGATATTTTGCAGAGATAGAGGTTGTAGGGTCTAGTTGATGGCATTTTAATTTCAGTTTACCATATACCTTAGTTTTCCAGAAAATTAAGAAAAACCTAAAAAATTACCATTGTCTTGACGCATAGCCTTTACAAAAGTAGTGACATTCCATGATAAATGCCAGTATACTGAAATCATATGCCCTTAATAGGGTTAAGATGAAAATGCATATACACTAAATGTACAAAAGCAAGGAAATTCCCAAATGTTTACACTTTTATTGTCATTAAGGGTATGACTACATATCAACCAAACCATTTCATTATCACATCACTACAGTATAAATCAATATGCATGAGTGGATGAAGTGTGTTAGGTGCGCTGAAGAAAAATTCCTACCAGTAAAATACATAGCCCTGTTGTGCTCGCATACCCTTACTGACAATAAAAGTGTAAAAAATTGGGAATTTCTTTGCTTTTGTACATTTAGTGTATATGAATTTTCATCTTAACCCTATTAAGGGCATATGATTTCAGTATACTTGCATTTATCATGGAATGATAATCCAAGTTACGAAACGAGAGACTTTATGTGATACTGATAAAAACGAGAAAAACAAAAACAAAAAAAAAAACAAAAAAAGAAATCAATCTAGATAAGTTCTTTTTATTACAAACAAAAACTACGCATACACACCTTTATCTTATTACTACAAAAATCCTGTTTATTTTATGGGATTATTCATTTTTATTTGTTACTTAAATGAATTACATTTATTTGAAAACCTTGTATTTGTTGTCTGTCCCTATTTTCCTGTTCAAGTAAATATTCAAACCTGAGTAAAACATTTTTTTTCAACGGTTATAATTATTGTTATATTTACCCGCGATGATTTCGCGATGTTATAAAGCGTTTGGTTACCGACCATACGTAATAGCCCTTACTGTATTCTTCTGTGTGGAGCAGGTGGCATTTACATTTTCAAGTAGATGTCCGCATATCTTTATATATATTGTATCTTTTTATTGTCTGTCATGAAGTGAGAGTTTAGCACTGATCGATGGCAAGCCAATCTTCATCTACCCTAGCTTTTCTTAGAGCGAGAATTATATCGGCTCTCTTATGCTAACTAGGTAGACAAATTTCCCATATATAGTACTGTGCTATCTTTCTCTTATTATTATGGTCATTTATCAAACAAATAGCAAAGTTTTACAATTTGTCAGAACAAAACACACGAAAGATTGCATCAGTTGCCTTTACGGATGACGTGTAGAATTTCCTTACGTATTTGCCGAAGTTGGAATAGCTATGTGAACATTCCTGCAGAAGCGAACATATCAGGTTTCTTGAAGAGTCGTTGAGAGGCATCATATCGGAAATGTTCTATTGCGAAAGGTGATAGAATATCCTTAGATTATCTTCTGTGAATATATTTTAACCTCGAGTGGCACTTTTAAGGTTGAAAGGAGATTGAATGCGCAATGCACACCGTGATTTTCTTTTCTATATCTCTTCTGGCATGAAGCCACTTTAGTTTTGCTGGCCTTATAAGAGTGAATGATTATTGACCAACGTCGACGACAACGTTGCCATCAACGTATGTAGTATCTTTATTCTATATCCTGAGCTAAGATCCTAAAAATGCAGCCGTTCTCGTTTTCGTTCTTTGGCGCGTAAGAGACTGACATTTTAGTGAAAAAAAACCCCGCATAAAACACTGAAATTTTGAGAAAAAGAAAATAAAAAAAAATGAAATCTTTTAATATTGATATTTTGTATTTTTCTGATAGAATATTTCCCTTTATAACATCTCAAAAGTACCGGCGAATCTATAAGAGATTATGAAGTCCTGAAGTGTTCACGATATATCTATTTAGAGTCGAATTTTTATTAACACTGTGTGCTGCATTAATAAAGTTTACTCAGAGATATCAGACGTTCTGATTGGTTGAGCCAGGCAACGTGTTACGAGAAGAACCTTGCTAGAAATAGATTTAAGTTGCAGTTGGCGCCAGGCAGTAGTGTCGTATAGAGGCGCTCTGGCTCTCCTTACTCATGACAAATCTATAAAAGAACAGTTTATTAAAAGTTTATAATTGTTGTGGTTGCAAGGTTGAACAATAATTAGTGAGGAATACAATGAAGACGCAAACAACAAGGAGAATGCAATAATAAGTGTATTAAAGAAAAGGTATAGTTACAGTATGTACAAATGAAGGTGTCGAGTCAGAGAGTCTTGGTGGGAGGACATGTACGCTCTTCGGCGTCACTTCCGGTGGCATTTAGGTAACACACACTAAGGCCAACCTAGGCTTGCCATTTATAGTGTAACGTTATTCGTATATGCAAATGAGTGGTTGCCACCACAACAATAATAAAAAACAATAACTAGTTATAGTTTTATATAAAAAAAACTTGTTTATATTAATAATATAATAACAAAACGATACTATGCTAATTACATTTAACTTTCAAAATTAAAATTAAAACAAAACAAAATAAAATACATCTTTCTTTAAATAAAAATAAGACACTACCGAACAACGCCGGAGTGGGACAGCTAGTGTTATATAAGTAGATTGTCTTACATATAGAAGAGACTCTGATTGGTTGAGTCAGGCCACGTGCTCATTAAATTTTAGCCAAGTAATAGTGGTGTCGTAAAGAGGTAACTTGAGACCTCCGCCATCATGACCGAAATAGAAAGGAATTGTTGAATGAAAGTTTTTAGGAGTCCATTATGCGAGAAATACCCGACCGTGGAAAATTGGTGGAAGAATAAATAAAATTTAATACATATTTGTATCGTTTTTGTCGCTTTTTCCCAGGAAAATCTTCCGGTGACACAGAACGGAACTTAAAAATGGATACGCGGTCCAAACGTGAGGTCATTCAGATGAAAAGATATTTAAGAGGGAAGAGAAAACCATCAGATGGCAGGGATATGCAACGACACATGAATACACATACCTTCAAATACAATTAGACATTTTTGTGAATATCATAAAAATGCTGACGTAAACTTCGCGACAAAAACATGATTGTTCAAATTGTGAAAAGAAAACATGTAATATATGATTTTAAGTATTTCCGTTACATTTTCTCATGAAAAAATCTTTTAGCGATAAAAAAAAATCAATTTAAATACGGATAGGCGGTCACACGATAGTCGAAATAAAATCAAGGGAATACATATCGTTGGCAACAAAGCTGGTGTAAGGAAATGTTAACTATTCAGATATGGAAGAGTAAGTTCGAAGAGGCAGCAGTGGTGTAAGCGTCTCAACTTCTCAGTACACGAGTGAAAAGTAAGCAAATAGCATCCGATGATCCTAACCGGGTGAAATAAATTATAGTGCAAAGGCGTAAAAGTGTTGGTTTGAGTTATTTCTTTTTTAACTTTATTCTTGCTCTGCATATGCATTGAGCTCTGTTACGTACGATTTCTTATCGAGAACACCCCCCTCTTTCATGAAGCCAACATACAACTTCAGACTTGAAATGGAAGAATATACATCAAATCTTTGGCGAAGGTCGCTGGAAAAATTGTTGGATCATTCATCCGTTCCAGAAGGTATTTCACGCATGACGCAATCTTCTACCTGTTTAAGAGTCAAATACGTCCTAAAATGGAGTACTGTTGCCACATTCGAGGGAGAAGGGGGCGCTCAGAGCATCCTTTCCTGCATTGACAGTACAAAACCGACTTCAAATTCTAGTAGAGGATGTCTTTTTCTCTGCTCTGCAGCAACTTACTCAAAGAACAGCTATTGATGGGGTTTCTCTGTTCTATCGTTATTTTCATGGTAGGTGCTCGACTGAGCTCCAATGTAAGGTTCTCCTGTAAAAAAAATCACAACTAAAACTCGTCTAGCTAAAACTACTGTCAATAATTCCCCTTTCTTCCTCTGTGTACCTAGAGCTAAGAGTAGCTTCCATGAGCAGAGTTTTTTCCTAGAACTATCCGTCTGTGAAACACACTACCGCGGGGCTGTAAACCAGCTGAATACAACGTAATCATTTTCAAGTCTAATGTAAACAAATTCTTTTTGAGCCGTCCTCTTAAATAATAAAATTCTACAGAAGTTAAACCATCGTTATCAATCATTACAAACCTGACAAGCTTATTAACCCTTACTCCTTGTGTTGTTTCTTGGTCTTGATAAGTATACCCAAACACACCTAAATAAACAAACAGATAAATAAACGGACAATGATATACATACACATCTAAACATGGACACATACACAGATCCACTATCAATCAAGTATATATTCAGAATACATACGTGCTTATAAATATATTCTAGATGTATGTATTCTGAATATATACTTGATTGATAGTGGATCTGTGTATGTGTCTATGATTAGATGTATATGTATATCATAGTCCGTTTATTTATCTGTTTGTTTATTTAGGTGTGTTTGGGTATGTATCAGAGTTTGTTTATATATGTGTGATTCTTGATATATAGATAAGATATTTATACTTGAGTGAGTCTGTAAAGCTGGGTGGGCCACAAAGCAGAGAGCAATAAAATGAGGACAAGAAAAGGCAATGGAGACGCCATAAAGGGTAATAAAAAAAGAGACAACCACTGTCCAAAAAAGGTCAACTAGTGAAATAGGTAATCCGATACTAATTCATAAGAAATAGAAAATGCTAGATCCCAAAAAGAGTTATTTAAGATAGAAAATTTTTCAAATCCATCCATTTCTCGAAAATTCTTGGTCTGATGAGGTTGACTTTCTTGAAAAAGTTCAACCGAAACATATATGCACATATGTAACCAATAATGTTTGTATAAATAAAAATGTATACTTATAAACAGCTCTACTTGGTATTGAACACTTTTTATAAACACTTGAGTTTCTACGGATTTACATTTACAGAAACTAATACAATACATGTACGATATATATATATATATATATATATATATATATAACTCAGTGTCTGTGTACATGTTTGTGTGTGCGTGCGTGTCCTATAGAAAAAGGTTAGATAATCTAGATGAAACCTAAAAGCGTGTTCTTATATAAAATTAACCGGGAAAGATAGTAGAAGTATTACCGTATCTGTTAATCTACTTTTTAGGAGGCTAAATGGACAGATATCGTCAGGAAGCTCGAGTTTTTCAGTCAGTTCTCATCAATTTTCAATGTAATTATCTAATACTTTGAACATGCTGAGTCATTACTTTCGGAAATAACTTCTTATTTTATTTAACGTTTCTTAACGTCATTTCTTTTCAAATCAAGGGGGAAGGATTGCTCACACCTCTTCTGGATATGAGTTTGTAGTGAAGAAAGGAGTGCTCAATCTTCAGCCGCATCCTTTCTGAACATAAGTCTGTAGTGAAATAAGGGTTGCTCAATTAACAGCCGCACATCTTCTGAACATGAGTCTTTTAGTAAAGTAGTCAGAGTCAGAGGTTGGGAAGGAGTCAGAGCCGTACGTTTTAGAATGAGTCAGAGTCGGAGGTTTCTGAAGGAGTCAATTTTTTACATTCAATTTATTTTTCATTCAGTTTTTCATTCTTTTCTATTCCATTCATTATTTCATTCATTTATTCCATTTATTGTTTAATTTATTTTTCATTCATTTTTTTCAATCAATTTTTTCATTCAATTTTTGAAATTTTTTATACGTTTTTCATTAATGTTTTATTTATTTTTTAATTTATTTTTCATTCAGTTTTTCATTCTTTTCTATTCCATTCATTATTTCATTCATTTATTTCATTTATTGTTTAATTTATTTTTCATTCATTTTTTCATTCAATTTTTGAAATTTTTTTATACGTTTTTCATTAATGTTTTATTTATTTTTTAATTTATTTTTCATTCATTCATTATTTTTCATTTATGCTTTAAGCATTTTTTATGTATTTTTTCATACCATACTTGTAATTCATTTTTTATATACACTTTTTATTCATTTTTTAAAATTCAATTTACATTTATTGTTTTCATTGATTGTTTTAATTCAATTTGTTTTCATTAATTTGTTTTTATTTGTTTTTAATTAAGTTTTTCATTGATGTTTTCTTTCATTTCATTCCTTTATATTTTGTAATTTAGTTTTTCATACATTTTTTGACATTCCTTTTTTCATTCACTTTTTCATAAATATGTTTACTTCACTTAATTTCATTTTTTTCATTTACTTTTATTCATTAATTATTTTTCATTTATTTTTTCATTCGTTTTATTCATTCATTTTTTCATTCAGTGTTTTATTTTACTTTTTTCCTTGTATTATTTTCATTCATTTTCATTTATTTATTTTAATTCCCTCTTTTACACTATTTTTCATTCATTTTTTTACATTAAATTCCCATTTATTTTTTCATTCATTTTCTTATTCAATTGTTTTCATTCAATTTTTGTCATTAATTTTTTCATTCATTTTTCATTACTTATTCCATTCACTTTTTCTTTCGTTTATTTCCTACGATATTTGTCATTCATTACATATTCATTCATTTTATTTTCATTTGTTTTTCATTCATTTTTTATGTATTCATTTTTCTTATTCATTTTTTCATTCATTTTTCATTCAAATTTTATTCATATTTTCATTACTTTTTTCCATTCATTTTTTCATTCCTTTTTGTCATTCACTTTTTCATTTATATTTTCATTCATATTTTCTTTTCTTTTTCATTCAATTTTGTAATTGATTTTACATTAATTTATTTTAATTCATTTTTTTCGTTCATGTGAATATCATGAATAAAGCAGGTAGTAACCTAACAGTGCTCACAACAGTGCTCAATACCATAGATATACTAAGTGAGTTTTAACGCCGTGTTGTCCGGGATATAAAACTCTCTGTCATTTTTATAATGTTGTATACTCCGAGAGCCATAAATCAAAGTGGTCAATATCTTGGGTATGGTAGGTTATAACCCCAAAGTGCTCATAACAGTGCTCAATATTCTAGATAGAGCAGGTGTGTTTAAACGCAGTGTTGCCCGGGATAAAAATTATCTGTCTTTTTTATAATGTTGCATACACCGGAAGCAATAATCCCAAGTTTTTAATATTCTTTAACTTCATATTATTGTGAATTGGGGGGGGGGATAATAAATTAGTTAATTACCGGAACCACTCGTTTTACACGGCATTGTCCGGGATCCAAAATTGTAAGATTACAGTATTACTTTTGTTAAGGGATATATAGTAAATCTCTTCGGACTGTTGCTTTCATAAACATCACGTATCTTCTTAATATATTGAAATAGAGGGGGAAGAAATTAGGAATTGACCGTGACCATTTGTTCTTCTTGGCGTTGTTTTAGTTTCTTCTATTTTATTATGGCCCCGGGCAAAACCGGGTAGCCCTGCTAGTATTCATATATAAAACAAATAAATGTGACCGGTGGGCACAGTTATCACACTAACGGAAAAGTTAAAACACCCTGTTAACTTTATACAATAGACACATCATCTTTTTTTATAAACTGCTTATGTACGTACGATATCAGTCACAAGGTTAATTAATTTACATATTAGTTTTGAAAAAGGCCGTTTTATTAATTAACTATTTTTGTTATTGTTTTTTTAATTCAATGATTGTTTTGACTTAAATATAACAGATAGTTCTGTGTCGCAATATAGTTTATTTGGTGGACAAATATTTAGCATTTGTGTTCCAATGTTACTTTCTTTAGAGAGTGACTTGATTCTGAACAAATTACGATCTATTTCTAAATTGTAAGTGAAGAGGCAAATTGATTTTTCTTTCTTTTACTTTCTTCATGGTCAGATTAAAAAAAAAAGAATAACAATTGTAACGAAATCACCCAAATATGAATAAATGATAAATATTTTGTTTCATGTTTACAACAACATTATGAATAAAATGTTTATCATTTTAAATTAATGTTTCAAGTATTTGAAATAATGAACCTTGCGAAGCGATGCTAAGACAGCAAAATCAGCAAGCATATATATATATATTTATTTATATATGTTTTACACAAGATCAGAAAATCATCGGTACCGTCGGTTTCAAATCCAAACAAAGAGAACCTATAGTTGGTCTCCTCTGCAGGGCTCTCTTCAGCCTCTGTTTATGTGTTTCGCCCCGAAAAATAGCTATTTTCCTCTTTGCAAAACTTAATCATGTTTTGTAAATACAACACATTTCCTTACAAAACAATAAATACATATTACGCTCTTATTATTTAATTTTTCTTAATAATCGAGCACTCTACTGGGTTTCCCCTCCACTCTAACCTTACCTCCATATATATATATATATATATATATATATATATATATATATATATATATAAAGTAATGTAGAATTCTCTCCTGCCACTACAGGTCATTAAACACAAACGGTATATGGAATTTTTATATGGCCACGCTTTATGCTAATATTTGAAGTTTTCGGAAATCATAAGTCAGTTTCATTAGTTTTTATAATTTTGTACATTAATTATGACATACATTACTCTCTCAAACAAGTCAGACATACAGGAAGTCGACGTAAGTTTTACTTTACGTAAAAATCTGCTACCACCACCACCATCACCATCTTACACAGGGACTTCATCCTAAAATATATTTTCCATCTATGATCGTCATTGTTTTATTAATCAATTCCGTGCTATTGTATTTCACCAATTATACCTTCCCTAACAAAATACTAGAGCTTAGTTTTCTTACTTTTACATCGCTTTGATTGGCTGACTGGAATCCTATTCTGGAATAATCGAATATAATTGCCGAACACTGAAAAAACACAAAATAAATAAAAAATATGGCGTCTTTTATTGTTCCATTCAGTAAAACGTCTTCATTTACAAAACTATTTTCCTACAAAAATTATCATTTTACAAAAAAATACTTTTAACAAATACTTTATTTCTTCATATACAAACCATGTTTAATTATTGATATACAGAACAAACGCTTTCTCAATTTCACTTTCGCCCTTGCAGTCGTTATGACTATTCGAGGAATAGACGAATATCGCATTGCATGTCCCAATTTCGTTCGAAAACAACTATTAGATATTTTCTTATTAACGAAAATACATCAAACGTTTGTGTTGAAGAAACGATGATTATTTTTTATTTTCGGCAACCAAAGCTTTACTTAAATGTACATGACTTATTTTATTCCCAAACAAAATAAACATTTTTATTTTAATTATTTGTTAATTTTGCTTTGAACGTTATATCATGATTTTCTTTATTAGAATTTATTTAGAATAGCACGAATTATTTATAGCACGTTACCTTGATCATCTGCTTTTCTGAATTAGTTTTTCAATTCGAGCGAAAGTTTTTCTGTTCGTTATGCAAACGCCCCCACCCCGGCTTCTTGTTAAGGCTTTTCTTTATTTGAATTTACTTATAATGGCACGAATTATTTATATCACGTAACCAGTACTTCTTTTCTTTTCACTATCAAAATTTAACTTTGGAACGACTTTTATTCAAAAATTCAAAAAGAAAAATCAAAAACACAATGCCCGCCAGCGATTAAACCAATGATTTACCGGCATTATCAAGTAAATTTTAAGTTTATTTCACGACCAACATGTGAAGTTTTACTATTGTAGAATTGATTGCCCGAGAACAGAACAAATAACTTTTGCGCAAATAGGTCCCAAAAGCAGGATAGAATATCTGCTACAAATGAGTTAAAAAAAAAACTGATGTGGAGTAAGCTGGTACCCCGTCCTGGGATTGGACAATGAGATGCTCCAAGGGCGATGAAAGGGAGGCAACTCTCACCACGACGAGGAAGAAGGTCATTGAAGTCACCGTTTGGACCGTGTACGACTCTCGACATATTTATTTTATATGTTACCCGACCTTTTCCAAAAGAGTTCTAATAAACATCATAATAAAAAATAAATGTAAGTTTTTAGACTGTCGGATCACTTAAATAAACTCTTTTCTTACAATCCGGCGTACTTTTATAAAAGCTGCCTCGCGCAACAGAGATTTCGTTTTAGGCGAATTAAAAAAACAATGTGTTCGTCACTACCATCGTTCACTACAAACATTTTACAATTGCGTTTTATACAAACAATGATTCCTTTATCATAACACACAGGAAACATGCCTCAGTCTACAAGGATTTATTTGTAGGAGTTATCTATCACATAGCGAAGACAGAACATATGACGTATAGTAGTAGAACACTGGCAGACATTGCGTATGCCTTCGTTTATGAAAATAACTCATAGGTTTACTACGAAACTAATACTTTTTTCTTTAAACTCCAATATCATTCTTTTGTATTTCTTCCAGCTACAGCCAGGACAAGGGTCCTGCTATATATATATATATATATATATATATATATATATATATATATATATATAGTAAGCAATGAAAATATATATGACAATCAAGCTACACAGAGGCTCCCGTGTTTCATCCCCGGGGGGAATCGTCAGGCTAAATGCATGGAGTTATTTTTGTCAGTTTTTTTTATATACATGGCTTTCTAGTTAACCAATCAGATTCTTTGTTGTTCCCTCAGCCAATCGTTCGGCTTCCCGCGAACAAAGGCTTTGTTGGTGACGCTCCTATGTTGATCCTCTGTGTAGCTTGATTGCCATATATATTTTCATTGCTTACTACCTAGCTCTACTTACGTATCGAGCACTGTTGAAGTAAATACTGAAAACTGATACATAAAAAATTATATCTCCTTATAAGATATTATGTGGATACATGAAGTACTAATATATATATATATATATATATATATATATATATATATATATATATATATATATATATATATATATATAATATATATATATATAGAGAGGGAGAGAGAGAGAGGGAGAGAGGAACTGAAAGAGAAGATATGAAATATACCTTTAAATTATAACCTATTTTGGAAAGTTAACGCTCGATATACGAGATAGAGCAATTATATAAACAAGTGATGAGAATAAAAATTGTGTAAAATTCAATATCTATGAAGTCAAAACAAGGGGTTTCATATAAGAGAATTATTTTATGATTCCTGCCTTAAACCATGGGGTTTTAAAAATGATATCTTATCGTCAGAGGAGAGTAGACAAATTAGTTGGTAAAAAAGAAATGACCATAATGTTAATATTTGAAAATATATTAAATAAAAAGTATATAAAGTGAAGTAAGAAAAAGTAGAGGATATAGGTAAAATTCACCGTTGAGTGTATCAGAAAAGTTCGTAGAAACAGTTCTGAAGTAAGGTAAAATCCGATCCTGTTTTAGGAATAAAATTGACAGCCAAAGTTGTATAAAAATTCGGTTTTCATATGTAGAGATGACACAAATCCTATGGGGAAAATAAATCCGTTAGCAGTTGTGAAAGGGCGGCACATACAATCCGTCCAGTTTGAGAATGTTACAGTATAGGGAAGTTTAAGATACCAGCGTCGTAGCAAAAGCCATGTGTCCTTCTTTGGCTTATTAGTAAAAAGTTATTTAGAGTTATTCACTCGTAAGTTGACGAATGAAAAATGAAATATTCCAATCAAGAAACTCCAGAGTGAGAAAACCAGCAGTGAATAACAAAGTAAAATAAAAGTGGGAGGGTGATGTCAAGAATGGATTTTGAAACAGGACAAGCAGGGGACTATGCAGGCGGCAGCGACATAGAGGGGCGGTATTGTGGGGAGTGGCGGAAACAAGGTAGAAGGATGAAGAGGTTGGGTTAGAGGGATCGGTTAGAAAGAGATGTGGTGACGAGAGGGAGTGGGAAGCGGAAATAGACCTGGGGATGAGATCGAAAAGGTTTAGAATTACGTTGATATTAGGAAAGGTTGAGAGGGTTAACAAGCCAGGAGAAAATGTTAAAAGCAAATTATTGTTAAGTGTCTTTAAATACTATTGAATCAATGTTGGGGAACACCCGGGGCCGAGGGGTCTGATAAATGTATGTAAAAATAGTTAGGGGAGCCCGGGAATGAGTGCCTAAATGGTTGGATTAGCTTCAATTTATATGAACCAACCTTACTTATGTAATTAGTTGAAAGGAGAAAATAACGGAAATTAGTGTTATTAAATATTAAATAAGTTAAAAATACTAGTACTGTAATATCTGTAGCAATGGGAAATATATATAGAAAAGAGGAACAGTTAATTGGAAGTGTAAGGTAGATAAAGTACATAAGGTTGTAGGGATAGAAGAGTATGAAGATGGGATATTTTTAGATTAGAATGAGTTAAAGCAGTGAAGGGTACATTTTAGTGAGGCTGAAACATTGGGGTGTCTAGAGTGTAGGGTACTATATGGGAGGGTCAGTCAGAGTTGAACTTTAAAATCAAAATATCAAAGATTGTAATACGAGCTTCAAGAATTGAATTAAGGGTATAAAGGGGGTGAACTCATAGTAAATAACGGGTATCAAGTTCAAGGGGTTAAAGCCCGCTCAGCAATTTTAAATAAGTCCGGAAATTGGGGAAGCAGGTTGTACGTGTGGTCTTCCGTAGGTAGGGAAATAAGGCTTTCGAAAGGACTAGATTGAAGTTTGTTTTGGGTAATTTTTAATTCATGCCACTTAAAGTGAGTAATTATAATACTGATATTCTGTTAGCCGAGGGGGCTTTATTATTAGATAGGGATATCGTATTAGTTGGGGTTTAAAGTTGGTGTATTTAAAAACGTTTTTATGCCTGCATGCCGAAAGAAACTTGTTTTAAGGGTTTATTATATTTTTTACTTGTTATGGGATAAGATGATCTACCTATTTTTAATAATATATGGACTTACCCAGAAACAAGAAATACAGTAACACTTAAGCGTCAGCGAAGTGTGGCATATATGGCCCAGCGCAGGACGCGTACCCCAGTAACATACTTTTGTTAATAAATACACTTTGTTTATTAAACCACTGTGTTTGTCTTCATGACACGCCACAATGCTGGCGATGAAGGATTTCGTGACTTACATTGTCACAGCAATAGCAGTAAGGATTCTAGAACGACATCTACAACACTAACGTTGATGATTTATTAGAACCCAAACCTGTCACACACGCTAGAAGCAAAGAGTTCCAATCTACATTCCACAAACCGGAAGACAAGGTATTTGAATTTATTCAGTCCTACATTTTTTTTTATTTCGAACGATTTGAATCGATTCAAAACACGAAAATTAACCAGATGTAAATTGCATGCTAGCAACAGAAACTAAGATTTTTGTCTAAAATTTTAATTGTTAAAATTTGAAAAAAGGACTTTCGAGTTATTGTTTAAAAATAAAGCAATTAGTTAAGTTATTGAATTTTTACACGAAAAGTGTTTTTTTTCTAAAAAAAACACTCAAACGTCATGAAAAAGAATTAAAACGTTTTCTAAGGACGGATTAATTTAAAAATGAAAGTTTTTTAAAAGTCAATTTTCAACCGCGACGGGAAAAGTTAGATAAATAAATTAAAAAAAAAGATGTATCGATTTTCTTCTCGTAAATAAAAACACGTATGGCGATTTATTTTCTAGTAAATAATAACAATGTGGCCGTTTTTTTCTTCTAGTAAATAAAAATATAGAAATTCTTTTTCTTCAAGTAAATAAAAAAAAATGTGGCAATATTTCTCTTATAGTAAATAAAAAAGAGTGACGATTTTTTCTTCTCGTAAATAAAAAAAACATATGGCTATTTCTTTCCTCTAGTAAGTAAACAAAAAGTGTGCCGATTTTTTTAATATTTTAGTAAATTAAAAATGTGTGGCGATTTTTTTTTGTAAATAAAATAAATTGGCGATTTTTTTCTTCTAGTAAATATAAAAAGGTGTGGCTGTTTTTGTTTGTTTCGTAAATAAAAAAGTGTGGGCTTTTTTTCTTCTCGGAAATAAAATTAGGTGTGGCTATTTTTTTCTTGTAGTAGATGAAAAGTAGATGTGGCTGGGTTTTTTTCTTTTAGTAAATAAAACAAATGTGGCGATGTTTTTTCCCGTTAACCAAAAAGAAAATAACTAACTTTTGTACGAACTTATTTTTTTCAAACTAGTATCGTAAGGAAAAACTACAAACTTTTCAAACTAATATATATATATATATACACGGGAATTCAGTTATTGCGAGTGACCATAGAACAGCGATTGTTTTTTCAAAAGGTAATCTAAAAGCTCTTTAAACATCAGCAAAATTTACAACTATGGTTACAAGCTGAGCAAGCGTCTTACCGAAATAAAATTGAAACAGAAAGATTAGAGTTACAGAAGGAACAGCTCCCACAAAATAAAAGATTCGATAAGATGTTCATTCAAACCCCAAAACAACAGCAGAAATGATTTAAATTGTCAAAGGAGCGGCAAAATTGTACAACGAAAGAGCGTTTTCGCAAACCACAATTTGGAATCCCATCGAGATTATCAACTACAGCCCGAACAATGAAGTTACTTTACCTTGTATTTCAGGCGTAATGAAGACATATATAATTCAGACTGTGAAAACTGGACTGATTCTAAAACGTTCGCTTACTGTTAAGGAAATGTGGCACAGTGAAACATACGGAATTTGTAATTTACCTTTAACTACAAAGAAACAGAAGCTAACATTTAGCGAAGCGATATAATTGTTGACTAAACAGCTTTTGCGAGCATAGTAAATAAGCACTGTGATAACTTCAGGTTTTCGAAATTAAGTGCTAATTATTTTGAATGTCTCATTTTTACACAAGGATTGGTATCGAAAACAGACTCTGAAGTTAGGACAGTCTTAGCAAACTGGAAAATGAGCCAGATGGAACACTTAACCAAATAGTTGAAGACTACCAACAGTTTGTTAGCATTTGCCTGGATTCGAAATATATCGAACAGTCTGGAGTGTCCCACATCAGAAAAATCCGCAACAAGAAAATATGACTTCACCAGTTAAATTTGATAGTCAAAAGAGAAGTAGGCTGCTCCCTAAACCGTCTTTCAGTTGCGGTCAGATACATTGGTACAGAGGTCGTACCTATTAAACTAAGAAATGCTTTAAATGCGATTTCATAGTACACAGAAGTACGTATTGCACGTTTTTTTTAGAATGTTTAAAAATAACAAGTAATTTTGGGAAATCGGGATTGTGGAGAAATTAAATTGCTAATATGCCCTATATGGAGAAAGGACCAACATTTACCCATAAGAGACATTTAAACGAAATTAGAAAAATATATTCCAATACTGTAGACGACAGCACAACTGAATAATTAATCGACATCGTGTTTGACACGTTCGAGTTTCCAGTCCCACAAGTAATTTCCCAAAGGCTCACGTAAATAAGGAACAGAAAATATACCGACTCCATGGAAGTCAACCTCAAGAGAAATATATATTGACACCTTACAGAGCATAGGCTTCAAAAGGGTGATATGGGGTAAGATAGTCTATCTATTTCAGGAATAATGGACTTACCCTAACAAAATAAATACAGTAAGATCTAAGAGTCAGCGGCCGCGAAGTGTGGCAGTTATACAGGGTGGGCAAAAAAAAGGGTCCTAATTTTAAAAATTCATAACTTTTTTATTTATTGATTTTTTTTATTTTTTATTTTTTATTTTTTTTAAATTTTTTTTTTTAGAATAAGTAAAGGACCCCTTCCGAAGCAAGCATGAGCCGTATTAGCCCTAAGGAACGTACCCTCATTTAGAAAACATTATTTTTGCTTAAAAAACTCAAAACAGTGTAAAAAACAATACTTTAGTTTTTGTAAGTTTTAAGAAGTGTTTTTGGCTAAAATTTGTTTTGTTTATTTCAAAAAATCTCGGAAGGGTCAGTCTACACACACATAAAGTTTGGTGAGTTTAACTTTTATTTTGTGGAAGTTATTCAAATTCAAGTTATTCAAATTTAAAGATAGGACCCTTATTTTGGCCCACCCTATAGTTCTCAAGCGCATGACGCGTACTCTTGTCACTTACTTCTCTCTCTATACACTTTTGTTAAGTATGCCACTGTATTTGTCTTCATTATTACCGGCCTGCAAGGCCACACCATTACTTTTTGCAGTAGTGATTATAATCACGGCTTCAGATGTACATAGTTGGCAAAAACTAGATGCTTGGATATAGGGCGGATGTTTAAAAGATCAACCAGTGCAGTGAATAAGGAGTATTTTTACGTTTTAAATTATTGATTAATTAGTTAAGAAAGTTTCTGTATTATGGTCGTTGTTTATTTTAAAAGAAGATTTGTGGTTTGATATGTGAGTTTTTATTGGGAAAGCGGAAGATCCTATTTAAGTATGTATTTTATATAGTAGATGCGTCAAGGGTTAGTATGATTAAGTTCTGATT
>OY744532.1:4568935-4571435 GCA_963556195.1 Sepiola atlantica | reverse complement strand
TTATATATATATATATATATATATTTATATATATTTATATATATATATTTATATATTTATATATATTTTTATATATATTTATATATATATATTTATATATATATTTATATATGTTTATATATATATATTTATATATATATTTATATATGTTTAGTTATATATATATATTTATATATATTTATATATATATATATTTGTATATATATATATTTATATATATATAATTATATGTATATATATATTTTTATTTTTATATATATATATTTATATTTATACATATATTTATATTTATATATATTTATATTTATATTTATATATATTTATATATATATATATTTATATTTATATATATATATATATTTATATTTATATATATTTATATTTATATATATATATATTCATATATATATTTATATTTTTATATATATATATTTATATTTACATATATATTTATATTTTTAAATATTTTTATTGATATATATATATTTATATTGATATATTTATATTGATATATATATATATATTTATATATATATTTATATTTTTATATATATTTATATTTTTATATTTGTATTTTTATATATATTTATATTTATATATATTTATATTTATATATATATATATATTTATATTTTTATATATATATATATTTATATATATTTATATTTATATATATTTATATTTATATATATATATATTCATATATATATTTATATTTTTATATATATATATTTATATTTACATATATATTTATATTTTTAAATATTTATATTGATATATATATATTTATATTGATATATTTATATTGATATATATATATTTATATTGATATATTTATATTGATATATATATATATATATATTTATATATATATTTATATTTTTATATATATATATTTATATTTTTATATTTGTATTTTTATATATATTTATATTTATATATATTTATATTTATATATATACTAGACCACCCGTCACCCGTTGGGTCAGTTTGTTATATTAGCTATTGAATTCATGTATGAGCGTGACACTTGTGGTATATAGAAAATAGGTTTTTTTTCATAACAGAAGCATTTCTATGTAAGTATATTAAAATGAAAAAAGAATATAGATAGATTTCTATGAGTCGTTCTGTTTATTATAATTGTTTTTTTGGCACATGTTCGTCTTTTCTCACAGTCCGTTGTTCACAACTTTTTAATGACCAGTTTTTTTTTTCTTTTTTCGGTGTACACTTACCTATCAGGCTGCTAGAGAATTCTGGGGTTTTTGGAAAAAAAATTCAAATATTTTACATTTTAGGAGCGGGGATCAGTTTCCAATGTTAATTCAACGTAGACTGATCCCCCACTTTTTGACCATCTCAATTTTTTAAAAAGTCTTTTTCGGTGTACAATTACCTATCATGTCAGTAGAGAATTCCGGAGGTTTTTGGAAAGAAATTTCAGAAAATTTAGATTTGAAGACGGGGGATCAGTTTTCAATGTAAATTCAACGTAGACTGATCCCCCTCTTTTTGACCATCTCAAATCTTTAAAATTTTTCTTCTGCTTACAATAACCTATCATGTCGCGAGAGAATTCCGGAGTTTTGTGGAAAAAAATTAACAAAATTTACATTTTAAGACGGGGGATCAGTCTTCTTCGTCTTTTCTCACAGTCCGTTTTTCACAACTTTTTAGGTCTTAAAATCTCAATTTTTTAAATTTCTTTCCAAAAACCCCGAAATTCTCTCGCGACATGATAGGTACTTGTAAGCAGAAGAATAATTTTTAAAATTTGAGATGGTCAAAAAGAAGAAGATCAGTCTCCTAAAATGTAAAATATTTGAATTTTTTCCCAAAAACCCCGGAATTCTCTAGCAGCCTGATAGGTAAGTGTACACCGAAAAAAGAAAAAAAAACTGGTCATTAAAAAGTTGTGAAAAACGGACTGTGAGAAAAGACGAACATGTGCCGTTTTTTTTTTTTGGATGTAATATGTGTAAAACAAATGATTCAAATATTTGCTGTTTAAAAAACAACAAAAGGAAACACTATTTAATGTAATAGAAATGTGTGCATTTACCGATTAAGCTTTCTCGCGCACGTAACGAAAACAGAGGGAGTAGGAGTGGTGAAATCTATGAGAGGCAAAGTGGGAGGTGTTTTTTTTTACATAACAGAAGGATTTCTATGTAAGTATTAAAATGAAAAAAGAATATAGATAGATTTCTATGAGTTTCTGTTTATTATAATTGTTTTTTTTTTTTGATGTAATATGTGTAAAACATATGATTCAAATATTTGCTGTTTAAAAAACAACAAAAGGAAACACTATTTAATGTAATAGAAATGTGTGCATCTACCGATTAAGCTTTCTCGCGCACGTAACGAAAACAGAGGGAGTAGGAGTGGTGAAATCTATGAGAGGCAAAGTGGGAGGTGATTTCGTTCACCGATCGCTGATATTAATAATGATTGTTGTTGTTTTGTTTGTTTGTTTTTGTTTTTTGAAAGGGAG
>OY744532.1:4523935-4556435 GCA_963556195.1 Sepiola atlantica | reverse complement strand
ATTTTTAATTTTGGCTTTTCCACTGCTAACTTATCTATCTATGCAATTCTTCTGATGATAAGATTTTAATCTTTGAAAATCTTTGGCTTAAGGAAGAAATACACATATTTTTTGTCAAGTATACCTTGCATTGAACAATCGAAGTTAAAATAAATTTGTCATTCGTACATGTTTATCCCTTTTCTTTCATCTTTCTTTATATATTTATATATATATATATATATATATATATTTATATGCATATATATTTATATATATATATATATTTATATAGTTACATATATATATATATATTTATATATATATATTTATATATATATATTTATATATATATATTTATATATATATTTATAAGTAAATATTTATATATCTCTCTCTATATATTTATAAGTAAATATTTATATATCTCTCTCTATATTTATATATATATTTAGATTTATATATATATATTTATATATATATATATTCATATGTATGTATATTTAGATTTATATATATATATTTATATATATATATATATTCATATGTATGTATATTTAGATTTATATATATATATTTATATATATATATATTCATATGTATGTATATTTAGATTTATATATATATATTTATATATATATATTCATATGTATGTATATTTAGATTTATATATATATATTTATATATATATATTCATATGTATGTATATTTAGATTTATATATATATTTATATATATATATTCATATGTATGTATATTTAGATGTATATATATATATTTATATATATATATATTCATATGTATGTATATTTATATATATATATATATATATATATATATATATATATATATATATATATATATATTTATTTATTTATATATTTGTCTTTTAGACTTATTTCGTTTTCGTACTTTTAAATTTCAGTAAATTCCTTACACCTGACATCAACTATGTATCTCTACAAAGCCATCATCCACCCATGTATGGAGTATTTTTGTCACATCTGTACTGATACATTATCCACTAGTCTCTCTCTCTCTCTCTCTTAGACAAGATCCAAAAAAGAGTCGCCAACTTTACAGGTCACTCACTATCCCTCAAGCTCCAGCCCCTGTCCCATCGCCGCAATGTTGCATCCTTGTGCTTGCTTTAAAATACTTAAATCGATTGTGCTTCGATGAACTAGCTGCTCTAGTTCCTCCTCGACGCAAATACATCAGAACAGTCCGACAATCAGCTAGGTCCCATCCATTTACTGTGGAGGTCCCCAGATACAGGAGATCCTTCTACTCTAGCAGCTTCTTTCCTCGTGCTGTCGGCCTCTGGAACTAACCCTGTTCCCTGTTTCTCCGACTGTACCGACATGGAGAGATTTAAAAATAATATAAAAAGACACCCAAAACTTACTCTCTAATTATCAGTAGCACCTTACGTCTACAGTGGCGGTATGCCTTGTTTGGGGTGAAATATCTTTAAAAAAAGTTTAAATGTGGGTTTTAGCTACTAAATTCATATTTATTTCTATGTGGAGATGATTAAAATACCCTTGATCTTTAATGAATACGTTTTCTTCGTAGGTTCATATCATGAAAATATTTCCGTTATGTACTTAGTGTACTTATTTATTTTAGTCAAAATATTATTCTAACGTATAAATTATGATTTTAATGTTATTATGAAATCGTCAAAGATATCGATCTATTCTGAGCTTCCTTTTACCTTCTTTCTAGAGATGCCCTGAATTTGTTTTAACTTACTTTAAAAAGACAACCCGTGACTCTTATATATACAGATGCTCTATTTGATTGAATTACCTAACACTTCTGGCAGTAGCATCTATTAAACGGCATTTGATTATATTTGTTTATTTGTCGTCAATTTAATTCTGAGTTGTTAGAGGATTTTATTGTACACGCGATCCAAAATGTAGCGAATATGTGGCTTTAATAATGTTCTTGTTTTAAATTTAAGTAAATTTAATCAATGATTTATTTTATATGTTCACTAAATTGACGTGGTTAAACAATATTGTTTTTCTACATCTACATCTATTATAGTTTTTCCGTTAATATTATAATTCTTTTGAATATTTATAGCAGCAGTTTTTTGTTCATATTGCCCCTATTGCTTCTCGGTTGTTTAAGTGTATTTTTATTACTAGTTTGTCTATTGCTGCTAATATGGATGGAAGTTCTACCTTTATGTTTATTTAAGGATATACTATATATTGCGTTCTGTGTTCTCCATGCTATTTTCAAGTTGAGTAGCATTTTTCAAAATCTCCATCATAGTAGTGTTTGTTATTTATAAATATTCCTAAAGATTCGTCTAGATATGCAATGTATCATAGCTTATTATAATTTGTTTTTGCAGTGATTTAAACAAATATATACATAATGGAATGTGTGGTTAAGATTATTATTATGTTTATATGTATCTTCACTGAGGTTTAATGTCAAGTCTAAAAAATGTATTACTTTATCGTAGATATCTATTGTAATCTTCATATAAAAAGGCTGTAAAACATTTTTTAAATTATTGTCCATAATTTAGTTATAGTTTTTAATTGAACATACTAAAAATGCTTTAAAAAGGTGGGAACTTGTTTTGATAATTTGTATCATGTTCTGAATTGCGTAATGATTTCTGAGTTCGACAACAGAAGAAGGTCGGATGTTATATCGGCCAAAATGTTGTGAGAATAACATCCACGATGAGAAAAGTAGTCCGAATAATCGAAATCGTACAAATTAATCTTTTTGTTGACATAAAGAATATTTAAATATGATTAATTCAATATAAGTTACAGAAAATTGAAACTAATTCGAGATTCGTGATAAAAATAATAAAATAATAATGATAATAATAAAATAATGACAACAATAAAAATCTTAACAAAAGTATAATTTTGCTTGTAATACGTATGTTTGAATATAGATTATAAGTACACAATTAGTATATCTATGGATAAATACAAATGCATTATTTCTTTTATATATGGTTGAATTTTGATGCTTGAAGTATTAGATTAATTTATTGAAATCTTTAAACAGTTTGAAATATTAAAGTATAATTATGACTTATAATTTAACAGAGATTAATATTTTGTATTCTATTTTTAATTTTAAATAGCTAAGACTAATAAATATCTATAAAATACGTTAATACCTTATATACATAATTGACACTATTTTAAAAGACTAGTGATGATCTAATAACTGGAAATTCTCTTATAATCTTCTAAATTCATAGTTACTTTTATTTGATCGCTATAGAGTAATCTAAAGCCTGGAAAAGTTTTTTTTAATGATTATCTTATTAATTTTGATACTGAATGTCGCTTACTCGTTAATTACTTACGTTTTCTTCCAGGAAGTCACTTATGGATTTTTAACTAGAATAGATTATTTATTTTGGATGGTACCTTAATGGAATTTTTACATGATATGACGAAGATAATAAAGATTTTTTTTCAATAAAGAACACAAATGAAAATGAATTCATTCATGGCAAATAGCACCTTTTAAATTGTATCTATTTTCAGCTTCACAAATTCGTGCCCTTTCCGAAACCTTATTCATGGCGAATTGCAAGATAATTCGATTGTGATGCAATTACCCTACTTCGTTCCCGATCTTCTCTTTCAATTTCTGTAGTGTTTCAGGTTTGTTGATTTAAATTTCTTCTTTAAGATACTCCATAACAAGGACTCAATCTTGGGAACGTGAAAGCCAGTTGACATTGCCAAAGCCAGAGATAGTCTTCTCGCCAAAGTATTGCTTCAACAATAGCATGGTCTGTCTCTAGCCGCATGTACTGTTGCCCCATCTTTTTTTTAACCATAATTCAGGACTATTCTGAATTCTTGCGCGCAGGTAGTCTTCAATCATGGCCCCGTTACATACTCCGTGTTTATCCTCAAAGTAATAAGGCCCGATAATCTCCCCCGATGTCATTGCACAACATACCGAGCATTGTTTGGGATGTAACTGATTTTGGTAAATTGTTCTCGGATTTTCAGAGTCCTAAAATCGGCAATTTTGGGTGTTAACAAATCCATTCAAATAAAAATGTGGTTCATCGTACATCATCACATTTCTCAGATAATTTTAGTCTTTGCGAACGAAATCTTGAGTTGTGACTGCATATTGTAGCCTAGGTTGGTAATCTTCGGGTTTTAAGTATTGAACCAGCTGCACCTTGTAAGGAATTTGTGTGGAACGTCGTCGTGTCGATGTCTCAGGTTCCCCTCACTCTTTGCTTGGTTCCGTTTGTTGTGACACTGCGAGGTCACCCCGCTCGTGAAAGATCCTTTTAGGCATATTTCCTGTTCAAAACGACGAACTATGCTTAGAATTGTGTTGTCACTTGAACCATCTCTTACTTGAAAATGACATCGATGAACTCTTTGTGTTAAAATAATTAACCTCTGATTTTGATAGAATAATTTAACAATTTGGATATGTTCTTCGACGCTATACGTATGCATATATTAATTTCCAAATATTTACTACACAATATCTTAAATAAAAAGAAAAAGAATTGTCACTGATAAAATAGTAGCATTTATCAACTCTTCAGTTACTTCTAGGCCACCTGTATATAATTTATTATTATATTATTTACTTATTTATTTACATACTATTCTATAGGGTTGCGATGATATAAATATTAAAACCAACGTGATCCCCGATTGGGTAAAATCATGAAGGCTTTGATTGAAGTAAATTAGAGAGGATCACTATAAGTTGATCCCGGAGCCACATCATACTATTTTGACTCATTTGAGACGAAGGATCAAGCGAGAACAGAAGCGGAGATATGCAGATGTGAATAAGAACCCACGGGAGGTTTATTTCTTTTTTATAAAAATCGCTACAGACAAGGCATGAAACCACTTGATGTACGGAGCTAACAATAATGCCAGATGATTATCGCAAAGACAGGAGGCGCCTATTGGCTTTAGTCTTGAAAATACCAAGGCTATAGGTATAAGGAAAAACAGTCATCAGGAAGAGAGTTTCACAAGTCTGCAGTTCTTGGAAAGAAGCTACTGGAATAAGAAGCTGTATTACAATAAGGTATAAACACAGCAAATTGATGTAAACCACTAGACCAACGAGACAAACGAGCTATAACAAAGTAGCGGTGAATAGATCACATAATTCTGAAGGACACATGCCATAATAGTATTTATAGAAAAGACTGAGACTAGCAACATCACGTCTGTGAGAGGGAGGTTGCAGAGAAAATGAACGGGTGTGCCCAATCAAATTACAGATACGTTTCTACACCTTATGAAGAACCCTCAAATGGGACAGAGATTCACCAACCTAAATATGACAACAGTAAGTTGAACACCGCGTGTACTATGGATTACCCCTTAGTAAGTTGGACAGAAGGTTGGCTCCATTCTATCGGATTGTCGAGTGCACCGGTCCAGTGTCATTGGTAATATACGATCAAGTGTCAGAAAAGATAAAGCGAGTAACAGATAGTTTTATATGAATTGTTTTATAAATGATATCAGACAAATTACGGACATTGTTAGCAAAACATTGATGAAGTCATCTCCGGAAGTCTCTATAATACACCGGAAGTCTTTCATAATACACCGGAAGTCTTTTATAATCTTGTTATCTCGGGTGGAATTGCGTCGATTGAAACTCTCGCCCTATTCCTCTATATCCCCAGTGTTCTGGGAACGATGTTAATGTGTTAATCTATCTACAACCGAAATACTCAGAAGGGTTCAAATCATATCCTCTCAGAAATAGAAAAAAAATCTACAGGAAACATTTTATTCAACATAGAGAAAATGAACATGATTGAGGCAAGCATATCAATTGATACCTCGTTACTCCAAATGTGAGAAGTGTTTATTTTACTTCCTGTGTATAATAATTTATGTAAATATAAACGAAATTCGACATGTAGACTGTTCGTAAGCCTCTCCATTTTGCGACACTTTAATAAAAGCAGCTATTATATAGGGTGGGCAAAAATAAGGGTCCTATTTTTAAAAATTCATAACTTTTTTATTTATTGATTTAAAAAAAATTTTTTTTTAGAATAAGTAAAGGACCCCTTCCGAAGCAAGCATGAGCCGTATTAGCCCTAAGGAACGTACCCTCATTTAGAAAACATTATTTTTGCTTAAAAAACCCAAAACAATGTAAAAAACAATACTTTAGTTTTTGTAAGTTTTAAGAAGTGTTTTTCGGCTAAAATTTGTTTTGTTTATTTCAAAAAATCTCGGAAGGGTCAGTCTACACACACATAAAGTTTGGTGAGTTTAACTTTTATTTTGTGGAAGTTATTCAAATTCAAGTTATTCAAATTTAAAGATAGGACCCTTCACTGATTTATTTGGAAGTCATTACTTGACAGTTGCAATTTCTTGCTTATGGTTGTTAATTATGGTATACAATGCCTCATAATTCACAACTTCCCAGTGAATAAAAAGTATATAGCGCAAAAATCGTTTGGGAATCAGCAAGAGTTGTCTCTGCCATGACACTAGCTGGGATATATCGACGGTCCTGGGTGCCTGCGAGATGCAGACAGCTAAACAACCGGGCACATTATTAAAGACTGTTTCTGTCCACCCAGAATCGGACGACAACGCGGAACTGATAGAGCTGGACTAGTTCATTCTGCTTAACTAATTATTTTCCGTTTCCGATTTGATTTCTGCTGTGAACTTAGCGAGTTCTTATGTGGTTATATATATTTCCATCACCGTATTAGAGAGAAGATGAGCAAATGCTTCGTATATATTTATGTACTTTACTTACGTTTTGACTTTAAATTCAACAACTTTGTTGCTTCATTTTACTTCAGAAATCAAGGGACCCCAACACTTGATCTTTATATGAGATACATAGATATTCGAATATTCTATTAAAATTCTCCCTTATTTCTCAAACGTTGAGTCAGTAAAGAAGTTAAGAACATTTATTTATTTTCCTCTCCCCAATTGACCAGTTAACTATGTTATAGTATAGTTTTATTGTGGTCTCTTGGTCTAACCAAATTCCAGGACGAGAATTCATCTGGTCTGGTGTAATATCCAGTTTAGTGCTGTTACTGAGGTAACATCACTAGAGAAAGGTGCACTATTCCTCGTATGAGCCAGTGTATAGCCGTGCTGTGGGAGCTTATTTGGGCTGCGGATACTATGTTACTTTGAATATTTCGCCAGGGTTTAATTGTAGGGTGAAGTATTCTTATGTCAGGTTTCTCTGACAAACCCTCGCACAGAGAGATCGAAGACACTCTAGGATTGTGTCTAGTAGGTAATGCAACGACTTTGTTTCATTTTACTTTACTCCAAGGTCTCAAAACTCAAGAGGCTCTTTCTTTGGGCTAACACTTGATCTCTATATGAGATACATAAATATTCAAATATTCCATTAAAGTTCTCCTTCTCTTGTCAAACGTTGAGTAAGTAAAGAAGTGAAGAATTTTAATTTTCCTCTCCGCAATTGACCAGTAAATTATGTTATATTATCTCTTTTTTGTGGTCTCTTTGTCTTACCGGATTCCCGCACAAGAATTCATCAAGTCTGGTGGAGTATCCAACTAAGTGTTGTTACTTCAGGTAACATCACTAGGAGAAAGTGCACTATTTCCCGTATAATCCAATGTATAGCCATAACGAAAATATCTTATATGTGCTGCAAATACTATGTTATTTTAAATATTTAGTCTGGGGTAACTTGTAGGGGGAAGTATCCTCATGTCAGGTTGTCCTGACAAACCCTTGCACAGAGAGACTGAAGACACTTGAGAGTAGTGTCTAGTAGGTAATTCAAACTCCAATGTTGTTGCAGATTATAAAATGAGCTATCAAATCATATCTGATCTATTATAACCATTTATCTAATGATACGGTTCGGGGGAGTGTGGAAACTTATCCGACCTCTGAATAAAATAATAACACGTTCAATTTATTATGTAGAGTAGATGATGCCAAATGAGTTGATTTTACGTCAAATAAAAACCTCGAAAATCAATCATATTTATCAAACAGCTTGCAAAAAGGGGCAATATTCACTATGTGAATGTCGCTGAGTCGCTTGGACAATTTGGGTCGAGTCGGGTTCGTAGGCTATGAAAATAAGGCAAATGGCACTATACGATTTTAAGTAGAAATCGTTCGAATGCAAAGTTTTATGTATTTTATCATTTAAGACTTGCCAACCTCTTCATTGAACGATTTTTATGGTTATTGCATAATTCTTTATGCTGCACGGTTTTATTGCTTTCATTCATACCATACTGGATTTTCTGACGTTTGTTTCTGGAGTCGGATTAATGACGCTTATACAGTTAACCAAAGTAGCTTGGTATTTTCATTGTAACGCCCACACCACTTCTACTCGTGATGATTGCTAAGGCAGCTTCATCCGTAACGTTGCTAACAGACCCTTATAAGCTAATTCAAACCGTTGACGAATTAATTAGTTCATCATATAAAACTTACACGCGTTTTTGTTGTTAACTAAAGTAGCTAGTTTAGCCACATCATTGGCAATAGTTTACTTTGAGTTCTCACAGTGTTACCAGACCTCCGATAGAGTAGGGGTCGCGAAAATAGGCACGACTCTCTCAAGTCACCAACTCGACCAAACCAACTCCACGTTCTCTATAATAGCCGGAGAAGATCTATATTTCCGACAATATGTAGGTTGTTCGTCATCAAACATTATTTATTGAATGGTTGGAATTCTCAGTATGAAACCCGAATAGATCATTGAAAGTAACCAAACCGCTATTGCTGACGAATTACATATGCCTTTTCTATTGCCTGTCATCTTTGAGTCAGGATCGATGTCAAAACATAAGGGGAATGGACACATAAAGTGGTTTATCATAACAACATGTGATATCTTGTAGTAAAAACGAACGAGGAAGTCTACTTTAAAAGCGTTATTCTACTTTTACTCGGTAGGGAGGGTACACATATTATTAAAAGAAACCACAGAGTCACACATAAACTGATTTGAAATGCTCCATTCATCTATTACTTATCACCATCTTCGCTTGTTAGATGTAGTTGTCAACAAATTTATCTATATAATCATTTATATAGGTATACCCTATTTAATTTGTTGCATTTCAGTATTGGAAGTTATACTTTTTACCCACCTTGGTAGAATTTGCATTTTCAGATTCTCGTCTATAGTTGTCCTATTTTTTTATATCTCGGGGACCAATTAAATTGCATAAATCAGTAAATTACTTTTCTTCGAGTTCAACTTCAAAGAACCTGTGCTGTGCAATGATGATATGAATTGAATCAAATATACCTAACGCTACTAGTTTTACATTGTGGGAGTTCAACTTCAAAGAACCTGTGTTGTGCAATGATGATATTAATTGAATCATATATACCTAACGCTACTAGTTTTACATAGTGGGAGTTCAACTTCAAAGAACCTGTGTTGTGCAATGATGATATGAATTGAATCAAATATACCTAACGCTACTAGTTTTACATAGTGGGAGTTCAACTTCAAAGCACCTGTGTTGTGCAATGATGATTTGAATTGAATCAAATATACCTAACGCTACTAGTTTTACATAGTGGGAGTTCAACTTCAAAGCACCTGTGTTGTGCAATGATGATTTGAATTGAATCAAATATACCTAACGCTACTAGTTTTACATAGTGGGAGTTCAACTTCAAAGCACCTGTGTTGTGCAATGATGATTTGAATTGAATCAAATATACCTAACGCTACTAGTTTTACATTGTGGGACTTCAACTTCAAAGAACCTGTGTTGTGCAATGATGATATTAATTAAATCAAATATACCTAACGCATCTAGTTTTACATAGTGGGAGTTCAACTTCAAAGAACCTGTGTTGTGCAATGATGATATTAATTGAATCAAATATACCTAACGCATCTAGTTTTACATTGTGGGAGTTCAACTTCAAAGCACCTGTGTTGTGCAATGATGATATTAATTGAATCAAATATACCTAACGCTACTTGTTTTACATAGTGAGAGTTCAACTTCAAAGAACCTGTGTTGTGCAATGATGATATTAATTGAATCAAATATACCTAACGAATCTAGTTTTACATAGTAGGAGTTCAACTTCAAAGAACCTGTGTTGTGCAATGATGATATGAATTGAATCAAATATACCTAACGCTACTAGTTTTACATAGTGGGAGTTCAACTTCAAAGAACCTGTGTTGTGCAATGATGATATTAATTGAATCAAATATACCTGACGCTACTAGTTTTACATAGTGGGAGTTCAACTTCAAAGAACCTGTGTTGTGCAATGATGATATTAATTGAATCAAATATACCTAACGCATCTAGTTTTACATAGTGGGAGTTCAACTTCAAAGAACCTGTGTTGTGCAATGATGATATGAATTGAATCAAATATACCTAACGCTACTAGTTTTACATAGTGGGAGTTCAACTTCAAAGAACCTGTGTTGTGCAATGATGATATGAATTGAATCAAATATACCTAACACTACTAGTTTTACATAGTGGGAGTTCAACTTCAAAGAACCTGTGTTGTGCAATGATGATATGAATTGAATCAAATATACCTAACGCTACTAGTTTTACATAGTGGGAGTTCAACTTCAAAGAACCTGTGTTGTGCAATGATGATATTAATTGAATCAAATACACCTAACGTTACTAGTTTTACATAGTGGAAGTTCAACTTCAAAGAACCTGTGTTGTGCAATGATGATATTAATTGAATCAAATATACCTAACGCTACTAGTTTTACATAGTGGGAGTTTAACTTCAAAGAACCTGTGTTGTGCAATGATGATATTAATTGAATCAAATATACCTAACGCTACTAGTTTTACATAGTGGGAGTTCAACTTCAAAGAACCTGTGTTGTGCAATGATGATATTAATTGAATCAAATATACCTAACGCTACTAGTTTTACATAGTGGGAGTTCAGGTAGATAATGATACTCCTTAAACAAGAGTTAACTATATGAGATAAAATTTTAATTTTAGTCTATGATTTAAGCATACAAAGAATTGAACCAACACGTGTTTAAACGGGGTAAACCTCTGACAAATAGCTTGTAGTTCGGGTTTACATCATGTCAACCCTTTTTAGATCATTTTATACTTACAATTTACATATATTCTGTATATAAATGGTTTGTAGATTAATGTCTGTAGGCGTATATTTCGTAAATAAAAAGTCTGTAAGCGATATATTCTATTTAATTAAAATATGGGATCCTGCCAGGTACTACAACTTTGGGCCAGAGTCGACCTTGGAGTAATGGAAACTAAGGGATGATTTCACAAAGCTCTGAAATTGGGATCTCACAGCCTGTACAGTTCTGTGTCATACTCAGAAGAGTTTGAGTAAGTTATGCTCGGTTGTTTATTTTTTCTAATATTTCGTCTACATTACCACCTTGTTGATCCGTTATTTATTCAAATGCATTTCACTTATGATGATCAAAAAGTTTATGTCCGCTCTACGATTTGACCTCGAACTTGACTCAAATGCGTCTCTTCTATTGCCTGTCATATTTGAGCCAGAGTCAATGACACGGATTGGGATTCCTGCGCTTGTTTTACAAGTACTTCCACAGAATATGCTTAGATGATCTAACTGCACTCTCACCTTCTCAACATAAATAACCCGAGCGAACCGACTACCAACAGAATCCCATCCTTCACTGTAGAGATACCAGAACATTTTCAACTCTAAATGCTTCTTTCCTCGAACTGCTTTCCTTTGGAATTAACTCCCTTCTCCCTGTTTCCTCAATCATACCAACATTCAGAAATTTAAATGTAGTTAACAAACATATCGCTATACAATTCCCCACCGAAGTTACCCTCTATAAATCTTGCTCCGCTCCCAGTAGCACTTTATTCTTCAAAGGTAACGTGTCTTGCTTGAGGCGAACAAAATAAATAAAAAATATGCCCATAGTTATCAAATACTTTTGTCGTGGTTATACAACCAGGACGCATAGAGTTCTTTATTATTTTGATTGTTTTTTTTCCAGACACATATATAATTTATGGCTATATCTAAACATAATTACAAAAACGCCACAAGCAACAAAAAAATTAAATTATGAGAAGTATATAACTGAAAATGATAACGTTCTCCGCTGTTCTTTGGGGAGAAATTACAATATGAAGCACCTGAACATAATCTTACAAATGTCATCGAATTTAAGCAATCATTTTCACATTACTAAGAATTATCTACGATTGTAATTGATCATTTTAGAGGAAATTGCAATTATATTTTAATTCAATGCATTTTAGACATTCGTAATTTTAGGAAATATATGACAAATATAAAGGATTTAAAAAGAAGGAAGTTTTTGCAAATGCCTCACTTTAGAAACTGGGAATACGAAATGTGATATAACTAAGTTATTAGACATTGGTGGATGGATGGAGAATGGAAGTTAGTTATAATAGTATTAATAACACAATAACAAGTTAGTAATGTAAAGTGCATGTCCTACTAACCCGGTAATAACTGTGACTCATGCACACGTCGGCAAAATAACGACCCTATGAAAAAAAGTCGATTAATTCCTAAAATGAATAAAATGGCCACGTGTAAGACCTGATGGGGTCACACCTCCCTTCCGTCTGTGCTCTGTGATTGTGATGAATTTAAATCAAATTATTCGGAAAGTACTCCGAAGATCTTGTTGATTGAATTGTTGGGAACGGATAATATTTGCATATAAAATTAATTTTAATATAGTTACACTGTTAGAGATGGAGTTCATATCAACGCTAGTAGACGTCCTCCAGAGAAAATATCACACGACCTATGTTCGCGAAAAGAGTCAATCAAGTGATACCAACAGAAAAGGCGACACACAGCGATGGTGCACCCCAACCCCTCCGTTCGTCAGACGATGTGATGTCGTCACCGATCTGGCCGTCCCCGAGATCAATCGGTCGCTGGGCGTTGATCTGTTGAATTTGTTGTCTGGATGAAAGCCGCCCATGTCAAGGGATCTTGTCTAATTACAAACACACTTCCCACACCGTGACTGTTTATAACAGTGAGTGATCATAGGGCGGGCAGTAACCGGTTATCTCTGCAGAAAGAAGGGACTTAACAGCAGAACAAAAACAAGACCGTCCAGTACTCAAAAAGTTCACTCTGTGTATAAAACAAGTAAAACCAAAAATAGGAAGAGTCTAAATTACACTTCCTTAATCTTTCTGTGTGTGAGCGACAAGTGACTGTTAATTGGCCGTGAAAAGAATTTCTCTAAGTCGGACAGCACGCGTCCTTTCTTTACGACGGGCGAGGACTATGGTAGGGGGCAGAATTTATTTTCTGCGTGCCTGTTCACGGTCCTGTCCGGCTCTACTGACTGACTCTGCTAACTAACTCTACCGACTCGCGTGCGCGAAGTCCTATCCTGTTTTATTGAAAAGTTCGTTGCTGATATCTCTGCCTCCCGTCACTTCCTCCACCCTCTCTCTCAGCTCGCCCACGACGCGCTAAGACAATTTTTAGTATCTTTTGTCTTGTCACAACTAATTAAATCTTTCCAACTCTATTTATCGGGGTTTTTTTTTTTTAGACTTATCCTGGAAAAATGATAACAAAACAACGAAACGACAAAACATAATTTGTTGTTCTCAACAGCTGGACAATCTCTTTTGGGCCCTTATACGAAATTAGGCATGAGGATTTACAAGGCTTTTGCCGACTTATAAGCACTTTGTCTTGAGGCTCTGAAAATTCCAATTTTAAGCAGAATTCACACTAGTTTCATACCCTCGCTCCTTTTCGTAGGGTCTCTCTCAGTGTAGCATTTTAACTACATGCATACTAGTGAACTATCGGAGTCTTCCTAACTCTCGTGGGACCGGTGGATACTTGTTACAATGACACAGTTTAAGATATCTGAATTAAAGATCAGTTATCTATCATATAAAAAAGATTCGTAATTATGTCTGTGTGTTTACGTCAGAAAATACACAAGATATACTTAAGAATAGTACATCATCAGATTCAATGTGACTTCAAGCCAATTATGTAAAAAAAATGCTGTGCAATTAATTTCCTTGGTGTACACATGTACTAAATTAGTGCATCGGACAGGGCAAACATTACTTTTTTACATTCTTATTGGCATTTGTTTAAAAAATAACAAAGAAACTAGATCGAATTGTCAGTAAGTCAGCTGACTTATTTTTCTTTGTTTATATTATATTGGATCAGTTGCAAGAGAGGGAGAGAGAGAGTGAAGATGTTGGAGGGAGAGGGAGAGAGTGAAATAACTTTTAAAAGATATATGTGACACATTTTCGAACGCTTCTATTTATATATCCGCCCCCCCCCCTGGCAAAGCTGGTAGCCCTGCCTGTATATGGAATAAAACCCAGTTCGTTATCGCGAATATAAAATGCCCAATTACAAATGGCGAAATGTCCACTCTGGTACGATGTATGCAATTCGAAGTGTACTTTTTATTGCGAACAACGCTATACCACATGCATTGATCAGATGGTAATGGGGGTTAACGGCATGTCAACAGTTGGTGGGTCATTTTCTGCCGAGACCATAAATATTTTTTATTACTATTGTGAATACATTATGGCTGGTCATGCCTTCCATGCAAGGCAACATCAATTAAAACCCTAAGATTCCCGAGTTAACAGTCTGCGTTAGTCTCAAACATGTTTTGATGTTTTAAATGCGACTTTTCAAGAACTATTTCTCAAGTATGATTCAATTTTTTCTTTCTCATTAATTGATAATTTTTTCTGATTTTAGAATTGATCTTATTATATATATATATGTATATATATATATGCTAACATTGTTAAAAATAACAGAATTCGACTCTTTAATTATACCTTTTTCATTTTTTCAATTTTTCTGATGGTCTTTTTGTATTACAATAAAAAAAATGATGATAAATGTTCCATAGGTTTCACGAACGTTTTCGATGCTTCGTCGAACATCCTCAGATCTCAAAAGCAAATGAAACAAAAATGCAGGAGAAAGAAGAGAATTTTAAAAAGATGACGGAGAAACCCGCAGAGAATGTTTTCTCATTGTTCCAGGAAGTCGTTGACGATTAAAATTCAGCAACGATGGATGGAATCACAGAACGAAATCGCATTACGTTAAGCATTATAAAATGTTACCACTCGTTTCATATGTGATGTTATTAAGTTTAGATTGTTGTCTTTTTATGTTCATAGCTTCCAGTATTTTTAATTTTTTTAATTGGTCTCGGAATGTATAATTTAAGAATTTGTCTTAAATCAGAGGGAGGGTAGTTATGTTTGTATATATATATATATATATATATATATATATATATATAATATTTGTCATTGTTTATTATCTATGTACGTATACGTTTCGTCCCTTTTTAAATCGAGACTCATCAGCATAGAGATATGCCTATTCACTACAGGTCATACGATTCGAAACCCCGGACTACAAGTATTTTTCAACTCAAATCCGACGTCTTTAACCGCTCGGCCAATTTTAAACAGCGAATAAACGATGATAATTTTAACACTTTATCGGCGGCTTAACGTCTAAGCATTCTACTTCTTTTTAAGGGAAGGAACGATGCATTATAAAGCAAGTGACGTCATGTTGTGTTAATACTACCATTACAGTACTCTACTTTATCGAGGAGCGACAAATTATAATAATAAACACTTTACAGCATTTTTTCCGACTGTCAGAAGTGAGTTCGGAATATCCTTTATATATTTATACATTTGAATACAAATTCTATTACATCAAAGCTGGTGTATTCAAATCTAGAAGGACATAACGTATTATTTATATCTTTCTGATCATTCGATGTCCTAACATCCATTTAACGACGTAATGTGCTCTAAGTATCTCGTTTGGCCTTTCTTTCCTTGCCCCAACCCTTTTTGCTTTATAGCCCAAAGATGAACACGGCAAAATAAACAATTTCTTACATAAGAACATGTTGATTGATTTTTAATTGCAGCTTGGGAATTATTAGCAACGACACCCGTGGATATTGAAACGTCGAACCAGATATGTATTTTGCTTAAAAAAATGGACCGTGTTATAGAAGTCTGACAATGTGAGTATCGAAGACTCCTTAGCTGTTTGCGTGTACTGGATTTGTGTAAGGCATTATTTTCGATTTCATCCATTGACAGAGATACCAGTAGACAGAAATCCACAGATACCATATTTATATTATAGATTTCTAAATAACAACAGATTGTCCCTCATAAAATAGCCTGATAATATAATTAATGGTGACATTAATTAATTTTGATGAAATAATCTTCTTCTCACCATTAATTAGCTGGAACTGTAGACATTGATTTCTACAACAGGATATTTCCCATCGACCATCGTTGCATGAATTCAGTCTTACTTTTTTATATCAGGTTTAATTAAAAAAAAAATGAAAACGACATATTTGTCATTATCGTACACAATAATCTATACTAATAAAATTATGAGAAAACTTCACACCTATTCTCATTTATTATTATTATTATTATTAATGAAATATTTATTGAAAGCAAACATAGAAAAGCGTAAAATAAAATGAAATCCAGTTTTAAAAATAATTTAATTACAGAATAAAACCAACAGGAATGCATTTCTGTTTCTTCGTAAACATATCAAGCATTTTAATCTTTTGTTAATAGCTGGAAATAAAATTTTAAAAAATCGGTTTCTTTCATAGAAAATACTCAAATAACATGATTATTTGAACCACGTTTTTTTCTCAGATATGAAACTATATAAAATGCCAGCATATTCTTATTTGAACGATCGAAAACTTCAAAAAATCGATGAGACAAAGAGTTACTACGATTAAAGAGCAGTACAATTTCAAAGATGCCTTCTTGGAGGCTGCTGCTCGTTAGTTGTTTTTGAAGATTGTGTCTCTGGATTGTCTGGTCCGCATGAAGTCTCCCTCATTGTATATAGCTATTCATTAGAACTGTAAGATTGCATCGTCTTACGTTCAGAGCAGCAAAGCAAAGTCTTTGCATGTAAAACCGGGAAGTTTTGGCCTAGAACACACGAATGAACTACGGTTGTACATCATCACAAGCAACGTTGTGGTCGACATTCTGTGGACTTGCAGTTCCGCCCCTGACACGTATGCAAATGCAGAGACGACCAGATCACGACCGATTATCATACTGACTTCATTCAGTCAATATATATATATATATATATATATATATATATATATATATATATATATATATATATATAATAAATAAACGAATATATATATATATATATATATATATATATATAAATAAATAAACGAATATATATATATATATATATATAAATAAATAAACGAATATATATATATATATATATATATATATATATATATATATATAAATAAATAAACGAATATATATATATATATATATATATATATAAATAAATAAACGAATATATATATATATATATATATATATATAAATAAATAAACGAATATATATATATATATATATATATATATAAATAAATAAACGAATATATATATATATATATATATAAATAAATAAACGAATATATATATATATATATATATATATAAATAAATAAACGAATATATATATATATATATATATATATAAATAAATAAACGAATATATATATATATATATATATATAAATAAATAAACGAATATATATATATATATATATAAATAAATAAACGAATATATATATATATATATATATATATATATAAATAAACGAATATATATATATATATATATATATAAATAAATAAACGAATATATATATATATATATATATATATAAATAAATAAACGAATATATATATATAAATAAATAAACGAATATATATATATAAATAAATAAACGAATATATATATATAAATAAATAAACGAATATATATATATAAATAAATAAACGAATATATATATATAAATAAATAAACGAATATATATAAATAAATAAACGAATATATATATAAATAAATAAACGAATATATATATATATATATAAATAAATAAACGAATATATATATAAATAAATAAACGAATATATATATAAATAAATAAACGAATATATATATATATAAATAAATAAACGAATATATATATAAATAAATAAACGAATATATATATAAATAAATAAACGAATATATATATATAAATAAATAAACGAATATATATATATATAAATAAATAAACGAATATATATATATATAAATAAATAATAAATAAACGAATATATATATATATATATATATATAAATAAATAATAAATAAACGAATATATATATAAATACATAATAAATAAACGAATATATATATAAATAAATAAACGAATATATATATAAATAAATAAACGAATATATATATATAAATAAATAATAAATAAACGAATATATACATATAAATAAATAATAAATAAACGAATATATATATATAAATTAATAATAAATAAACGAATATATACAAAAATAAATAATAAATAAACGAATATATATATATAAATAAATAAACGAATATATTTATATATATATATATATATATATATATATAGTAGAATCACATGTGAAACTAAAAGTGTACTTTTAGTAGATAGAACCTATAGTGAAATAATTTAAGCTCAATATACGAGATAGAGCAATTATAAAGATAGATGAAATAAGAGGGAGAAACATGTAAGAATGACAAATTTATTTCAATTTCGATGGTTCAATGCAAGGTATATTTACATATGTATATATAATATATATATATATATATATATATATATATATATATATATATATAATGTGTAAATTAATAGATATATAACTAATAATAAAACTATAAATAAGGCTCTTAGTAACAATAAGACACATCCTCATGAAAACGGTCGAGAGACCGAAAGCGCTAGAGGAATGGCCCACGATACAACGTTAGGTGCCATACTCCACCAATTAACACCAGAAAACCGACGAATCGCTCGCCGCGTCGAGAAGTTAACAAGAAAGATATCGAAGAGGGAAAACTCCGTGGTCTTTAACGACACGTGTATAAGAAATGACTTGCTGCCGAAATATATATATATATATATATATATATAGTCTTGGAAGTTTCTCAACCATTAAAACTATATTTAACCCCCCCACACACACACACACAAAAACCCTTGAGTCCCAAGTCGTTCAGTGGAAAATCACTCATGTAAGTCAATTTAACTTTTACAGTTGTTATATTAGTTTGTTGCTAACATTATTTAAGGGATCATCAGTTGTTTACCATGAAAAACTGTTTCGAGAATTTAAAAACAAGACAGTATTTAATTTCATGGGTTCCCAGCAGAGTTGATAAGACCCCACCTCTCTTAAAAGACAAAAACATAAACGTTCCGTATACTAAACCTAAGTTTTGTTTCTGTATAAATGTATTATCTAACTTATACTAGTTATTAAAAAAGAAAAGAAAACAGTCCTCCTTACCTGTGTTGTTCGTCTGTCTAATAAAATGTATCCGTTACTTACAAAAATGTTGCTGCATTTTAAAGTGTGTAGACGAATCCATTATACTACTTTTTAGGTGATGAATGTATTTTTAGTTTTAGTTTTATATTAAAAATATAGAAAATATCAACATATCAAAATATTTAAAAAAAAAAAAATTAATTATATATATATATATACATATATATACTTTTAGTCCTTTTTTCTCTCACTCCTCCTTCTCCGCTTCCTCCTCCTTTGTTGTGCAATTCCTTATCATCAATTTCAAATAAATACTAATCCTCCTTGTCACCTCACAGCGTTCATAATCTTAACTACCAATTTTTTATCTTTCTTCTTCTTTTTTAACTCACAGCGCCTCCAACCGGCGGTATATATATATATATATATATATATATATATATATATATATATATATATATATATATATATATATATAATGCCATATGGTACGCGCTATTCCAAAATTTAAAGTAAAGTATAATGTCTTTTATTATATGGATATTCAGTGTGAATGCAGACCCACGGTATTTTTGTGAAACCTATCATAATTGAAAATCAATCCATATAATAGCCGGGTAACTGTGAAACTACCACGTTGCCACCACTTCTACCACAGTGTTGAAGGAGTGGACTTTAGGAAAGGGATGCTGATGCGATGTTTTCTCAGATTAAATCAAGCAGACGAAATCTTTAATGGCCCAATGTTTTGTTTTACTTTTCTCTAATAAAGGTTATTATGTGATATCTTAATTGTGCCATGAAAACAAATGTAACATTTTTATTGAACGTTCTTTGAGATTATACAGACATAGAATGTAATTGTGGCTTTCTACACAAATAAGTCACCGCTTATGAAAGCCCAAAGGCCACTCGTGGATAAGGATTAATAAGATTATCAATTGGATGTAGAACAATACTATGAGAGGATTGGAGACAAAATACACGCTGGTTCAAACTTATTTAGAAATATGATCATTTTTTTTAACTGTAATTCTTACAAAAAATAAATATGAGAATAACGCATATAGAATGGAGTTTTATTAAAAAGTATTTGCACCTACCCGGTATTGCCCGGGATTATTTTATTTCGATTTTGGTTATTATCCCCTTCCCTTTTCAATTAATTTCTTATGGATATTTACATTTTCGGAAAGATACTCCAATGAAGCAATATATGGTATTTAAAAAAATCGATCTTGCAATAAAATCTGTGGGTCATCTTATACTCTTAATAATTTAGATAATTATCTTTTTTAAATTCAAAAATTTAAAATTTTAAAAATTAAAAAAATAACCCAAACATAATTATTTTGGGACAGGATTTTTAAAGTTAAATTTAATTATTAAGGTATCGTTTGCTCATTACATTATTTAGTAAATAAAATTCTAATTACATTGTAGCAAAAATCGAGAATAGATGTGTTTCTTGTTTTCGAAGATCAATCGATCGAAACTAAACCAAAGTTGTTTACAATATCAGCAGGCAAGATCGCAGAGATTTACGTGACGAATGCAGAGAGGATGACACTGACTGTCTTTATGGTGTGCCAACGAAGAAGGGAAGGCATTTAAGAAACTATGTATTATAGTGGATTTAATTTGGTAATTAAATGATTTTTTCAAGAAGGATTTTTTAAATTCCTTTATTTTACGCTATTGCAGCTTTCATTTACATAAATTTTCGGTTAATAGTAAATAAAATGTTATAAATATCAAAGTTATATTGATGCGAGAAACACACACCCACGCGCGAACTTGTCTCATGATTTGATTAATATAGAGATCCGATAGTTCCACTCTTTTCTCAAGTCGTACGGAATTCGCATAAAATGATTTTACCAGGAACTCTTGTGAAATGGAATTTATAACTTTTAGTATTCTTCCGCGATTGTTGGTTTCGTAGAGTATATTTACGCTTTCATTAACCCCATAGAAAAAGTTGTAAAAAAATCTGAAAGAACCCTCCACCCAATATATGAATAAATTATAAGCAGTTTAAAAGTGAGTTGATTTACTATCACCTTGTATATTATTACGTTTACAAATATACGGTCTTCAAAAAGTCATCATATATTTTAATATTTGAATAATATTAAAACTGTACTTCTGATAATAACACAATCTTATATCCTATAAAGAAAAAAGTTGATTTGTTGTAAACCTGGTAAAGCATCACTGGGGTGAGTACGACTGTTACTTGTCATTAACACAACATCTGTTTCTGTCAACGATCGACAGTCCATCATTCAAACTCATCGGTCTAATATTCTTAAGTAACATGAATTGGAATAAAGACATAGAAGATACTGCCAGCTACAAAGAAAGTAGGCTACTTCTACGGGCTAGAAAACTTCTCACGCCTATCACTATCCTACATCTCTCAAGCAATCATTTTCCCATGCATAGAGTATTGTTGCCACATCTCACAGTAGAGATATAGAATACTGCCAGGTGTGACAGGATTACAAATACAGTAGAGTGAGCCCACTTTTCTTGCAGCAGTCATGGCAATGTCTTCTATGTAGTTGTTCCAATTAATGTTACCTCTGAATGTTAGGTCGAGGAGCTTAAACGTTGAACTCTTATGTAAGGTGCTATTAGCTATGGAAATTTGGGGTTGAAAAGGTATCTCATACTTATTTAAGAAAAGGAGCGTTGCGTTAGTATAATTAAATGTTATTATCTATTTATGTCCCCATTTAACTACAGAGAAGATAGCATTTTCTAATGATACGGCTGTTGCCTTGGATATGTCTGTCTTATCATTTTGCCCCCATGTTGATAATAGAGTGTGGTGTCATCAACAAATATATCCATCGCAGACACAATTAAATCAGGAAGGTCGTTTACAAAAGTAAAAAACAAAACAAGGTTCGATCCCTGCGGCAAACCCGCATTAATGTCATGTTGTTTAGAATTACGGCCATGTAGCGAAACCTATATCTTTTTTCAAAATCTTATTATGTTAAATATCCGTCCAGTAATACCGTAAGATTATTGAAGTAAAATTCTTGAAGACAACTTCAAGGCCTCACATAAATACAGTGGACTTAAAAAATACAACTAGGATTCCTTTCTATTATTTAGATTATTTGAACTACTGTTCTCACCTTGAATGTTATTCTCACAGCGGTTCGGCCGATGTAACCTCCGATCTTTTTGAGATATCTTGTCGAACTCGGGAATCTTTCTGTCGAACTCGCAGATCTGTACGGAATTTTGAGTTCGACATAAATCACATGAAGAAGGTCGGAGGTTATATCGGCCGAAATGTTGTGAGAATAACATCCAAGATGAGAACAGAATAATACAAATACCGAAATAAAAAAAATACCTTCTCTACAACACCAAACCTAGAACAACGTATAATAGAGTCAAATACAGATAAAATAATTTGAAAAACCACAGAAAATTAATAACACAACAAGATGCTATTTGTGAGACAGAGACTGCATGCAGGATAAAGTTGTATATAAATGTATATTGAGCAGTGTACTTTGTCAAGCAATCGTAATAACAATATCTCCAACAATAATAATACGAGTTATAATAATGTAACGGATAATATTGATAGTGACAATGATACACACTTATATAGTACAGAAACTACCAAGACATATGTATAACTTATTGTGCTTGTTTTACAATGTGCTCCGATGAACTTGCTGCTATGGTGCCCCTTCAGCGTAAATACACTCGACCAACCCGACAATCAGCTAAATCCCATGCATTCACTGTAGTGGTCCCCAGAACCTTCTATTATAATAGCTTTTTCTCTCAAGCTTCCGGCCTTTAGAACTAGCTCACTGCTCCCTGTTTCCCCGACTGTACCGACATGCAGAAATTTAAAACAAGCAGCTCACCTTAATTCTCAGTAGACCCTCACGTGTACAGTTACAACTTTCTTTGTTTTAGTTGAATTAAGTAAAAACAACGTTTGTATTGTTGAGATTCCTTGTTTATTTAGTGTTGTAAATTATTGTACACATTTGAATAAATATAGATATGAAGACACACATTAAAAAAGGGTTTTATACAAATAATTATTTCAATTAAAGCAAATCAACCCAATGATTCAGTACTACTGAGGAGATATGTCGATACTTTGAAACATCTTCCAAATAACAACAAAATCGTCATATAACAACAGATAAAGTTAGTGGTATAGTAATTGTAGAGGAACGCACAGAGTTAAAGAAAATACTAGCAGACGAAAATACATAGACTGAAACACATTTAAAGACTGTAAACAAAAGCATTGGGACTTTTAACACATCTTTCAAAACGATAAAATGGGCATCACATATTAAATACCACTCAAAATAAAACTTTGTATATAACATCGATACAAAAACAAAAATACATTGATTCTCACTTCATAAACATAACCACATATTTTGAATTCGTACGTCTATGTTTTGTTTGAGAAAAAGAACAAAAAGATAATTTAACGTATGATATATATATATATATATATATATATATATATATATATATATATATGCATACATTGTTACAAATGGAAGTTGGTTGAATCAAAATTAGTCGATAAATAGATGTATTTCATAAATATTTAATCGCGGCGAGACAAATCTATCCCATCCTGTGTCATTTATATTGTTTATTTGAACCAAAGCAAGTCATAACGGAGGAAATGTTGTATCCGGTTGGACCGACGCTGTCAACCAATCTCCTATCCTTGCACTCACGAGAAGCGAACACGCACCCCGTTTCGAACCTAATCGAGAGGAAATCAGACGACACAGCTGGTCGGCTGTCGTCTCTTAAAGCATTTACCCGACAGTCAGCAATACTGAAACGCACTAATATGTTACCATCGAAGAGCAGCAAGAAAAGGGATGAACTATGCTATAATCTAGATGAATCTCTCGACGCAGTCGAGATAACTGATTACATTAACACGTCTTGGAAAAGTCTCAGAAATGTAGTTTATTTTTCCTCATTTTAAATACTTGGTTTTCCTTATCGTTAAAACCACGATTGGTTTGACGATAAGAATGAAAAGGTTAAAGAATTGATCAATCAAATGCATAGAACATGGATCATTGATAAGAACTCGTCTGTCAAACATAAAGCATACAAGAAGTGCATAAATGAGGTTAAAGCTGTTGTTCGCAATATGAAAGAGTCGACGAACTTCAACAGGAAAGACAAGAAGAATTCGAAACCTTTAATGAGAAATTAATGAAGGTTTAAAGTCCAAGAGAAAGTGGGAACTCTCCAGTCTTCTCTGCTGATGGCAGAACACTCCAAATGGATAATAAAGAATGTCTTATTGCGTTGGATGGAACATTTTGAATAAGTTCTTAATTCTGACTCTGATGTGGATTAAACCGTTATAGCCTCAATTCCCCAGGAACCAGAAATACCCCAGCTTTCTTACCTTCCGACGTTTAAGCAAATCAAAGATATAACTAAGCAATTTTTTTCCAGAAAAGGACGGAATCCCACCCGAGATCTATAAGTTTGGTGGCACAAAACCAATAAAAGAGCACTTGGATCTTTTTATTGTAATCTGGACACATGGGCACGTACCACAAGATATAAGGGACGCCCGCATAAAACATCTTGACAAATACAAGGTTAGTCGGATGGACTATCTGTTGTCAGTTTCACGTAAGATTTTAGCTCGACTTATTCTTAACAGAATAATTCAACATCCTGTTGTCAAGATTTACCCAGAATCGCAGTGTGGCTTTCAAGCTCATATCGATATGATCCTCTCCGTTCGTCAGGTTACCAAAACGTGAGAGAGAGAAAAACAGCATGAATTGTAGATGGCGTTCGTGGACTTAACCAAGGCCTTTGACACCGTGAACAGAGAAATATTGTGGCAGGTGCTCAATAAACTCTGTATTCATGACAATATGCTCAGTGTTATCGTGTCTTTAAACCAGGGTATGAGGGGTGCAATGGTGTCTGCATGGGTGTGTTATGGATCCAGTTCTCTTTGCAATGTTTTTCTCAGTGATGCTGTTGTGACTTGTGGTGTTCAGTTTCAATTTCGCACAATTGGTGACCTTCTTAACCATCAGCCTTTCAGACCGAGAACTCGTGTGTGCTCGAGTGTCATACGTGATCTCTTGTTCGTGGACGATTCTACTCTTGTAGCAACATCTCCTGGCGAGGCTTAGGGAATTGTGGATCGATTCTCGGATGCATGCAGGGCATTTAGACTTACCATCAGCAAAAGGAAGATCTCCTCATGCAGAGCAAAGGTGTAAAGCAAAAACCACATGTTCACCAATCACCAAATATTCTAATAACAATGCATGGCAAAAGCCTGAAGTATGCGAAATCTCTCACATATTTGGGAAGTACTGCCAACTCGCATCCATCGCTTGATGATGAAAATCATCTAATTCTTTATGTAAGCTTCGCCATCACCTTTGGGATCAGGAGGGTGTTAAACTAGACCCCAAGATCTAGGTCTATGAAGCTGTTATCAATTCCATCCATTTGTATGGGTCTGAGACGTGGACTCCATATTGATCGCAGGTTAATCAACTCGATGTCTTCTACAAACGCTGCCCTTGCTCCATATGTGAATACACACTTGAACATCAAGTGCGAAATGCTGATCTATTAGCAAGATGTAAGATTGGAGGTGTTGAAACGTTCCGCATTCAGTTCCAACAAAGATGAACGGGCCATTTTCTAAGAATGAGTGATGCGCGGATACCAACAATTATTATATAGAGTGAGCTTAGGGATCGGTAAAGGAGTACTGACAAAATAAGATCAACGAGTTATGTTGTGTCTGTGTGTTCGCTCTTATTTTGTTTTGTTTGGTTTTGTTTTTGAACTACTGACGTTTCTTTTTTTAACGATTTATTTATTATTATTATTTTTAAGTGCAAGCATATGTCACAGACACACACAATATATATATATATATATATATATATATATATATATATATATATATATATATAATATATATATATGTATTGAAGGAAAGATTGTTACACATATATATGGATTCACGGATTAGAGTAGTGTTAGGAGGTTAAGTACTTGGGGTTGATGAGGTCATCATGGATGTGTTATAGATGCTATAGGTTCTAATCATATATAGGAGATGTTAAGTGAATTGCATTTGAATATCTTGTTTTGAAGGTATATACGTGGGATTAGCATACAAGGATACAAGTTCTGTTAACCATTTTCTCGGAATTAGAACAAATAAATAATAAAGATAGGTAGTGAGAAATATTTGTTAATTATGGACGATCATTGCTTGCAATAGTTAGTATGTATACGTGTTTGATTTTGTTGAGAGTGGATTGCTAATTCGGTGTACTTGAAACATGTGTATATAAAATGGTTTACTGTAAGGTGAGGGTATATGTAGCATCTGGAGGCGTTTTCTTTTCAACCTAAGTGATTACCTAGATAAGCTATTTAGTGAAATAAAGCTTGTAGCTCTGTTGGACTTTCTGGAACTAAATTAGGAACAATCTCGCAGTGTTCATATGTGTAATACAACTAGTAGTAGTATATTACAACAAAATGAATAAGGATAATCCGAATCTAAATTAGCTGAACATATACAGAACTGATAACATATAAATATTCATCGAATACTTTTAAAAGTAATACTAGCAAATTTATAAGCCGTATTAGTCACAGTGATATATAGTTTAGTGATATGATATATTTCCAATTAAAATTTCATTTGATATTTTACATATATGTATTAAAATCCAAAAACCATATCGGTTCTGTTTCGTTTCATCATTAAACAAATGTAATATTTTAATTTCGATTTAGTCGTGCACTGTCTATTATATACATGAATAACATTCTTAAATTAGTCTGTTCAAAATGTAAATTAATCGATTAACATATTTACTATATTTATCATATACACATTAAAATAAAACTAAATTAGAAACATAGATATTTCGTTTTTCTCGTGCTCTAAACATTTACATACATACTATTTTGAAAATCAATTTTGAATATCTCGAGTTTTAAGGTACAGGTGTAAAAATCTATAACGAGCGTTCTCTGACATTTATTTGGTAAATCTTATGGGTGACCTACCCTTTAATAATAACTAAATGGTAGCAACCGGCTACCATAAATACCGGCTTTTGCCGGGAGAATATGGGTAGGCACATTTAGGCACTAGCACTGCCAACACTGACTTGTGTATAATTTCTCTGTTCAATACAATTCATTATTATTATCTCTAAACCTATTGTTCTTTTATTTCATTGTTGGTACCCTAAACGGGTCCACAACAACTGGCGGCGAGTGATTCGTAAAGAACTTCGTTGGAAACACCTTGGACCTTGCAACCTGTGAGTGATAAACCAGTGTTTACAACACGGTCAACCTTCGGAAAAAAAAATCTGACAAGTAAAATTAAGTTACTTTCTTGAATAACTAGTCAATTTTTAATATAGCCATTACTTGCTATTTTGCATTTTCAGCCTACACTGAAAGGTAAACGGACTTATTGGAAAAAAAGTTCTAGATTCGAACAAAAATACAAATAATTTGTTAAATTAATTACCCACTAAGCCGGATTAATAAAATCGTTTTTTTCTCAAAGAACTTTGAAAGAAGAAAAAAAAAGATTAGCAAGTGCCGGTCGAATTCGAGACCCGAATGACGCAGTGATGAGAAGGGGTGTAGTTTGTTATTAAACAGTAAGCATTTGAAAAGAAAAAAATAGTGAAGGACTATTTGTGACTAATTCTTTTTCAAGAAAGTATTTCTTTAATCATGGAAGATTTCTCGAAACAGATATTGGAGATGATTAAATTTCAATCAGAACAACAGAAGGCAAACGATGAAAAACATCTTGCTCTACAGAAGGCAAACGATGAAAAACATCTTGCTCAACAGAAGGCAAACGATGAAAAACTTCAGTCTCTACAGAAGGAATTTCAGTCGCAGCAAATAAGTTTGTTGAAGTATTTTGAGGAAAATAATTTAGCACAAAAGCGAGAAGATAGAAAATCTTTAGACGAACAATTGATTGGGATAAAACATTTACAATTAGAGCAACAGCTCAATCAGAGAGAAAATTTGAACAGCTTGCACAAGCAATGATAGATACGACGAATGACGACAGCGACGCGTTCAACAAAAATGCAATATGGTCAGCAATAGAAACCTTCAACTATGTGCCTGAAGAGAACCTAAACTTCGAATCATGGTACCGTCGATATCAGGATTTTTTCGACATTGATTGTAGCACATGGTCGGAAAAGAAAAAAATGTTCGTTTAGTTCTTCGTAGACTAGGTACGGCAGAGCATACAAAATTTGTCGATTATATTCTGCCGAGGAAAACGGGCGAATTATCTTTAAATGAAACCATTAAAATGTTAATGGAACTATATTGCCCCAAAACAAGTTTATTCCGCAAAAGGTGGAAATGTATGAACCTAACACGAAAAGAAAGCCAGGATTACTCAACGTTTGCTTCGATCGTCAATAAACATTGTGACGACTTTAAGTTATCATCCTTGACAGCGGACAATTTCAAAGTATTAATATTTTTTCAAGGGCTCGTCTCGCAAAACGATGCAGAGTTAAGAAGACGTGCAATAAGCAAACTTGAAACCGAGCCAAATTTAACATTGCAACAACTGGCCGAAAGCTGTCAACGACATATTTCCGAGAAAAAGGAAGCTAAAGAAATAGAGGAAGCAGCAATTTCTAATATTAAAAATGTTCGTCGTTTTTCTAAAAAATCATACTCTTCGAAGAAAAACTTCAGGAAGGATTTGCCTCAAAGGTAGGATGAAAAATTGCCAAACCACCCTTGTTAGGGTTGCGGGGACCTACATTGGTACCAGAAGTGTCGTTTTAAACGAAAAAATTGTGACAAATGCCATAAAATGGGACACAAAGCCTCACATTGCAGAAGTAACACTAGAAAAAAAGTTACATAAAACAACCAGAAATAACTGTGGCAACCTAAACATACGAAAGTATGTTACGGTAAAAATGAACAATCAAGATGTTAAACTACAGCTTGATTCAGGGTCTGACCTATCAATTATTAATATTAATACCTTGAAAAAGATCGGCAGACCGACTATGCTACGCACAGATGAAGTGGCTTGATCGGTAACCGGTGAGAAAATAAACTTTGAAGGGGAAGTTATTTCAAAAGTGACACCAAAATTACTCATGTTCGTAATGAAAGATACAGGAAATTTGTTCGGTTCAGATTGGATTCAGCACTTCCAGCTCTGGGATTCGCCGATAAGCGCCTATTGTCAACGAATAGAGAACTTTTCTGCTGAAGCAGAAAGATTGAAAAAGGATTTTAAAGAGTCATTCCCCAAGGTGTTTTCTAATGAATTAGGATGCTGTACTAAAATGAAGGCGAGTTTTGAACTAATTGAAAATAAGAATCCCGTTTTTTTAGAGAAAACGAAGTGTACCATTTGCCTCTCCTGAAAAGATTAATGCAGAAATAGACCGGTTGGTGGAAGAAAGGTATTTTAATACCAGTTAACTACTCGGAATGGGCGGCCCCAACCGTCTACGTGGAGAAACAATCTGGAGAGATCAGAGTGTGTGCCGATTTCTCAACCGGTTTGAACGATGCGCTGAAAGATTATCACTATCCTCTGTCGACTCCAGAAGAGGTTTTCACAAAATTAAACGGTGGAAAACTGTTCTCAAAAATTGATTTGAGTGAAGCCTATCTGCAAATACCTGTAGAGAAAGATAGCTCTAAGCTTCTCTGTATTTCGACACACAGGTGACTACTAAAGTTCAATCGTCTCCCTTTTGGAATTAAAGTGGCCCCGTCGATTTTTCAGCAGGTAATCGACACGATGTTGAGCGGGCTCGATTTTTCGATCGGCTACCTTGACGATATCTTAATGAAAAGTACGAACGTCTGGGAGCACCGTGAGCACGTAAACAAAGTATTCGAAAGGATAAGCGATTTTGGTTTTACACTCAATGAGTTAAAGTGTGAATTCTTTCTAGAAGAGATCAAATACTTGGGACATGTCATTGATAAGAGTGGAAGACGTCCCGACCCAGAAAGATCTATAGCCATCAAGAATATGCCCGAACCGAACAATGTTACCCAACTACAAAGCTTCCTGGGTCTCGCAAACTATTACGAAAAACTAATTCCCAGTATTCACAAATTGCGAGCCCCCTTAAATAAGTTACTTAAGAAAGATAGTAAATGGGAATGGTCCGCCGACTGTCAATTTGCATTCGACAACCTAAACACGAAGTTAACTTCAGAATTATTTCTTACTCATTTTAATCCAGAGCTAAAAACTATTGTTGCAAGTGAAGCCAGCTCCTACGGCATTGGGGCGTCCATTTTGCATAAAATGCCGGATGGCTTGATGAAACCCATCGCGCACGCTTCAAGAACTTTACTTCATGCAGAGAAAAATTACTCTCAGATTGAAAAAGAAACGTTGGGTATTGTGTTCGCAATGACCAAATTTCACAGGTATCTACACGGCCGTTATTTTATCCTACAAACAGACCATAAGCCACTTATCACCATCTTTGGATAAAAAAGGCTTGCCAACCTACAGAGCAAACCGCCTACAGAGATGGGGTATAATTCTGTTAAATTATGACTTTGAGATGGAATTTTTACCGTCAAAAAGACTAGGACACGCAGATGGTTTATCGCGGCTAATCCCAAAGTACACGGAACCGCTCGAGGATACAGTTATAGCATCCGTTCAGTCTGAATATGACTATAGTAAAGTACTGTGTAACACAATAAAAGAGCTGCCAGTCACACTTGTCGATATACAAAAAGAGGCAAGAGAAGATAATTTTATTATCGAAATTAAAAATAAATTACAAACAGACGATGAGCAAACGGCAGAAGCTTTTTCAGTCTGTTGTGACACATTATTATACTGTGAGCGAGTAGTAATCCCAGCTACGCTAAAAAAAATCCTGAAGGATTTCCATAAGGGGCATCCCGGAGCGACACGCATGAAGAGCCTAATGAGATCTTATGTGTATTGGAAAAACATGGACAGGGACATAGAGACGAAGGTGAAGGCCTGTGCGGGCTGCGCGTCGGCAGCGAAAGCACCACCTATTCAGTACTGTCCTTGGCCAAATGCAGAGCAACACTGGTCCCGGATTCACATAGATTTTGCGGGGCCATTGGAAGGCTTCTACTATTTAATTATAGTCGACAGCTACTCAAAATGGCCAGAAGTTGTTAGATGTAAAAACCCAACAACGGATGTCACGATATGTGCGTTTCCTGAACTGTTTGCCCGATTCGGAGCGGTGGACATTGTTGTATCGGACAACGGTACACAATTTACTTCACAAGAGTTCAAAGAATTTTGTGAAGACTTTCAAATTAAACATATCACCACTCCGACTTACCATCCGAGGTCAAACGGACAGGCAGAAAAATTTGTTGATACCTTGAAGAGAGCGTTGAAGAAAAATAAAGTCGGTATTCGACAACTTTTACTAAAACAGGTGAAACCGACCAACATTACGGCACCAAAGAAGAGTTACGACTATGGAGAGAAGGTGTTCTTCCAGGAACACCATGGAAACAAAACCGTGTGGGAAGTGGGAAAAGTACAAAACAGATTGGGACGGATGGTGTACATTGTAGAGGGATCTAGAGGCACCTGTAAAAAAAACATTAACCAAATGCGTCGTCGCATGTGGGACGGCCCAGGGGAAGGCCCATCGGATCAGAGTGAGACCATCATGGAAGATCTATACGACGCATTTGAGCTGCCAACACCAAAAACGCCTCCGGAACAGAGACGTTCATCAAGAAAACGTACATTAACCGGGAGTTTCGAGGTGAATCCTAGGAAAAAGATATACCTTGAGATTCCGGGGGGAATGAGTTTTGGAAGGGGGGTGTTGTGGGTGACCTACCCACCCTTTAATAATAACTAAATGGTAGCAACCGGCTACCATAAATACCGGCTTTTGCCGGGAGAACATGGGTAGGCACATTTAGGCACTAGCATTGC
>OY744532.1:4508935-4511435 GCA_963556195.1 Sepiola atlantica | reverse complement strand
CTCAGAGAAATTTGTATGAAAATACCTGAACTGGCGGGCGGTCTATATAGGGACGACGCTTTATTCTTTGTCAACACAAGTATAAGGAATCTTGAAACTAAGAAGAAAAAACTCAATATATTCTTCAGCTCAATACAACTTAGCGTAACTATGGATATAAACTACCGGAGGGTCAATTTTTTGGATATTACGCTTGATCTATGCAACAACACATATGAACCTTATCACAAGCCCAACCACACACTCTACTATATCGACGCTAAATCGAATCACCCACCGATGGTGAAAAGAGCCATTATTCCTGCAATATCGAGTAGGATATCTAAGCTGTCCAAGAATCAACAAATATTCGACAGCAGTAAGCAATTCTACAATGAGGCTTTAAACAGATCAGGATACAAGGAAAAAATTAATTACCTTGTGCCTCCTTCGGTTGGGAATGGGGGACTAAACGGGAGACCGATTGCCTCTCGATCAATGGTTTCATATAATAGGGCAATGGGCAAGGCTAGATATAGGAGACCTGGTGTATCCCACGGTAATGTAAACCAGGTAGGGTGGGAACCGGTTGATGATAATATTCGTGAAGTTGGAAGTAACGAATTGAACTCACATGCTACCCAAACCGGGGGGGGAAGGTAGGAAGAAAAATAGGAGAAGGACCACTACATGGTTCAACCCCCCCTATAGCCAGCATATTAAGACTAATATCCCAAAGATTTTTTATAGCATAGTGGGAAAAAACTTTCCAAGGGATAGCAGATTGGGGGGAATCATTAACAAAAATACTGTAAAACTCTCTTATTCAACCTGTAGAAATATAGCCACATCCATCATAGGATATAATAATTCTAAGATAACTAAAACAAGGGAAGCCATGTTCTCTTCTGGTGTTGATCCCAGTAACACCAGTTCAGTGAGAACCTCCATTATAAATAACCATAGTAGTAGAACATCCAGCAACGGCCCAGCACACAACTGTAACTGCAGAGCTTCTAACATCTGTCCACTGGGGGGGAACTGTAGAGTTTCAAGCATTGTCTACAAATGCGATGTGATAACAGAGAGTAGTAGGAAATCATATATCGGTTCAACCGGGGGTGAGTTCAAAGATAGATTCAGAAACCACATGAGTTCCTTCAGGGGAGGCCAAAGGGAAGACATAGATAGGCCTAACACTTCTGTTGGCCGTTTTGTGAGAAACCTCATTGCTAGGCAAGACCCTTTCGAACTGAAATGGTCAATTTTGGGGAGGGCTAACAAATATAAACCGAACAAAAAGAAGAGATGCAACCTATGTGCATTGGAGTCGTACCACATCATGACATCTAGAGATAACTTACTGAACGCATGGCAGGAAATACTACAATGCTGTCTGCATAGAAACCGTTACCTGTTATCAAGCCTAAAACCTGGATAGGAGGGGAATTGGGGGAAGTATAAACTTACAGCAGAGATAGGCAAGATGGACACTTCCTGAGGCAATCTGGGGCAATAATTAGTGTATAATAGGGAGGATGAGAATTAGTAACACGTACTTATGCTAAGATATGTCTTAATTCAATTATTAGCGGATACTCGAGACTTAGGTTGGGGGTGATAAGGTAGGAATATTCTATCGGAATAAGGCCCAGTGATAGTCAACTATAGTAAATACTTATTCAGCGGAATAGAGGGGGGAAATTGTGTTACATATAAAAAGATAGTGGAATAATAAATAATAAATCACAATTTATTCTCAGAAATAGATATATTATACGAAATGCATTGGGGATTTCAAGTAATTTTAAGTGAAAAATAAGAAATAGCAACCTGGATGCTATCACTATTTAATTAAATTAGGTTAAATTAAATTAGTTTTTAATTAGATTAAAATAAATAAAACAATTTGGTGGCAGGAATGGGGAAAAGTAATTAAGGAAAAAATAATTTTAAAAACATGCATGCCGACACGGACTTAATTTCTAAAAATAGAAACAATTGAATTTTATAAAAAAAGTATTTTGTACGGGATTTTAAATTAGTAATAATAAAGTCTCCTGTCATTTAACGAGTAAGAGTGATATTTTCCCGTAAAGTTGACAAAAAAATAAACCGGTCCATTAAAAAAAAGTTTTTTATTTTTTTTTTTAAATAGAAAATAGATTTCTGATAACGATATTCCGTTGTAACATTTATTTATGGAATATAGAATAATATTCTCCACAGAGAGTTACAAACAGACACAGCCGTTAAGGAAATATTTTAAATGATTTAAAATAATAACTAGATTTTTGTAGAAGGCCTTTTTATAATAACAGTTTATTTTTGATATATGAATAATTTTTTTAAAAAACAAATTCTGCGGGATAGGCTTTTTTCGCTTCGTTAAACAACAAAACGATAATAATTCGGCAGTTAATTAAATGAAGGATATTTTCCCAAAATGTAAAATGACGTCCCAGACACTAGATGATTAATTTCTATAAGGAATAGGTTTAATAATAAATATTTTTAGAAA
>OY744532.1:4473935-4496435 GCA_963556195.1 Sepiola atlantica | reverse complement strand
CGTTAATATATATTTTCATGTTTGAAAGTGCGTGATATTTTGCTATCAGGCTAAAAGCTTTTGCCCGATTAGCGAAACTGGAGTCTTCCAGGCGGGAATGTTTGATCTTGCAAGACCCGAAACTGTCGATGAGCTTACGTTTAGTAATTATAACATCACTGACCACGCAGTCCAGCAATTCGTTTTAGATGCATTATCTATTATATAAAGAAAAGTCGTATATATGTTAGTCTCAAAAACTAACAAATACATACTTACACACCTTATATATTCATTTTGAATATGTCCTAGCGTTGGTTATGGTAAAATCATATAATATTCATTCGTTCGGGATGACCTGGGGACAAATTAATTCACGTGGGTCAGAAAATACAATCTTCCATTCTTACTGGTAGTTGTTCGAAAAACAAAACTGAAACAAGCTCAATCAGTCGGCTGCTGATCACTTATTCATTTACTTGCTTTCTTTTTTTCTTTCTTCCTATCATATTGAATTTTTTACAGAAGTTTGGAATGGATTTAAGAGATAAAGATTGACAGTCAGATAGAAAGGCGTGTTAAAAAAGAGCCGTACTGTGGATGTGTTAAGTAATTGAGAAACCAAGAGACGTTTTAAAAGACACATTTTGAAAACTCATCTATTTCCTCACACATGTTCCCGGGCAACGCCGAATAGCCCTGCTAGCTTAAACTTAATAAGTATTATGAAATCAAATCAATTATTGTGGAGTTTAGTTACATTAATGAAGATGGTCTCTAGTCGAGAGAGTATGATGTTATAAAACACGTAATACTCAATAAACATGGTTATGCTAATTATAATATTAATGAAGATGCAACCAGACTTCTGTTTAGGTTTTTATTCAAACAGAAAATTACTATGTTTTGTTTCTATTTTTGTTGCTTTTGTACCGGAATTTTCTACGAATGTTTGCGTTAAATTCTTCTCGGATTCATTCCTTTTACTTGTTATTCTAATGTCACATTTTTCAGAGGTTTTCCTTCTTTTTACTTGTTATTTTAATGTCGCATTTTTCAGAAGTTTTACTTCCTTTTCCTTGTTATTCTAATGTCGCAGTTTCCAGAATTTGTCCTTCCTTTTAATTGTTATTCTAATGTCACATTTTCCAGAAGTTTTACTTTCTTTTACTTGTTATTGTAATTTCAAATGTTTCAGAAGTTTTGCTCCTTTTTACTTGTTATTCTCATTTCACATTTTTCAGAAGTTTTCCTTCCTGTTACTTGTTATTCTAATTTCACATTTTTCAGAAGATTTCCTTTCTTTTACTTGTTATTCTAATTTCACATGTTTCAGAAGTTTTCCTTTCTTTTACTTGTTATTCTAATTTCACATTTTTCAGAAGTTTTCCTTTCTTTTACTTGTTATTCTAATTTCACATTTTTCAGAAGTTTTACATCTTTTTACCTTTTATTCTAATTTCACATTTTTCAGAAGTTTTACTTTCTTTTACTTGTTATTCTAATTTACCATTTTTCAGAAGTTTTCCTTTCTTTCACTTGTTATTCTAATTTCACATTTTTCAGAAGTTGTACTCGATTTTACTTGTTATCCTAATGTCACATTTTCCAGAAGTTTTACTTCCTTCTATTTGTTATTCTAATGTCACATTTTTCACAAGTTTTCCTTCCTTTTACTTGTTATTCTAATGTCACATTGTTAAAAAGTTTTACTTCCTTTTACTGGTTATTTTAATGTCACATTCATCTGAAGTTTTACTTTCTTTTACTGGTTATTCTAATGTGACATTTTCAAGAAGTTTTACCTCCTTCTACTTGTTATTTTATTGTCAGATTTTTCAGAAGTTTTACTTTTTTTTACTTGTTATTCTTATGCCACATTTTTTAGAAATTTTACTTCCTTTTACTTGTCATTTAAATGTCACATTTTTCAAAAGTTTTACTTCCTTTTACTGGTAATTTTAATGCCATATTTTTCAGACGTTTTACTTCCTTGTACTTGTTATTCTTATTTCACATGTTTCAGAAGTTGTCGTTTCTCTTACTTGTTATTCTAATGTCACAGTTTCCAGAATTTGTCTTTCCTTTTAATTGTTATTCTAATGTCACATTTTCCAGAAGTTTTCCTTTCTTTTACTTGTTATTCGAATGTCATATTTTCCAGAAGTTTTACTTTATTTTACTTGTTATTGTAATTTCAAATGTTTCAGAAGTTTTGCTCATTTTTACTTGTTATTCTCATTTCACATTTTTCAGAAGTTTTCCTTCCTTTTACTTGTTATTCTAATGTCACATTTTGCAGAAGATTTACTTCCATTTACTTGTTATTTTAATGTCACATTGGTCAAAAGTTTTTCTTCCTTTTACTGGTTATTTTAATGTCACATTCATCTGAAGTTGTACTTTCTTTTACTTGTCATTCTAATGTCACATTTTTCAGAATTATTCTTTACTCAACCTTGTTATTCTAATGTCACATTTTCCAGAAGTGTTACTTCCTTCCACTTGTTATTCTAATGTCAGATTTTTCAGAAGTTTTACTTTATTTTACTTGTTATTCTTATACCACATTTTCAGAAGTTTTACTTCCTTTTACTTGTTATTTTAATGTCACATTTTTCAAAAGTTTTACTTCGTTTTACTAGTAATTTTGATGTCATATTTTTCAGAAGTTTTACTTCCTTGTACTTGTGATTCTAATGTCACATGTTTCAGAAGTTGTCGTTTCTCTTACTTGTTATTCTAATGTCACACTTTCCAGAATTTGTCCTTATTTTTAAATTTTATTCTAATGTCACATTTTCCAGAAGTTTTCCTTTCTTTTACTTGTTATTCGAATGTCATATTTTCCAGAAGTTTTACTTTCTTTTACTTGTTATTGTAATTTCAAATGTTTCAGAATTTTTCTTTTCTTTTACTCGTTATTCTAATTTCACATTTTTCAGAAGTTTTACTTTCTTTTACTTGTTATTGTAATTTCAAATGTTTCAGAATTTTTCTTTTCTTTTACTCGTTATTCTAATTTCACATTTTTCAGAAGTTTTCCTTCCTTTTACTTGTTATTCTAATTTCACATTTTTCAGAAGTTTTACTTTCTTTTACTTGTTATTCTAATGTCACATTTTTCAAAAGTTTAACTTCCTTTTACTTGTTATTCATATTCACTTTTTTAAGAAGTTATACTTTCTTTTACTTGTTATTCTAATTTCACATTTTTCAGAAGTTTTCCTTTCTTTTACTTGTTATTCTTATTTCACATTTTTCAGAAGATTTTGTTTCTTTTACTTGTTATTCTAAGGTAAGATTTTTCAGGTGAAGCTAGGGCAGTAGCGCTTGATATATCCAAGGCCTTTGACAAGGTATGGCATACAGGGCTTCTCCTGAAAATACGCTCATACGATATTACTGGGTATTTACTTAATAAAATTAGATCCTTCCTTACCAAGAGTAAAATCCAGGTTGTTCTCGATGGCCGTTCATCTACGCAACATGCCATAAATGCTGGTGTACCTCAGGGATCTATCCTTGGACCTTTATTGTTCCTGATCTGTATAAACAATCTCCCTGATGACATACAGTCTGAGATAGGTTTATTTGCTGACGACATCACGCTTTACTCTCGCCATGTTGACAAAACAAACGCGATCATGTCCGAGGCAATGGCTAAATCCTTAGAAAATGACATCCAGGCTGTAGTGGATTGGGGTCATAAATGGTTGGTAACTTTTAATGCCACAAAGGCAAAGCTCCTTTCCTTCAATAACTACGAGAAACCTCTCCAACCACCGATTGCTATGGCTAATAACACCCTACCTGAGAGTTCATCATTCAAACTCCTCGGTCTAACCTTCACAGGTAACATGAATTGGAACGAATACATTGAAGACATTGCCAAGGCTGCCGCAAAGAAGGTTGGCTCCCTCACACCTGACAAAAACCATCTACCTCTACAAAACGACCATCCACCCATGCATGGAGTATTGTTGTCACATCTGGGCTGGTGCATCATCTACTACTCTCTCTCTCCTTGACAAGGTCATAAAAAGAGTCGCCAACCTAATAGGTCCCTCACTGTCAACCAAGCTCTAGACCCTGTCCCATCGCCGCAATGTAGCTTCCTTGTGCTTGTTTTACAAATTCTCCGATGGATTATGCTCCGAAGAATTGGCTACTCTGGTGCCCCCTCGACGTAAATTCACTAGACCAATTTGACAATCAACTAATTCCCATCCATTCACTGTTGAGGTCCCCAGATGCCGGAGAGCTTTCTACTTAAATAGCTTCTATCCTCGTGCTGCTGGCCTCTGGAACTACCTCCCTGCTTCCTGTTTCCCCGACAGTACTGACATTCAGAAATTTAAAATTAATGTAAACAGACATCTCGCTGAACAGATCCCAGTTTAGGTTGACCCCCCCCCCCCAAAACCTTCTCCCTTTTTCTTTCTTCTCAGTAGCCCCTTACGTCTACAGTGGTGGCCTGTCTCGTTTGGGTTGAACTACGTCAAAAATAAAAAAAATAAAAAAAGAGCTTAAAAACAATATCAGACATGAAATCCAAGAACTAGAGCCAGTTATTCTAAGGAGTGTAATGGAAAATGCCTTAACTAGAGCCCGTCTTTGTGAGGCCGAAAATGGTGGCCATAGGATATTATTTTTCTTAACTACTGCAACAAAATTACCAAGTAAATGTATTATTCCATGAAAAATGCCAGGATACTGAAATCATATGCCCTTAATATTGTTAAGATGAACATTCATATACACTAAATGTACAAAAGCAAGGAAATTCCCAAATTTTTACACTTTTATTCTCATTAAGGGTATGACTACATATCAACAAAACCATTTCATTATCACATCACTACAGTATAACTCTCTATGCATGAGTGGATGAAGTGTGCGAGGTGCGCTGAAGAAATATTCCTACCAGTAAAATATATAGCACTGTTGTGCTCGCATACCCTTAATGACAATAAAAGTGTAAAAATTTGGGAATGTCCTTGCTTTTGTACATTTAGTGTATATGAATTTTTTTCAAAACCCTATTAAGGGCATATGATTTCAGTATACTGGCATTTATCATGGAATGTCACTACTTTTGTAAAGGCTATGCCTCAATACAATGGTCATTTTTAAGGTTTTTTAGAATTTTCTGGAAAACTAAGGTATATGATGAACTGAAGTTAAAATGCCATCAACTAGACCCTAGAACCTCTATCTCTGCCAAGAATCAGCTGAATCAATCAAATAGTTAATGAGATACAGGGTGGCACATACGTACGTGCGTACGTACGTACACACGGATAACACAAAATCATGCCTAACCTTTCTGGATCTCTGGGTTGCCTTGACTAATGATGCTGAAATTCTACACACTTATAGAACCTATCAAATGAAAATTTTGTGCAAAGTTTTAACTAATTTGGTTTATTGGGTTTTGAGTTATGATTGATCAAAGAAATGAGATTTCTAGCATAGGCCGTTTTTGAAGTCCATTAAAGGATAGAGCGCTCTCGCGCCTCCCTTGATTTATCAGAAAAGCCTGGTTTCTATCACCTAAACAAACCAATGCGCTACTTTTGCGCCACTCTGGATATACAGGGTGGCCCAAAAGTAGGTTTACAGTTATCATTCTGAGGAGTATTTTATATTGCTTGTAATTAGCAAGTAACTTACACCATATAAAAAATAGTTTAATAACTGTAAACCTACTTTTGGGCCACCCTGTATATATATATATATATATATATATATATATATATATATATATATATATATATGTGTTCTATTATAAAGTCGAAATGGGATTAGTAAGAGATTGCTTAATGCGTATAATAAATGAATAATGATAGTTCAATTCCCAATTGGTTCTTTACTTCGTTTGTTAAAAACGAAACATGAAACGCCGAAAGATATTATATTACTAAATGACATACACTTGCACTAAATAGGAACAGCGTTAATGAATAATTGAAATAACGAACGTCATGATATTCTACAGAACAGTTAGTCTTGTTAATTGCTCATGCAAATTAGTTGTTTGTAAAAAACACAGCAAGGATCGCAGTTTCTCATTCTTTGTTGGGAATGGTAAAGTTAGTACATATATTATTGCAAACAGTAAAACTCTTTTCATGTCCAATTCTTGTAGGAATAAATTGCCCATTTTTATAGGAATAAATATTTTTTCATAAATAAAAATTATTTATTATTTATTTTGGGGCAGACGTTTGTGTGTGTGTGTATTTCTGCATCTTCCAGTTATTTCATGAAGGGGGATTGGGACGAGGAATGACGGGAGGGGGGAGTTAAATAGAGGGGATGGATAGTATTTTTTTATCGAAGTCGCTCCAGACAAGGCATGAAGCCACTTGATATAAAGATTAAATTATAATAATAAAAAGGGAGAGGAAGGTAGAACCACTTCAAGACAAACCAAAATCTTTGAGTCCTTAATCAATCTAGCGATAGTACGTCACTTAGTTAATGCCAAACTTCTATCCGACCGCCAGTATGGGTTTAGACAAGCACGATCTACTGCAGACATCCTAACGGTCATCTCTGAACGCATGTATCATACTCTCGACAAGGCAGGTGAAGCTAGGGCAGTAGCGCTTGATATATCCAAGGCCTTTGACAAGGTATGGCATAAAGGGCTTCTCCTGAAAATACGCTCATACGGTGTTACTGGGCAACTACTTAATGTAATTAGATCCTTCCTAAAGAAAAGAAAAATCCAGGTTGTCCTCGATGGCCGTTCATCTAAGCAACATGACATAAATGCTGGTGTGCCCCAGGGATCTATTCTTGGACCTTTGTTGTTCCTGATCTATATAAACGATCTCCCTGATGACATAGTGTCTGAGATCGGTTTATTTGCTGACGACACCACGCTTTACTCTCGCCATGTTGGCAAAACAGACGCGATCATATCTGAGGCAATGGCTGCATCCTTAGAAGATGACCTCCAGGCTGTAGTGGATTGGGGCCATAAATGGTTGGTGACTTTTAATGCCGCAAAGACAAAGCTCCTTTCCTTCAACAACTACAAGAAGCCTCTCCAACCACCGATTGCCATGGCAAATAACACCCTACCTGAGAGTTCATCATTCAAACTCCTCGGCCTAACCTTCACATGTAACATGAATTGGAACACATACATTGAAGACATTGCCAAGGCTGCCGCAAAGAAGGTTGGCTCCCTCTACCGTGCTAGTGGACTCCTTACACCTGACATTATCCTGTATCTCTACAAGGCCACCATTCGCCCATGCATGGAGTATTGTTGCCACATCTGGGCTGGTGCATCATCTACTAGTCTCTCCCTCCTTGACAAAGTCCAAAAAAGAGTAGTCAACCTAATAGGTCCCTCACTGTCAGCTAAGCTCCAGCCCCTGTCCCATTGCCGCAATGTAGCATCCTTGTGTTTGTTTTACAAATACTTCAATGGATTATGCTCCGATGAGTGTGCTGCTCTGGTGCCCCCTCGACGTAAATTCACTAGACTAACTCGACATTCTACTAAATCTCATTCATTCACTGTGGAGGTCCCCAGATGCCGGAGAGCATTCTACTCAAATAGCTTCTTTCCTCGTGCTGCTGGCCTCTGGAACTCCCTCCCTGCCCCCTGTTTCCCCGACAGTACTGACATGCAGAAATTTAAAACTAATGTAAACAGACATCTCGCTGCTCAGATCCCAATTTAAGCTGAACCACCAATCCTTCCCCCCTTTTCCTTTTTTCTCAGTAGCCCCTTACGTTTACAGTGGCGTCCTGCCTTGTTTGGGGTGAACCATGTAAAAAAAAAAACAAAAAAAAAAAACAAGCCTGGAAGCTGCCCTAGCATTAGAGTTCAGTACCTTGGGCCGCATAATCTGAAGGATGTGAGTTCAATCCCTGCAGGGAGCAGTGCATTGTCATTTTCTCTTTAAACATGCCTAAGATATCCCCGAAAAAAAATGATGATGTAAATAGATCATTGTTAGAATTTAAAATGAGTGTATATCTATATAAAAATTACATTTGTTTGTATTTCCCGATTCAACACAACATTGAATGGTGATTATTTATTATTTATTTTAATCGAATATTTATTGAAATTTTAAAAAAAATCAATAGTCTAAATAATTAAAGAATTATTTCCAAAAATCTAATTTAATTTCAAAATTTAATCCACCACGATGCATTTCGGATTCTTCGTAAACAAGTCAAGCAATTTAATCTTCCGTTAAAAGTTTTTTAAAGTACAATTAATTACTTCGTATCTTTTAGGAAGTCGAAAGAAATTTGGAAGCATATAAACTGTCGAATAGAAGTAATCTAAACTGGCTTTAAAATACCTAAACAAATCCTCATGTAGTAAAAGTTGAAGTTTTAGAAGCTATTTGCATCAAACAATTGTATAAACAGATATTAAACAATATACTATAACAAAATAATTTATAGTTTTATAACAATTTTGTTTTTTTAATAATTTAAAATCAAACGATAACGTAATAATTAAATTGAATTTTAAAAATAATATTAAAAATATAAAACTAGCTGACCTGTATCTCTGGTTGGCATTGGAAAGTAGATTAACTTATTAAATTCCATATCCCAACCTGGAACTATTGATTCATTTACTGCTTATGATTGTCCGGAGCGAACGGTGACCCCCGCGATGTTAATATAAAACAGTTGATGGCTTATACTTCGGACTTATAAAGTAAGTTTAATTGCCAACCAAGACTAAAAATAAGTTTTGGGGTAAACGAAGGATATTATTTGCTTAAAAAATAAATTGAACCGTTAAAAATCAATTTCACCGAAAGATTTTAAAAAATTACAATCGCTATAAAAACTAATTCATTTGAGTTTATCTATATATTAATACGATAGCGTGTATGTCCGTGTGTCACGCTTACATTAAAAGCTCTGCGCATGCGTGCCGCACCTGAATTTGGAAAAAAATTCAAGTCACCTAATTTTTATAACTTTCAAGCATTTCCCTTTGGCGCAACAGTTAGCAACGTAGGATTTTGACGTCCGATTTTGACGTCGGCGCGACTGGGTTATAGTTCGATCCCAACCAACCTCTAAGATTATTTCTTTCTACATCGAACGGGGGAGGGAGGTAGGGAGTGGACGACCGGGAAGACACACATATTAATACGATATCGTGTGTGTTATTTTGTGTGTCACGCTTACATCAAAAGCAACGAACTTCTGGATCTTTGTATGCTACTCATTTTGGCTAAGATCAAAGTGTAGTATCTGTTCCGATGGATACTGCACCCCATAGACTGGTATTGTCTTGGCCTTCGGGCTTGATTTACGACGGTCTATGTGTCTGTCCTGCGCAGTTCTAGGAGGTCCAGCCTCCCAGGCTTTGCCTTCTCACCCTTTGAGAAGGGGTTTGTTTATTGCTAATCGCCTGATGCGCTCCTACCGGGAATGCCGACGGGGCTGCCCAGGCAATTTTTAAACACCACTTTCTCGACCCGACCTTGGGTCACATCTTACTTGTGGGAGTAAGATAAAAACTGGCCTTGTGCCTAAGTCCTGGAGAGGAGTAAATCAGTACTCATTAATTAGAGCCGAATTTAATTTAATCTTAAGCATTTACAAAGTAATATATAGGTTAGGAACAAGATAATTAGTTGAAAACATCATTTCGTGTAATTTACACGGGTCCCGCTAGTTCCTTCTAATTATTTGAATTATTGAGACTATTATTCTCATATTGGTTGATATATTCACAACGTCTCGGCCGATGGAACCTTCGACCTTTATTAAGTGAATCTTTTGCGAACTCGAGAACAATCAGCGGTTACTTCATTCGAAACGTTTTGACTAGAAAAATCAAGATGAAAAATACAAATTATCAAAAGCCTATTTTTTACTGTTTTTATTTTTTGTTAAAGAAGATATTTCAACTTCAAAAAGTAAATAAAAAACGTCGCAATCTAAAAACTGTAAAAGAAAAGAGAAAGTAAACACAATAAAAAAAATAGGAAACGACAACGTAACAATCGCTCAAGTTAAAAGAGAAGTAAAAAAAGAAAATAGACATCTCACTGTGTAAACGAATTCGAGCCTAACAGTGGGTTATCTATTCCGGTATTCTGAACTGATATGTAAACAAGACACGTGTTTTTGGTGTGTGATGAGAACATGGTGTACAATCATTAAATCGAACATGAAATATACATCCAAACAGGCGATATCAATTAGCCTCCCCTTATGAACTGAACCTGCTACCTGAACTGTTTTACATCTACTAACTCAAGAACTCTCATCCATTCTTTCAAAGTGACCATACCAAAGAAGTCTCTTGTTCTGCACACATCTCTTTACACTGTTCAGATTTAATCTTCTGCAGTCATCAGATATAAGCCTATCTTAAAGACTCACATTCCACATCCATCGTATCAATGATTAGAAAAATAATAATGTTGATTGCAAATAAACTCTGCGGAATAGGAATTTTAAATGTTCATATAGCTATATATGAGAATAAAATACACGATATATCATAAAATGAAATGGCGTGGAGAGAAGATGTATGAAAAAGACAGGAAGAAAAAACAAATAAAACACAGGAAGAAATCATAAAACACGTGAGATTTATCGGTTTTCTGAAGACGTTCGTTGATCCGAATGGAAACTGGTAAATCTCTCGTTTTCTGATGATTTCTTCCTGTGTTTTATTTGTTTTCCTTTTTGTTTTATTCATGCATATCTCTATATATAAAACTCAATGTGTGTGTTTGTGTAATGTAAGATTTCATAAATAAAAAGGAACAAACAAAATACGATTATCGAAGTGAATGAAATCGAAATAGACGGTCATGTTGCATATTCACGTTTTATTTCGTTCGAAAATCATTATCGTCTCTTCGTTATTCTTAAGTCTCTGTCCACGGTGTTAACGCGTAAACAGGCGAAAATCGAGAAATTCAGATGAACAATAGAAATGTAAATAAATAGTTAGTGTACCCCCGTGACTCAAGACTTAAATATTTGTTCTTATATGAATCACATGATGTGAAAAATAGGAAATCAAATCCAATAATAAGAAAAGAATAGTTAAAAGTCTCAATAACATGAGACAGCTCTGTGTTTGCTATGTTAAACAGATATTCATTTGTTCCATCAGACAAAAGTTCGTCCGGAGAAAAGAAAGAGTATTTATTTACTCCTCTGTAGGAGTTAGGAAGAAGACCAGTTGTATCTTACTCCCACAAGTAAGATGTGACCCAAGGTCGGGTCGGGAAAGTGGGGTTTGAAAAGCAGCGCCCGAGAGGTGAGCACTCTGGCCATTAAAAATTGCCTGGCCAGCCCCGTCGGCATTCCCCGGTAGGAGCGCCCCAGGCAGTAAGAAATAAACTTACTCCTCCCCAAAAAGGGAAGGCGAAGAAAGCGATATGTATTTAGACTGAAAATCTAGTGTGTTATATATTATGAACGAAAATATGAAATAATACCGGTGATAGGTCAAAATAATTAACCTATTAAGAACAGTCCAGGTGACATGGGTTGCTGTGAGAGTAGATGTTTGCGTGAGAGTGAAAATACCACCACCTCCTATGTAAATAACTGTTAGGAGAAGCTGCCGACTCGAGAAAATGTAAAAAGTTTTGAAAGTGAACCAAACGAACGGATAATTTCTCACAACACGCATCAGGAATTGGCTTAAGTAGCTGACAGAACTGATTATCATACGCAACTTTTGGTTCAATAGCTATTATAGGGGAATAATTCACTACGGTATAATTAAAAGCAAAAGCTAAACAGATATGAAAATAAAAAGACTCCCGGACAACGCTGGGTATGCACAGCTGGTTGTAATAAAAATGTTGTCTATTTTTTTCTTGCTGGATTTATTTCTTTTTCGTCTTTTTGACGTAATGAGCAATCTAATTATGTACATAACTGTTATTTACATAATTAGATTACTTGAGTGGTGATTATTACGGGCAGATTATTATTGAGGAATAATTATTATTAACAGAATCGAATGATAATTAAGTAATTATCTAACGCATTATCACGTTTGATTATTATTTAGATCACTGCAATCGCAAGAAGAAAAGAAATCTATATTAAACGTCGTCTCAGATAAGAGATCCTTGTCTTAAAAGAAAGAATCAGTAAATAATGTTATCTTCGCAGAAGCTGACGGCAAAACAAACGGCATTAGACACTTGAAGAATATCGAATACCAGAAGATTGAGAGGAAGTCTTGAAGTGGGATATCGTGAACAGACATTGCGTATTTCAAACATTTCATTTAGAAATTTCTACGTACGCACGATAAGGATACACACTCCTTCTTAAGAAACACGAAGGGTTTGACAATTTTCTATAAACCAACAATAGGTAAACGATTCTTCATAGAAACATCTTTATAAACAAAACAAGATATTCCAAGATTTGTTTATTTAGTCTGTGTGATTAGTGATGGACATGATATTTCAAGCTTAAGTATGAAAGACAGACAGGCCCGACTAGCAGCAAAATTCCTCCCCTTTATTGTAGAGGTCCCTAGATGTCCGAAAATGTTCTATTCTATTAGCTTTTTTCATCGTAATTCTCTTCCCGCTACCCGTTTCCCTGTACCAACAACGAGAAATTTAAATGTAATGAAAACAACACATTTTATTGCCCAACACCCAATTCAGGTTGCCTCTTATAACTCTGACCCCTATCAAAGTAGTATTTTACGCTCTAGTAGCATTATGCTTTTCTTGGGAGAGGGGGAGAGAAACAAAAGTAAAAAGAAAACATCTTCTACTAGAGGCTTATAGATGCAGCTAAAATGAGATTTCTAACTAACATACAACGACAATTCTATTTCAAACATAAACATGACCAAAACGCTGACAGACAGAGCCTATTAAAAGCTGTGCTGTGGATCTTTTTTAGAAGCGTCCCGAGAAAATATACCCACGCCACCCCATAAAATAGAGGATAGAATCAATTTCTCCCATGGAATATTTGCATACAAACATCATTTACCTAATATTAGTGTCTCCACATGAAGACAGAGAGGAAGAGATAGAGAGAGAGATAGAAGGTAGCTGCCCACCATACCGCGAGGCGTTTCACAGTGGCGTTAATTCTGCATTTTGTACATCCTAAATATAAAACATTTTGTACATCCTAATCATTAAACATTGTAATATATAAACTAATGATCACATTCTGACACGTGCTATTTGAAGGTTAGTACTTTATAGAAATCACTGGAGTTTTTATAAGTGGCGGCATCTATATTTTAAATCCGGTTAGTGATGTGTTCAATCCTTACGTTAACTCCTAGAGCTGCTTCGAGAATACAAACATTAGACCAACAGCTGATCAAAAAGTGAAATTATATCGACACAAGGTGAGGACTTAGAAGCCTCCTAGGCACCTCATTCGGGTGTTTTCGGTCTCTCTGTACAGGAGTTTGTCAGAGACTCTGACATGAGGATACTTTCTATTTAAAGTAAACCCTGACCAAATATTTAAAAAATGGTTGCTGTCTCCTCAAGCCATCCAGCACGCCTCCCGAATTGCGGACAGGAGCATCCCCTCTATTAATAAAGGGTAGCTTCGAATAATTAATTAAAAGCCGTTTACAATGAGGAAATGAATGAAACAAAATATGAATAAAAACAAAAATAAATACTGGCAGGCTGGCACCCAGGATAAAAACCCGTTCATACCCCAGGCGGGAAGATGTAAGCAATGTTGTGAACCTTCCTGCCTCTGGGAATGGTGCTCCAGCCATGACAGAGGCCTACCAGGGTCAGCCATCAGGACTTGACACAAAAGGTCTTGGCCCCCATCTGCATCAAATGCAGCAACAACAAAAAAGAAAAATAAGAGGCTTTAAAACCCAACCATTGACTGTTGAACGAAACAAGGTGCTATTGTTTTGCTACCACTATTCAAAGTTTGAAAAGTGAAGCAAAACATCCAATGAAATTATAGCCAATACGTATATCTATTGTAACAATTGACACTCTTAAGTTTCTAGCTATATCATGAAAAATAAATGAAAGAAAAATATTATATATAATCAGAATTTGTTCAATTGGTTATGCAAAGTAATTTAATATAAATGTAATCTTGCAGACAAATTAACAGACATTAATAAAAAGGCCAAAAGTGTAAAGGGTGAACAGTAAATTAAATTCATTTCACTTGTTTACAAGTTGAGAATTTAGCTTCTAATAAAGACGTTTAGAGAAGAACCGTTAGTTTTATTAGAAACAAATGTGAGACATCAGCCTAGGTCCTTTGTATTTGGATGACTACACCCCTTGTTGAGACGAGTATATACATCCCACAGACGGCCTTCGCCGCGGTCTGCTTGATCTGTGTTAGTCTATAGACGTTCTTATATGTGGCGTGGTGGCTCAGGTAGCAGAGTACTCGCATCTAAGGGGTTTAAATCCTGTTCGGATTTGTCTTACTGATGAACCCAAAGGAGGCCGATACTCGAGTCTAGGGCTTCTGGTCTGTGGGTTTTATGGTTTGTGTTGGCTGCAGCGTTGTCTGAATGTGGAAATAATTATATATATATATATATATATATATATATATATGATTATATATATATATTTGACTGTTGACATGAGTAACGAGCAGCGCAACATTCCCACTATATCGGTTCTCTCTATATTTCTAGTTTTCTTTCCTTGTCTTGTTTTAGAAATATAGTGAGAAACTGACACCAGGAAATAACAGTAACAGAAATGACATTCATCCGTGTCAAAATCACAGGTTTTGCTTTAATTATGATATTGTATTCCCTATCTGTTGCGCAACACGTTTCTCTACCATGTGAGACACGATCAGTTAGAATAAAAGAATGACCTATTGTCAAAAATACTAGTGACCAGGACGGACAATATAGTCTCTAGAGTCAATAGCCATAGATGGGTAATTGGTTACATTCCAAGAAAGTTCCCAAGCCAAAAGTTATCCGAAATGGCTTGAACGTATATATGGTTGTTTTCCATTAATTCATGAATGGTAATCAGGATTGTTTGATTTACATTCTAATAAGCTCTTTACATTCTAATAAGCTCTACACATTCTAATAAGCTCTATACATTCTAATAAGCTCTATACATTCTAATAAGCTCTTTACATTCTAAAAAGCTCTTTACATTCTAATAAGCTCTTTACATTCTAATAAGCTCTATACATTCTAATAGCTCTACACATTCTAATAAGCTCTATACATTCTAATAAGCTCTATACATTCTAATAAGCTCTATACATTCTAATAAGCTCTTTACATTCTAATAAGCTCTTTACATTCTAATAAACTCTATACATTCTAATAGCTCTACACATTCTAATAAACTCTATACATTCTAATAGCTCTACACATTCTAATAAGCTCTATACATTCTAATAAGCTCTACACATTCTAATAAGCTCTTTACATTCTAATAAGCTCTTTACATTCTAATAAACTCTATACATTCTAATAGCTCTACACATTCTAATAAGCTCTATACATTCTAATAAGCTCTATACATTCTAATAAGCTCTATACATTCTAATAAGCTCTTTACATTCTAATAAGCTCTTTACATTCTAATAAACTCTATACATTCTAATAGCTCTACACATTCTAATAAGCTCTATACATTCTAATAAGCTCTATACATTCTAATAAGCTCTTTACATTCTAATAAACTCTATACATTCTAATAGCTCTACACATTCTAATAAACTCTATACATTCTAATAGCTCTACACATTCTAATAAGCTCTATACATTCTAATAAGCTCTATACATTCTAATAAGCTCTATACATTCTAATAAGCTCTTTACATTCTAATAAGCTCTTTACATTCTAATAAGCTCTATACATTCTAATAGCTCTACACATTCTAATAAGCTCTATACATTCTAATAAGCTCTATACATTCTAATAAGCTCTTTACATTCTAATAAGCTCTTTACATTCTAATAAACTCTATACATTCTAATAGCTCTACACATTCTAATAAGCTCTATACATTCTAATAAGCTCTATACATTCTAATAAGCTCTATACATTCTAATAAGCTCTTTACATTCTAATAAGCTCTTTACATTCTAATAAACTCTATACATTCTAATAGCTCTACACATTCTAATAAGCTCTATACATTCTAATAAGCTCTATACATTCTAATAAGCTCTATACATTCTAATAAGCTCTATACATTCTAATAAGCTCTTTACATTCTAATAAACTCTATACATTCTAATAGCTCTACACATTCTAATAAGCTCTATACATTCTAATAAGCTCTATACATTCTAATAAGCTCTATACATTCTAATAAGCTCTTTACATTCTAATAAACTCTATACATTCTAATAGCTCTACACATTCTAATAAGCTCTATACATTCTAATAAGCTCTATACATCCTAATAAGCTCTATACATTCTAATAAGCTCTTTACATTCTAATAAGCTCTTTACATTCTAATAAACTCTATACATTCTAATAGCTCTACACATTCTAATAAGCTCTATACATTCTAATAAGCTCTTTACATTCTAATAAGCTCTATACATTCTAATAAGCTCTATACATTCTAATAAGCTCTATACATTCTAATAAGCTCTATACATTCTAATAAGCTCTATACATTCTAATAAGCTCTTTACATTCTAATAAGCTCTATACATTCTAATAAGCTCTATACATTCTAATAGCTCTACACATTCTAATAAGCTCTATACATTCTAATAAGCTCTTTACATTCTAATAAGCTCTATACATTCTAATAAGCTCTATACATTCTAATAGCTCTACACATTCTAATAAGCTCTATACATTCTAATAAGCTCTATACATTCTAATAAGCTCTTTACATTCTAATAAGCTCTATACATTCTAATAAGCTGTATACATTCTAATAGCTCTACACATTCTAATAAGCTCTATACATTCTAATAAGCTGTATACATTCTAATAAGCTCTACACATTCTAATAAGCTCTATACATTCTAATAAGCTCTATACATTCTAATAAGCTATTTACATTCTAATAAGCTCTACACATTCTAATAAGCTCTATACATTCTAATAAGCTATATACATTCTAATAAGCTCTATACATTCTAATAAGTGACCAATTAAAAAAATCGAAATGCTATCAAACTTTTAAAATTAAAATTTGGTTTAAATGAATTAAGGCTCTTTTCTTTTAATGACTCGGGGTTATCTCCCTTATTTTTTACATGCACCAGTACAAGTTTTCAATTTTATTTCACCACCTAAATAGTTTATACTCTAAGATTTGATAAAGCGTGTATTAAAAATACAGTTTATACTCTTAGATTTAATAAGGCGTCAATAAAAAATATTTTATCATCTCAATAGTTTATACTCTTATATTTAATAAAGCGTCAATTAAAAAATATTTTTCTCAAATTTTATCAAACTTTATAAATTAAACATTTATTTAAACCAACAAGGTTTTGGCAGATGTATTATTAATGTAGGTGGCATTTCATGTATATTTTATTAATAATATTTGACAATCTATAAACTTACATTTAATTAAATGTCATTAAAAATTATTTTTTCTGAAAATAAATCAAACATTTAAAATTACAACTTAATTTAAGTTAACATGTGTTAATTATTTTGTATGATATATATCTATATGTGCAATTTCAAGACCTTAAAAAGTATATATGATATTGTATTGTATATAACGTAAAGTGAATTTGTCCCTTATTAATTTAGTATTAACATTTTCTAACTATAATCTGCATATGCAAATCTGATTCGAAAGCGATTTCGGCTAATTCCTCGGACGTGTTTTCGGAAAATATGCGTTCACTTCATTAGCTTTCAATACTCTTTACATTTTCTACATCTCGAAAAGTTTTTCTAACATACTTATTTACACAAAAGTTCGGAGGTATTTTGACTCTCGCGCACACATCTATGTTTACTGCCGCCCACTTCATATGTTATCTATTTCGTCGTAGCATCTTTAGTATTTGATTTTGTCGTTCTTGCTATGGTCCGTCACTTTCTTTAAATTCTCAAGCTAAATATGAACCGCTACCTTTAACTGCACTTTATTTTTTCCGGTCAATTTCATTGGCTATTCCACGTACTTTCTTTCACATTACCGATTGATGGAATATAGGCGTAGCAAATTGGTGTTTAAAGAGCACAGAGCGATTTTAGGAGTAAATACGAAAATAGTCACTTACCTGATTTATACTTTTAACTATTCATTTCCTTTTTTCTTACTTTGCTATTACATTATTTACTTATATTAGTAATGTAAGAACACATAATACCCTGGTCACACAGGGTAAATCGATCTATTATTAAGTGTTTACGCAATGGCGCCTTGATACATAGCATTCAGATTTAAAAAAATAACAGAATTCGCATTTTTGGAACACACCACATACTTTGTACTGTTGAGGAAATTAATCCAGAATAAAATTCAACTACTTACAAAAACAAAAAATGTGTCAAGCGTCTTACCGTGTTGTCATGGCTCAGTCAAACACGTGAAACGTTTTTTCGCTTTGTCGCCCATCTTTGTGCATTGTCAACGAGTCTTTCCCTGAAGTCATAGTATAAAATGTCTATATGATTCGAAGAGTCTATCAATCACCATACTGAAATGATGTTTCTCTGTGTGTTGGGGGGGGGGGGGGCTATGCATTTTTTCGTCTCATAACTGCCGAGCATGGCGATAATGGAGAGCGAATGGAATGAGAAGTAGTGAGAAGGGGGTAATGGTTAGGATTAGGGTTAGGGGGTAATTGGAAGAGGATATATTAAAACATACATTTTATAACATGTGAAGTAGGTCAAAGGGAATAAGAAAATGGATTTATTCGATAGAAAAGTATCTTAATATGACGGTTGTGAGTTTAATCACTGTACATGGTAGTACATCATTTATTTTTATAAACTATGCGAAAATGCTAAAAGAGAAATGTATTGAAAATATATTTTTAATATATATGTTTTATTGCATTGTTTGGATCAAATAACTTTCTATATTCAAAACTGTTATCGACGTTAACATTCTAAGCTTCAAATCATATTTTGAGAAATCAGGCATTACATTTTGTAAGATTTGTCAACTCAGGATTGACCCTCCTCTATTATATATATATATATATATATATATATATATTTGTAGCTCCTAGAAAACCCTCTAGATGGGCACTGTAAGTGTAGTATTAACACAGCATGACGTCGCTAGCTATAAATGCATCGTTCCTTTCATTAAGTTGAACGCTCTTATGACGTCAAACCGCTGAAATAAGTGTTAAGATTATCACTGTTTATTTAGCTATCTAGCGTTGACTGAATGGTTCTAGGGGTCGGGATTTGAGTTGTAAAATACTCGTTGCCCGGGTGTTCGAATCACGCTGATGCTGATGAGTCCCAATTAAAAACAACGAATTGTATACGTACATAGATAATAAACAAAAAACAAATATTATATATATATATATATATATATATATATATATAATATTGACTTAAAAATCTCAGTTTAATATCAAATCATATTGATATAAATATATACCAAACATCATTTTTCCGAATGAAAAGCTCAATGTATTAAAAGTACAGAGCAAATATATATGAATAAAAAAAATAAAACTCAGTATATATCAGACAATAAATTTATTTCGGTGTACTACTTTCCTGGGAGTTTTTTGGTTAACCACCAACTATATTTTACTAAAAGGTTAATTTTTAGTATAAGACCGTTAAAATAACTCACCTATTTCGTCCAAATCGATTGAAGACATCATGTCCGCCATCGACTAAAACATTGGATCTAACTGCGATATTTTACTTAAAACAATGCCTACTTTGACTCTCTTAAATTTTGAAAGAACCGGAAGTAAGCGAAATGTTCAAGAAATGTATTTCGGTGGTTAGATTTAGTTTAGTTTATGCTACCAACAATTCTATTTGAAGAAAGAAATACTTTGTTGCACGGAAAAGATAAGAAAAAGAAACAAAAATTAAAGTAGAATGAGTGCTAGCAAAGAACAACTATATAAATATGTAAATTGTCGAATTTACGTTTTTTGTAAACGTCGTAAGAACCCTTCTGTCCCTCTGTCTTTCTCTGTCTCTCTTTCTCTTTTCAACTGACATAGAAATAGTTCTAGTTTTAAGAAATAAGTGAAAATATCGAAAAGTCAAGAACAAAATTAAAGACAGATTTTCGTAGCATCTTCATAGTATTTAGATATTTTTGTCGTAAGCTTTATCTTACCATCGTGTGTATTTGGAAGGAAATAAATCAAATAAAGATTAAAACAAGGTGACATTTTATTTTTGTCTTATAGAAAAAAGGAACTTACTTTTCAGTAAGTAATTTCTAAATAGCATTAAGTTTCAATAGAAAAAGTAAACTTATTATTTTCTTCTTCACCTCGTACGATGAATAGAGAGTATTAACCAATTAAACATTATTAATAGGATTTTAATTCCTGTGAATATCTAAATTATCTTCTGCTATAAAATTAGTACATGTTGATTTGTGCAGCAATGTAAAAATCTCTGACTATTCGGGTGAAATCTCCTCCACCTGCCTCTAATTCTGACCGAGAAAAAATAAAATATTGATCAGGATTAAATATTAAAATAGATTAAATCGATTGAAAATAAAATACTGATCAGGATTAAATATTAAAATAGATTAAATCGATTGAAAATAAAATAAAATGTTGATCAGGATTAAATATTAAAATAGATTAAATCGGTTGAAAATAAAATAAAATGTTGATCAGGATTAAATATTAAAATAGATTAAATCGATTGAAAATAAAATGAAATGTTGATCAGGATTACATATTAAAATAGATTAAATCGATTGAAAATAAAATAAAATGTTGATCAGGATTAAATATTTAAATAGATTAAATCGATTGAAAATAAAATAAAATGGTGATCAGGATTACATATTAAGATAGATTAAATCTATTGAAAATAAAATAAAATGCATGCCGGACCGAAATATATCTAAAGAATGTTTGGGTGTATAGCACCATAAGAACATCGCAGTGTATGAGGTTTGTGGACACCAAAAGGAAAGACACCATTCCAACTTGAAGTAAGGCAAAGATGTTCCGCTTTCTTTACTCAGATTTCATTATTGATTTCTTCTTCTTTTTTCTCCAAAATTAATGATAGATTTATATTCTGATTTATTTACTCACGCAGTTACAGGGGTGGAGGGGAAGGAATTAAAAATATCATCAGCAATTGAAGGCACTCGTTATTCACGTTCGACTGCTTCGGCAGTTTTTCCATTGGACGGTTTATTCCCTCGGTGCACACTTTATGCAGTGCATAGCCGGTCAACAGTCGCGCACACATGAACTGTTTTCCAGGTTAAAAGCCGACCGACTATATTTCGGCAAATGAGAATAATTCATAATTGTGGGCGAAATTTATCTAGTTCTCTGATTATGGTTGAATACACAAAATATTGGAAAGAGAGAACACGTAGGCACATAAAGGTGGTATACATAAACTGGCTCTTACCCGAGATATGAATCCAATAGAAGATTGCTTGATGTCGAATTGCGAATCCGTATATGAAATGTTGAATTTATTCCACTCTACTTACATGCGTCAGTTTATCGGCATTGGACGTGGAACAAGACGTAGAAATGTTTCTCTTAAAATAATATCTGCGTTGCTGGTTGATAAGTATGATGTGTTAAATCACAAAGCAACTAAGAAGCTAGTACATCAGTGACCGTCTTCTTTCATCAAGTTTACTTCCCGACACACACACACACACACACACACACACACACACACATATATATATATATATATATATATATATATATATATATATATATATATATATATTAGCTCTCTTTCGGCCGGGCGCTCTAATGAGAAGTATAACAGGCCGTCACATCTAAGTCTTAAATGTGAGTTCCTTCTTGTTGAACACTGTTAGGACGGCTGATTATCGTTGCCGGCCTACTCGGCATAATAGGATTTATTTGTCATCACTTCGTAAAGCTATTTAGATTAGCCTCACAATACAATAAAACAGAACATAGGAAACAAAACTAACCGGACCTTTGTTTGTGAGAAGCCCAACTATTGGCTAAGAGAACAACAAATAATCTGATTGGTTAACTAGCTAGCCGTGTATATAAAACACCCAGATATACTAACTCCATGCATTTTAGTCTGAAGATTCCCCCCGGGGATGAAACGCGGGAGCCTCTGTGTAGCTTAATTGCCATATATATATATATATATATATATATATATATATATATATATATATATGTATATGTATATGTATATATATGTATATGTATATATATATATATATATATATGTATATATATATATATATATATATATATATATATGTATATGTATATGTATATATATGTATATGTATATATATATATATATATATATATGTATATATATATATATATATATATATATATATATATGTATAATGTATGTATATACATACGCAATAC
>OY744532.1:4458935-4468935 GCA_963556195.1 Sepiola atlantica | reverse complement strand
AACTTTTTTCATTAACAATCAACTCCGTCTTTTCTCCCTTGAAGCCTGTTTTATTTAAGACAATTTTATAACGATGGTTACATAAGGTTGGATAGAAAATAAGGTTTTTAAACCAATTTCTATTCGTAAACTTCTTATAACTTTCTATTAGTTTAAGTGATATTTAGATAATTATTCCAATATTTATTAAAGGTAAAGTTTTAATTATTACTATACTTAATTAATTAATGTACATATATCATTTCATTGTCTATTTTAGTTATTTAATTCTTAATAATTTTTTTATTAAAGAACAGATCAAGTTATTTTTAAAGTATATTTCAGCTAAAAGTTTGCTTACATATGTACTGCCTATTATTAATTTATCTTTATTAGTTAATTATCTTTTTATCTGAATTATTTACTATCCTAATATATTTCAAAAGTAATTAAGGTTGGATATTTATACTGTAAGATTATCAATTTTGCCCAAGAGGGAATGAGTTTATGGTCAAATTATTGTTTTACATTTATTGTTGTCTGTATTCTTAGAAAGTGACTTTTGATCGATGCATACAATTTTGTATTGTTTCTAATCTTTCATTCATGAGCTTATACTTAGATTATATAACATGAAATGATTCAAGAATACATAGTTTACACCTCTTAAATTTTTCCGATGAATATTTCTGGCGCTACCTTTGACCATTTAAATTCAACTGCTTGCTTTTTATCTTATTACATAATTTTTTTTTTTACATAATTTATTTACATAATTTTTTTTTTACATATTTATTTACATAATTTTTTTTTTTACATATTTATTTACATAATTTTTTTTTTTACATATTTATTTACATAATTTTTTTTTTTTACATAATTTATATTTATAATTTATTTACATATTTTATTTTCATATTTCCGAATAATTTTCTCGTCTTTGTTGTCATGTTTACAACATCTTGCCCTTGTTCTCTCAGGCCTGTTGCAGGCTCCTTTTTTCATAGTCGTTTATCTTCTGCTAATTGAGATAATTGCAACCAGGTAAATAGGGAAACACTGGTCAAAATAAATACTTTTCCCTGCTGAGGCAACAAATCATTCTCTTACTTTCTAATCAAACAACTCGGATTACTGAATCCATCCTATAATGCATTTGGAGTATATCCTGTTATTCTACCCTGCTTAGCTCAGCTGTCCTCAACCGACTGCATTTCATGACACATGCCAAGTGAATTCAAATTAATCATTTTTCCAGATCATTGTGTTCACACATCGAAACCCTCGTGCAAAGACACACAATATGGCTTGAAATAATAATAATAAAAATGATATTGTATTTTTGTAAATGATCTAATCAAAATGTAATTTATTCAGCGGATCAATTATACTTGAGGCACTCAAGGATAAAGAACAACCAAAAGGACTCATTTTGTCTGGCACCGATTTTTTTGAAAACCTTTAATTAAATCATAAGCAAACTAATACGTACATTTATAACTTTGCCATCACAGAGATTTTTATTAATTATTTATTTACAAATGGTTTGACTATTTAAAACGCAAGGATTTATTTTTTATGGTTTACTAATATAGTAAAAAAAATCATAGTTTTATTTAGCAGATAATTTTTGTACGCTCATTTTTAATTAAATATCAGAAAAATCTTCTACAACAAGTATTAAACCGTTTATGGCCATTCCAATAGCTTTCTATTGTATTTGCACCGACGTTATTGTTTGGATTCACAAACTAACCTTTTTGTAAATAAAAACTTCTTATTAAAAATATGCGTTTAGAAACATCGTGCTTGTGAATAAAACTATGTACTTTTTATGATTTAACCGGAAGTAACAGTTTAAAAAATCGATGTCACGACAAAATGTGTCATTTTGGGAGTTGCTCTTTCTGGGGTGCCTCAAGTACATTTCATCCGATTCATCTATCTGTTAAGATTATTTAAATTTATTATATAGTATCATACGAGGTTTGAAAAACAGTCTAGTTTAGATACTAGCTTAAAACGTTTGTTTATATAGCCATACTCCAGCGAAACAGTCTGTCTGTGGATGACCAAAAATGACCCTACCCTTCTGTAGGTTGAGCACTGTGGTATATGAAATAGCATGCTACCATAAACGATAATGTAAAATAATCTGTGAGTTCGAATGCACATTTCTTGACAACAGATAATGTTTATATAAACATTTCATTCATGTGTGTTTTATCCGATTGCTTTATCCGATTTAAAAGCGCAGACTGTCGAAAAACTCTTGCGATTGGATCCCGACTTGAAGCATTTGCTTATATAGCGAAACGGTCTGTCTGTGGATGACTATAATAAATGATGATTAATATACTTAGCTCAACATTTTACCGTAGTTTCCCGACATCAGCCATGATCAGATCAGCCACATTAATTTTCATTATTGGTTATATATATATATATATATATATATATATATATATATATATATATATATATATATAGGGATAAAATGATCCGACGTAATGGAAAAAATTTTTTAAAAGCCAAAAACTATATTATTTATGTATTAATCAACGTTTCATTTTTATTGTGAGACTTCGTCAGGATGAAGAAAAATGTAGGAAAAACAATCATACAATATTTTTGAGATTTTTTTTAAGCGACAAATTCGTATGGGATTGGTTCCAGTACGATCGGCTTATTCTGCGTGATGTTGACTAACTTGATCTTCATTTTTCTTCACACTGAGGTAGTCTCACAATAAAGACTAAACGTTGATGAATAAATGAATAATATAGTTTTTGACTTTCCTTTTTCATTTTCTCTCTATCTCTCTCTCTCTATATATATATATATAGAGAGAGAGAGAGAGGGGGGGGAGAGGGAGGGAGAGAGAGAGAGAGTATCAATACCACGCAGACTCGTTAATGAATACCTATTGGGGGTAAATATCTTACCGCAGAGATAGTTTATGAATGGGACATACTAGAAAGGGATAGAATATGGTCGTACATAAGACTAACCGGTTGCCGATCCCCAAAATGATACAACAATTAATCTAATTAAGGAACCCCAGTCAGAGGGTGGAAATAATAAACAAACATCATTAACTAAGAGCGTAAGGGAACTTACGAAATTATGTAAATAAATATGTAAAAAAAAAAATTATGTAAATAAATTATGTAAAAAAAAAATTATGTAAATAAATATGTAAAAAAAAAAATTATGTAAGTAAATATGTAAAAAAAATAAATATATCGTCTGAGTCCTTTCTGTTTAACTCTTTTACATTTGACGAATTTAAGAAGCGAACTTCCATTTTAACAATAACACATACAGGCTTTATAAAAATACACACACCATACTATATTATATATTAACTAGCGGAACCCGTCGCCAGGCGTTGCAAAGGAAAAAGTACAACCTATTGCATGACGTCGAATAAAAAAAAGAAACGGCCTATTGTTCTTCTCCCCTCTACCGAAAAAAGGGCAGAGTAGAATAAGATCGAACGCTGAAACTGGCGATCATGAAACCTCCCGTCTTAACGACTACGCCACGTGTTCGAGTTAGAAATACATGTAAAAATAGGCCAATTAAGCTAAGCTTGTTTATTGGCATGCGTGTTATGTTAAGATTTAGCTTCTGCCGACTAAATGTAAGGTTCAACAATGACACGGTGTAGGTCATTTGTTGATGAAGTAAATGGATTTGGGCAAGGTTTCTATAATATGAGTGTTAAAGGTGTATGATTTTGAAATCGTAAATGTATCGGGGTCTACGAATATCTTGGCGCTTATTGAATGAAATAGGATGTCGATTCGATCAAGAAATTGTAACCGCCATGTTGAATGAATAAATGTTGCAGGAACTGTGTTCGTTAATTTCATTCGCTTAATTCCGGAATGAATATAAATATAGAAGTCCTAGGTAGAATTAGAAATAACGTAATCTGATATTCGCGGAATATCATCGGAGTGAATGGGAGCGGTCATTAAGTCTTTGCGTATTGCTTTTTATTATGTAGTAAATTAATACCAGGCAAATAATAAATAAGAACGGGTGTTTTGTGAAGAGTAAACTGTGTGTATTAGTTCCCGGTGTCGATGAGTAGAGTGACAGTACATAATTGTTAGGGAGAACAGTTTTTTGCTACCACCTATATGGAGTTGGTTTGGCAGAGAGACGTGGATGGTGGGCCAAATGTAATATTTATTGTTAGCTAGCAAAAATAATAACAAATTTACTAAAACACGCTCGAGTGAATAAGTGTAGTATAGTGGTGAGTTTAGTAGCCTGTGATGCATGTGGTTATTTTCCTATACTCCGAGAAGGTACCGGGGAAAAATCGTCTCTACTTTATATATTAGATAAACACACTAAATATTCATCCGTAGTTTGCAAACAAATCCTAGATCAATAGATCACAGACTATCGACTAATTCCAGCAATAAAAATATATTCAATCAACACAAATAATATGAAACAGCTATAAAAACAACCGATATGATTATACACTCGAAGATATGTCACCCGTTAGGTCAGCCATTTCGCTCGGGTTAGACTGTTGAATCAGGATACAAGGAAACCAGCAATAAAACATCCCTCCCGAAGGAAGAATTACTTCCTGGGAGGATCGGCTCCGAGGACCTAACCGAACAATATTTATTTCAGACAAAATTGTCGGATCCCTTGCAAACCAGTTCCCAGAATCAGAACGTGCCAAGGTTTCCCCTGCTGCAGTTTTATGTACTTTTTATTTAATACGACTTTTTCTTAATTATTTATTTACGAGATTAGTCGGAAATGACATATTTGATCAGTTTTTTTATTTAAGGAAATAAACAGCGTAATTTAATATTTATTAAAAAATTATCTCAACTCGAAAAAATATGTACTCAAAAATTATAAATTATTCTTTTGAATCAGTAAGTGAAAAAAATAATGGAGAGCATAACAGACAGTGATCGTAGCAAGTGTTTCGGCCCTTAATTCCTGATACTCTTGTCACGTCTCAAATGCCGACTCGCTGTCCGTTTTAGTACACCCTACCCCCATCTTTTTTTACCCCCCCGCCTAATAAACCAGTATTGTCCGGGCCTTTGGGTCTGGATTTACGCCGGTCTATTGGAGGTTGTCTGGTCCTGTGCAGTTCTAGGAGGTGCACCCTCCCAGGCTTCGCCTCCCCTCTTTGGGGAGGAGTAAGTTTATTGCTTACTGTCTGAGGCGCCTCTACCGGGGAATGCCGACGGGGCTGCCCAGGCAATTTTTAAATGGTCAGAGTGCTCACCTCTCGAGCGCTGGCTTTTCAAACCCCACTTTCCCGACCCGATCTTGGGTCACATCTGACTTGTGGGAGTAAGATAAAACTGGCCTTGTGCCTAACTCCTGGGGAGGAGTAAATAAAACACCCTATAGGGAATGGTTTCTCCGATTTAACAACCACGCCAATATATTACTTTCTTGAATTGGGGCGAATTAAGCCTCATGAATTTTGCCTTTGTTCCTCCGAGACCAGATCCAAGTTGACGCCCTTCCATCGCCATTTCTCCTATGTCCGTCATGTCTCATGAGGCATATTATTAGACTAAAAAGACTTGAACATATAGTCTTTTCATTTAAAAAACAAGAATCATGGGTCCACATTTCAGTATATATTTCATATTAAATTGTTTTAACGCCAATGCGTAGTTAACGCAAAATAAATTATTTTTTCCTATTAATATAATTTCCAACGCTATTGATAATGATTAACCATTCATTTTTTAAAAATTATCACTTATGTTAGAATTCATGTTTTGAAACAGTACGTAAATCATAAATCTATGTCGTCACACTAAAGCTATAATTATTTTGTTTAGGTAATGTTTAAAGCCTTGTTTATGAGAAAGTCCAAATAGGTCAGTTAGTAGAACATCAGAATGAAGATCGCAAGGTTTCAGTTTCGATTTCTGGTTCTGCTATCTGCTTTATTTGTTGGGAACTTATTAACAATTGGTGCAATATTTTCCATTTCTAAAAGTAGCTAAGATCTCTGATATCTGAAAATGAGACAAATTCCGCAATGTATTTATTACCTTTAAAAAACATTGTGACTGATAGAAAAGTTCTGATTGATGGACGGACACAAGTTTTTGCTTAAATTTAACCATTTTATTAACGTAAAATTATCCCGAAAAATCGTATGAAAGAAAATTAGGATGTCATTCATTCATAGCGTGGGAGCAAAGAGCACAATTTTACTAATTTTTTTATTAAAGTATTTTTTATGTAATTGCGGATTTAAGATGCTGTCTGTATAGGCATCGGGGATGCTGATGGTATATGGCGTAAGTTTTTTTGTACATTCTAAAAATGAAAGTTTTCGGATGGAAAAATCAAGTATTTGTTAAATAAATTTTTAAAAATTTACTTTAAAAGAGAGAAGTATCGCTTTTAGCGTAAATACTCATAATTGGTCCAAAATTCATGGTTCAGTGTTTTTATTGAAACACGATTAATGCGAAAGCATTTTATCTCTAGTTCTGTTTTACTAGAAAACACTGCGCAGTAATTTATAATTGTTATGAGTCGTTGGTCTGCATTGGATTGTGGAACGCATGAAAAGCCAATAGATAGACAGAAAAACTTGGACAAAGACCTCAATATGCGTTTCGATAGAGCTATATAACTATAATAAATAATAAATTGTATCTAGCTTAATAAGTTACTGTAGTTTCACACCATTACCGATCCTCAAAAGTGTACCAATCTGTCTTTAATATAAACCTAACTAACTTGGAGTTGGCTCAGTTTAGATTGATATTCGCGTGGTAACAGATGTGAGAGCTCGGTTGGTACATTTCTTAGGATCGGGAATGGCGTGAAACTGCAGTAAACTGTTGTTAAGCTAAGTATAATTGATTATTTATTATTGTTATATATCATTGACGTCATGCAAAAAAGTCGATAATCTCAAAAGATTGATGAATTAATTAATTTCTGAAGTTATTGATCGTTACGCTTCCCTGAGTAGACGTTTCATAGAACTCGCCAAGGAAATTAATAATCTCATTTGTTTTGGGTTTTTTTTTACTAATTTTGCAAAAATTCTCACGTGTTTAGCATGTGAGTTTGGGCGTGCACATCTGATGAATTGGAAAAATAAAATGATTAATCTGAATTCACTTGACATATGTGATCAATTGCTAACATTTTAAGGCATCTAAGCCAGCTTAATTGTTAGTTGCTGGACTGGAACGGAATATAACCCGGATGTGTGATAGGATGGATCTGACGCATCGGCTTTTGTAGAATTGGTCAGATTCTCCGCTTAAGATGGAACATTTTTTTCCGCAACATGGAAGGATTTTTTTTATTGAAAACAGTTAACTGTCAAAGAAACAGACAACGGAAACTGCTTTATTGTTATGGTGATTACGTCACTTCATGGACTCCTCTTGACACTATGAATGACTAACGAAAAAGAAGTTTCTAGTAGAACATCACTTCTGTACATACTCTTGTTACCATAGTCTTATTTGACATGTTTCGGACTGTTGCTTTCATTTTGGTTGTTACCAGCTACACAACGTTGATATGCTGTAAAACAGAAAACAAAAACTGATTAGGTAATCGTTTGCAATAGGTATTGCAGTTCGGCTAAAAATAACCATCAAAGGGTTGATATACCGTAAAATTGACAAACCAAACAAATAAATGCACTAGTTCATTTGTATCAGCATCAGATCACCAAAAAACCGGTTGATATGCCGTAAAACTCACAAACCAAAACTAATATTTTTTATAACTTGTTTAAGCCTTACTTTCTGTGTTCAAGAATATCCGTCCCATTCAATTCTTCTCACAGATTAACCACCGCATTGCATAGCAAGTCTTTCACCGTGAATCTAAAGATATATTAAATAATCAAATCTTGAAAATGCTATCTCGGAGGCAAAATTATGGGTACCTAAGGATATTTATATAATTTCTCACCAAACTTTCAGATTTAGCAGAAATGTTACCTTATTAATCGGAACCCTTCAGGGCTTTCATGTCATGAACAAACGAAGTATCGTTCATCAGTTGAGTAACGTTGTATATTGAAGGAAAATTAAGGATAAGATTCAAGTTGTCATGTTGCTATGACTTCGTCTGGCTCTCTTTCATTTTCAGTGAGATTTCAGACCAACCAAATATATCCATGGTTACGAGCAAAATACAAAAACCGACTGCAGAAGTTTAGGTACAGTTAAATGGCATCAATGGTATGTCATGTGTTACGCAGTGTTTATTAGATCAAAAGAACAATAAAAGACTTGAACCATGAGACGTTGCTGAGTCGTCTTTACACGATCCCGGCTACAACACATATTTGATTCAAATAATATAGTGGACAGAGAGGGAGGCGGGAAACTATGGTACAGTACATACAGCAAAAAGAAATTGATAGAAATTATATTTTTAAAGAGTATGTTATGGCAGCAGATATTCATTCAGGCATGTTTTAGTGAAGACGAATTGGACAGTTTTCTTCAGAGATGTATTTCTTAGAGTGGAGGTGGCACAAAGGATGCGATGCTTATGAGAAAAGGTAGGGGCATTCTCTGATCACACTATTGGTTAAATAGCAACTTGTGTTTAATAAATCGGTTACAGTAACTGGTTTACAATAATGGTATCAGTGTTTAATTAGTTAAATGACAGCTAAGCATTGGTTTTGGACATAATAAACTTGTACACACGTGACAAATTTGATTGTGGGATTACTTTTCGTTATAAAAGTGAATTCTTAACACAAGGAATATAGTTGCCGCTCATAAACACTAATGTGGCGTTCACTAATGGCTAACATTCACATTAATACTGACCTTATGTCACATCCACCTTCGTGAGAAGGCAGGTACTTACCTACTGTTTATTTAGTACCGATTATGTTTAGACCATACATTGGATGTACGTGTTGCTTTCTAGGGTCTTTTACTTGCCTGGATCTATTACCATGGGCGACTCTTTAGCTAGATCAAGTTGCCATTACTATCGAGATTTGAGTCACATATTTAGCTCGATTTAGATTGTTTGAATGAAGAAAAAGTGAATTTTCAAAGCCAGTTACATATTAAAAAATAAGAAAACAGCATTTTAAATTTGCCCCTTTCTGCTCCCTATATATCTCACTGTCTGTCTCTCTCTCTCTTTCTGTCTTTTCTTCTCTAACTGTCAGTTAAAGGTGGTGATATCCCTTTTGTTCATAATGGACTATTCCTATCTTTTTTATCATCTCCTCTTGTTATCTTTGACTGGTAATACACAAAGACCGCACGCGAGAGAGAGAAAGAGAGCGAGAGAGAAATAGAAAAAGAAAGAAAGAGGAAGAGTGATAGAAACGTAGCTTATAGATAGCTTAAACATTAAGAATGGCATAAAAAGATGGAAATTAAGAGGAAGAGAGTTATAGACATACATTTAGATAGAGATATGTCATTTGGTGAGACAATTGCAATTTACAGCTTATTATCACATGGATTATTTTTCTAAAAAACACAAGTTGAGGAATATTTTAGCATGTATTTTGTGCGATTAAACCATATAGGAAAAATATAAATATATATAGGAAAAGCCCGAGGAAAACAAACGTCTAGCAACTTAGCTTCAACACAAAAATAGATAATTATCAGATGACCTTGCATGCAAAATATGTTGTATATGACGTAACTAGAAGGACAGTCCACTTTTCTGTGTGAATACTGCGAGGTCAACGTGATGTTAAGTAGTTTAAACTTCGTAAATTCTCTGCTGTAACTTGCAGCCAATAATAATACGTCTAAAATAGCTATGAACAAATCCGTCGGCATTCCCCGGTAGGAACGCACTAGGCGATCGAGAATAGACTAACCTCTTTTCAAAGATTGAACCTCCTCGGACTGAACCGGACCATGTCTAACCCTTGCAAGAGAAGGTCTGGTATCTCGGATCGAGTGCCGATGTGAACCTAGTCGATCCTGACATTCTTCCAAGTTTTGTGGAAAAAAAGTTGCAATTTTTTCGACTT
>OY744532.1:4446435-4451435 GCA_963556195.1 Sepiola atlantica | reverse complement strand
GGAATTGCTGATTCTGTAAATTAGACGTCGAAGTGATAAGCCCTATGCGTGTTAGAAGGAGAAGATGCAGTTAATTTTTATCTTAATTAATATATTATTGTACGAAGTAAGTCACATCACAGATGAACAGGCCGCGCGTGCGTGGTCCCTCTCTGTATGTGACTCGATATGGCGAGTGTAAAATGCAATAAATTTGGGCAATTTGCGGCATTTTTTACCCCCCCCCCCTTTGACCCCTGGGGGCGCGAACCAGAATTTTTCTGAGGTCAAGGATTCTCATTTTATATCCAGAACAATTACCTCCACATTTTGGCCAAGTTTCAGAAAAGTTGAATGGATGGATCAAACGTTATGGGAAAAAGGGTAATTTCTTGCCATTTTGGGGGCTTTTGACACTCTGGGGCGCGAACCAGATATTTTCCAAGGTAAGCAATACTTATTTTCTATGAGGAACAATTGCCTCCACATTTTGGCCAAGCTTCAGAGAAATTGAATGGATGGATGAAAAGTTATGGGGCAAAAAATGTCATTTTTTGCCATTTCGGGGTCTTTTGACCACCTGGGGGGCTAACTTGATTAATTTTCAGAAATCGGAGAATGTCAATTTCTCACCTGACTAAGGTTACAACTTCATGCAAAATCTCAGAGAAATTCAATGGATGGTTGCGGAGAAAAATCCGGACGGACGGACGGACATGCCTCAAAACAAAAGTCCCCCGATTTTATAAATCGGGGGACCAATTAATGGTGTTATTCTTTATAAATAATAAATTCCCAACAGAATAGATTTTTTCAAATCTCAGTGCCAGGAATTCGTTCCAAATATTGATTTGAGTGATGCTTATATTCATATACCTGTGGACGAGAACTGCTGGAAACTGCTATGTCTAAATACCCATTTGATTTGTACAAATTCTAACAATAATCATTTTCGGTTAGAGCGACACCAGCAATTTGTCAACACGTCATAGACCCCAGGTTGAGTGACCTGTAATTTTCGACTAGATAACATTCTCATTGAACAGTCAAATCAGCGAACAATATAAATGACATGTACACAAGAGAATCCAAGACTATTGATTTAAATTAAAAGTGAAAAAGTGAATTGTTTTTATAGAAAAGATAAAATATCTTATTCCAATTATAAAACTACCAAAGCCTACTGTAAAAAGGCTGTCGAGATGGTGAACCACTCTCTTCAATTATAAATTTAAAATAGAATTTCCCCTATTTAGAAAAATGAGTTATGCCTCCGTCTTGTTGAGACTTATCACTAAATAAAGTGAACCTCTTAAAGATACAGTGATTGCCTTCCTTGGAAAATAATACATCATGCCACACTATTATGAAGCTTTCTGTAACACCTGAACATATAAAATGAAAGGTTTTAAACGATGACTATATAAGAAAACGTACAAAATAAAATGAAATCAAAGACCGACAAATCTCAGAAGTTTACTCAATATGCAATGTATTGGTCATGTATGGCGATCGAGTCATTATACGTACAACATTAGAAAAGGGAATACTGAAAGAGTTTCATGTCGACCACCCCGGAATTTCGATGGTAACAAGCCTAATGAGAATATATGTGTATTGGACAAATATGGTAAAAAATATGTAATGGTTGTTCTTTGGCAGTAAAGACATCTCGAAAACAAATTCAGCCTTGTCCCAAAACTGACCGACTGTGGTCTAGAATCTAGATTGTTTTTGCTGGCCCACTCGATGGCTTCTATTAATTGATTGTGATGGACAGTTTTTCTAAATGCCCGGGCATTCTGAGGTGTAAAGAAACAACCACGGAGGTAACCATTAGTTTTTTACATGAATTATTCGCCCTGTTCGGGGTCGTTGACTGAATTGTGTCAGACAAAGAAACTCAATCCATATCCGGTGAATTAAGAGAATTTTGCCCAACATTCTTAGTGGAGCATATTACAATCGCTTCTCATCACCCAAGAAGCAATGGACAGGAGGAACACTTCATGGACACGTTTAAAAGAGCTCCTAGGAAAGCAAGAGGTACTCCTACCGAAAAGGCCATACGACAATTTTTCAAGGTCTATAGAATGACTCCTAAAAACAATGCTCCATCTTCCATGACGCAAAAAAAGGTAATGTTTGCAAGGAAAATTGCTGACAGTGTTTGACAAATTTTTTACCAACCCTATTCACAAATACTAAACCCTAACCCGAACTCTAACCCTAACCCTAACCCAACCCTATTCACAACAAAGATCCTTAAATAAAAGGGAGAAGGGACGTTTTGAATTTGGTGAAAGTGTTGTTTTTTGACACCCCCCCCCCCCGACCCCAAAAAAACAGGTCCTACTGGAAAACAGATGCAGTGCATAAACATATCGGGAACATGATAAAGGGACGCAGGTTCATCAAATGAAAACACGTGAACCGAATAAGGAAACGGTATTCGGATGCCATAGAACACAATCCTCTAGACGAAGACATATTCGACGCTGTTTAGGTTCGGATACCACAATTGGTTTTAGAACATAGAAGATCCAAAAGAAAACGTAAGATCACAGACTTAATTGTGATAAGTGCTCAAAAGAAAAAAAATGACTATATACGGAGCAAGGCAAAACACGAGTGTGTTATGGTGATATAGCCTACTGCGTCATTACATGGACTCTTCCCAACACTATGAATAGTGATGATGGTGGTAACACAGCGAGTCAGACGCAGTGTCTGACAACCCATTACTGCTGTACTTTCTATAAAAAAAATACTCTTCTTAACTCAACCTACTAATCTTCATTCTTTTCGGCTTTTTTATGTCATAAAACGTATCAAGACCAAAAGCAATCCAATGCTGAGGATAAATGAGGTAGAGGGATAGTTAGTTAAATGATGAAGAGTATCATGAGAGGATTAGAAATGATGATTGGAATGAGAAAAATGTGATTCCTTATGAAGACGGTTCATGTCAAGTATTTGTTGACATTTAATTTGAATAATGCCATGTTTTTGTCTTCAGGGAAGTAGTTCTGTAGTAATGATTTCGGCAGATTGGAAATCTTGGAAAGAAAGTTCACAGAAACTTAGTTTCATATAAGTTTGCCTTAAATCTACTCATTCTTAAGTTTCGGATAAAAGACAATTCTCATCCCTTATATTCCCCCCCTCAAAAACATTTTAACTCTAAAATTTTAAGACCTGCTTTCACATTTGAAATTGACTTCAAAAGAAACATTCTTGTTAGTTGATGTCTATCCACGTCTTCACCCTAAAATATCTCATTCATGAACATTAAATATTTGTTATTCTCATTAAAGCGGTTAAATTTAGCCGACATCTGGTGGCTAGAGCTCAATTTCATGGATTTGGCGTCTGCTTTTGGTTGTCACTACTATCAAGTCGATTCTTATCTAGAAATGTAGTAGCTGTCAGAGTCACATCGATTGGATCAATATAATATATCGTTTACGGCCTATTTGCTTAGGAAAGATACGCCTATAAAAAAAATTAATCTAAAAAAACATACATTTACATCATGAATACATATTCGAAGATATTAAGGATGTGAAACCTAAGCTGTTTTACAAAAATGACTGCATTCAGCCGTAATAAGCTGAGAAGGGTTGATATGACATCAAACAAAATAAGTAAAACGAACCAAACTTTAAAACTATTGTCCCCCGCCAACATCTATATTTATACTACATTTCGGCCGTTTTTGATTTATGATTCGTTTATATGCGATGAACTCGTCCTCATATTAACATAATATAAAGTGTGATTATCTGTGCACGTTGATGTTTTTTTGCTGAACTGATTTATTACAGTTTTATTTCGTGAATTAAGGACATTTATACATAATTAGCAGTATCTAATATTTTAATAATAATATTGTAATAAATATATTGTAATTGTAATGATATTGTAATAATGTAACGGTAATAATGTAACAATAATAATGTAACGATAATAATATAATGTAACGGTAATAATGTAACGGTAATACTATAATGCTATGTAACGGTAATAATCTAACGGTAATAATGTAACGGTAATATTATAATGTAACGGTAAGAATGTACCGGTAATAATATAATGTAATGTAACGATAATAATGTAACAGTAATAATGTAACGGTAATAATATAATGTAACGCTAATAATGTAACAGTAATAATATAATATTATGTAACGGTAATAATGTAACAGTAATAATGTAACGGTAATAATATAATGTACCGGTAAGAATGTACCGGTAAAATAGAATGTAATGTAACGGTAACAATGTAACGGTAACAATGTAACGGTAATAATATAACGGTAATAATATAACGGTAATAATATAATGTAACGGTGATAATGTAACGGTAATAATATAATGTAAATAACGATAATAATATAATGTAACGGTAATGTAACGGATATGTAATATAATAGAGCGGTAATAATATAATGTAATATAATTTAACGGTAATATAATGTAATGGTAATAATGTAATGGTAATAATAACATGTAATGTAACGATCATAATTTAATGCAACGGTAATAATATAATCTAATGTAACGCTAATAATGTAACGGTAATAATGTAACGGTAATACTATTGACAGTGTATAAATCATAATCAATAAAGGATTCGATGTAAAAAAACACATTGGAACACACGATTTTCGTACTTGAATATCAACAAATCGAAAACGTCCTATTTATGTATTAGCGAATGAGAAAATCTCTGTGGCAATAAAATAAACCGCTTTGTCAGATAAGAATCGTACAAGTAAATACGTCCTTAAAAGGTAGAAATGTATTTGCAAATTGTTGTGAAGTAAAGTATAAACCTCGTTAGTGGCGAGCTGAACCTTTTTTCACCTTGTTCTTAGAGATAAATATATATATATATATATATATATATATATAAGCTTTTCTTCTCCTATGCTTATTAGACATATCGCATAGCTAGTATCACTACATCTCCCTAAAACATGAAGGTTTTTATGGCCCCAGTAGATCTTGTACTTCTT
>OY744532.1:4256435-4441435 GCA_963556195.1 Sepiola atlantica | reverse complement strand
GTCCCATCAAAAATGTAGCATGCAGATGTAAAAATCTACGTGCGTCTATAAAACCCCAAAGAAGTTCAAATGTTCTGTTTTCATGTGTAACTCTCTCGTTCTTTCTCCCTCTCTCTCCCTTCTTCTCTCCCCCTCTCTCTCTCCATATTTCATATAGATTTACCAGATATATAATTTTTAAAATAACTAAAAGAGTTTAGCTTAGACTTTCTTTTCTTTTCCTTTTTGTTGCTCAATAAAAAAAAATGTTTTTAAAAAAATCCAATAATTCTAGATCGAGAAGCGCGGAGAAATAAAACCACGCTCTTTAGTCCTAAATGGAGTTGCTCACGCTCTACTTCCGCTGAATATAAAATGAGCCCTCTTCTCCTTCGCTCCACCAAAAAGGAGCGAGCTCCTGAAGCGCACTCCTTTTCGGAAGGCTCGGTAAAGCCATATATATATATATATATATATATATATATATATATATATATATATATTGATTAATAAATCTTTTATAAATTAATTTTTGCGGGCATAAAAAGAAAGACATGAACACGTGTTTCTAGCTATTGCCATCATTAGCATGACAACCCGGGGAGGGATCGAACCTGCAATGTTAATATTCGTAGTCTAGTATGTTACTACAGGACCAGAATACCCCGCCACATTTTATACACCACTTTTTATCGCCTATGATGTTACGTAGTGTTTTTGTTTTGTTATTGTTTTTACTAGCGATAGGGCGCCGGTGTGTTTATTACTTTTTGCTCCCTGGGCGGTTTTAATATGCAGAGGATTCAATTAATTCGCACTTGTGGCATTACTTATATATATATATATATATATATATATATATATATATATATATAATTAACACATTTTGTAGTTATGTGAAGCAATTTTGAAACAATTTAGTCAACATTAAAAAAATAAGTTCGTACAAACTATCTACTTTATTTTTGGTTAACCAGAAAAAGAAAAAAAATGCCACACTTTTATTTGATTTATTGATCTTGCCTTTTTCGTCGCGCTTGAAAATTGACATTTCAAAACTTTCGTGTTGAAATTAATTCGCCAGTAGAAAACGTTTTAATAATTTATTGTAACTTTGTTTTCTTTTTATTTATAGAGAAACATTTTGCTTGTTAAAATTTAATACTTTAACTAACCTGAAAGTCCTATTTTTCAAAATTCAACAATTCCGATTTTAGACGATAAACCTTAGATTCCGTTGCTAATTTCTGCATTCAACTTACGTTTGGTTTATTTTCGTGTTTTGAATCGATTCAAATCGTTCGTAAGAAGAAATGTAGGACTGAATAAATTCAAATACTTTGTCTCCAATTTGTGGAATGTGTATTTGGAATCCTTGCTTTCAGTGTGCGTGACACAGGTTGTGGTAATGTTCGAACAAATCCTCAACATTAGTGATGTGAGATATCATACTAGAATCATTGCCGTCACTGGTGTCGCAAGAGAAGTCTCGAAATCCTCCGTTGCCAATGTTGTGGCCTTGCAGGCCGATAATAATAAAGACAAGCATAGTGGTTTAATTAACAAAAGTGTATTAAAAGAAGTATGTTACGGGAGTACGCATCATTAGTTTGGGGTCATGGCTAAAATACTTCGCTGCCCCTGACGTTTAGATATTACTGCATTTATTGGTCTGAGTAAGTCGATTTATTCCTGAAATAGGTAGACCAGCTTACTCCATAACACTACTTCTTCTTCTTCTTCTTCTTCTTCTTCTTCTTCTTCTTCTTCTTCTTATTATTATTATTATTATTATTATTGTTATTATTATTATTATTTACTCACTAGGAGTTATCACACTGGTCATCGTCAGTGATCACCCACTGCCAACAACCTGTGGTATTCCCTGGGGTCTGAGTGACAACAAGTCTCCTCAGACTTCCAGTGTGCTCCGCCTCTTTTCGTTCATCACCGCTGATGACTTTACGGTATCGCAACAGCCACCTACCACCGATTTCACGGTGATAAGGGCCATTGGTCTCCTCTGGGGCCCGGGTGGCAACAAGCCTCCCCACGGTCCCAGAGCTGTCCGCGCTCTTCCAGTGGAGGTCTGGTTTGCGCTTTCCCTCCTCGACCCTCTGTTGATAATTTTCGTGGTGTCAGCCTATGCTTGCGCCTCTCTCTCTCGCCGTTGTATTTCCCCGGTTTATTATTATTATTATTATTATTATTAGTAGTAGTAGTAGTAGTATTATTATTATTATGTGTGTGTGTGTGCTATACATCTTTAGTCATAACATTGATTAATTATCTTCTTATTTCAACTCTTAAAAAAAGAGTTTTTTTATTCACATAAACATGTTTAATATTAATACAAAATATACTAATACAAATTACATCAACCATAATTCACACTTAATCCTCCGTTTTACCATTATTCATGAATTCATCTGAAAATATTCTACTCTGTTGTCATTTTTGTTCTTGATCATATTTGGCAATGTGTTCAAAATAGTTTACATGATCAGAACAAATGGTTTAAATCATGTAGTTTTTGAAATCTACCTTTACTGCTCCCGCTACACACCTTTCAGATCGAAGGGAAATCGAGAGAAAATATGAAGAAAGCTCCACAATTGTTAGAAATTCAATTAATTATTTTGAGAGTTTCAATTAAATTATCTTTGTTTTTTCTTGTAAATTCTAATTAATTTGCCGAAAACAACAACAAACCTGCCACTGTCTATGGGAATTAACCCTTCTCAAACTGATGGCAAAACACTGATTAAACTTTGATCCTAGACAAGAGGTCTGCAGTAAGGTTTGCCAAGGTAAAGTTTGAAATATAATTTCCATCACTTTATGCGCAAAGTTAAATAGTGGTATCTTTTGTTCTGTGTTTCAAAATAGTTTGTCATGAATAAAAAGAAAAATGATTATGATGGATTTCATTATAGAAAGTGAGAGATAACAATGGCAGGATACATTATTAGTTTCTTCTCTAGAATTGATACTCTTTTTATTAAATATGGCCATAGAATCAACGGCCAGCTCTCGGCATCAAGTGATGTTGTCTTTCGTTCATTGCCACACAAGGGTCATTATTGTCATTCGATGACAACATCTTTACAAAACTTTTTGGATTAAATTCCTTATCAACACAGAATATTGGCATATCGTTGTTTGTTCTTGCGATGAGGAATCACTTGTGAGAGAAACCTTTTAAAAAGATAATATAATCATCGCAGCCACAATGCTTGAATAGACGGACAAGATGGCCGACGCGAAGAAATGATTAATCACTAAAGTGCAAGTAATATCCTTCTGATGTTCGGCTGTGAATGCGTTTCACATTGAATAAGAACCAACACCTGTGCTACCTACCTTTGAACTCATCTATCAAGAAGATGGGGCAGGAAACCATCTTCACTCAGAAGGGATTATTTATACATCGCTCCGGGGGCCTTGTTTTTATTCATTGTATACCTTAAATACGATATTGTCTGTGAAATATATTGAGTCAGTTTTAATAGTAAAAAAATAATTTAGAAGATTGAAAATCATTACTGTCTATGTACACTGATGTTTCAACAACACCATGTTGATACACCGGTTCCCATCAGATCGGTAAGGTTTAGCTTCGTCACTACTAAGCAAATCCCATGTACTGTAATCAGTTTAAATCTACATAACTGGCTCCGATTTTATCATTAAATATACTCAATGTTGAGCCTTGACAATAATTAGATGGGTGACTTTTTGAGAATACCAAGTGCCCTAACCCTAACTTCCCCCCAATGTGTAAATATTAATAACAGAATTGCTTAGAAGTAACTGGCGGCGTCTATAGCGTCTTATCAAAACGTCTTTGCAATCACAAATTAAAAACTTAAAACTTTAAAAAATGTTTGGAAATCTCACGTTTCCTTAAATCATTTTTTAGTGTTGACCAGTTATTTTAATTATAGAATAGGATAAATGCGCTATTATAGTATTTTAATGTATTTCGAAAATCGTAGTCTGTCAGCATATTTAATCCCAGACAACGGCAGGCCCATCTGTGCCATTATGAAAACCCACCTTTGCTTCTCACAGATTGACTCCTTACTGTATATCTGATTTTTAATTAGCCCTTCGTATTTCTAATCTAAGGGTGCAACAAAATGCTGGTATCAGGAAAATGTGAGTCTCAGAAAGAAGAAAATAACTTCACTGTCTCGTAATTCGTTTTAATCAAAGAAGTAAAGATAAAAGACGCGATCAAAATCTAACTTGTAGTCTAACAACTGCTAATGAGGTTTTTCGGTTTTATTTTCTAACCTGCAACTGTTTTTGTAATTACCCCTCTTCTTTGATTGGTGTACACAAATTAAACTACCTTGTTCTGAAGCTTCAATTTGATTGTGCTACAAAGGTTTGAATATGTTTGAAGGTTGATTAATATGCGAGTACCAAAGTAGGTGTGGGTGTGCATTCGTCATAATCTTGGTAGGAGAGTAATTGGATTATTGTTATTGGAATCCGTTAGGTTGTTTAAAATATTCTGAAGAGGAAATGTTAGAGTGTCAGCTGAAACCTCGTGCTGCTCTCCTATATAGTGGCAACGTTCAAGTGTCCTTTGAAAACTCTTATTTTGGTGAACTAACTGTTGTATTTTAGCCAATCGGATAACAATAATTTTAGTCAAATTGCGCAGAATGCTTTCTAATGGCTCCAGAAATGGCGATTAACATCTTTAAAGAGGATACGAGATGATCAAAAGCGAGACTGCAAAGTCGAGCAATTAAAAATTAATTCATTTTAGTAAGCGTGTGTAAACAGTAAACGATAAACTTCGTATAGAAACATTAAGAGTTCAAAGTGTTCAAGGAAATATTTCGCAGAATACGGATCATGTTAAGAAATAGTTGAGTAAACGTGTTCATCTCGACTGTCACTTTGTATGTAAAGAAAGAGTTAAATAAATGTGTTTATCTCGGCTGTAACCTAGTATGTTGAGAAAGATTTGAGTAAACGTGTCCATCCCGGCCGTCACCTTGCATGTTAAGAAATAGTTAGGAAAACGTGTTCATCTCGGGTATCACCTTGTATGTAAAGACAGGGTTGAGTAAACGTGTTCAACTCGGCTGTCAACATGTATGTTAAGAAAGAGTTGAGTAAACGTGTTCATCTCGGCTGTCAACTTGTATATTCAGAAAAAGATTTGAGTAAAAGTGTTCATCTCGGCTGTCACCTTGTATGTTAAGAAAGAGTTGACTAAACGTGTTCATCGCGGCTATACCCTTGTATGTTAAGAAAGAGTTGAGTTAACGTGTTCATCTCGGCTGTCAACTTGTATGTTAAGAAAGAGTTGAGTAAACGTGTTCATCTCGGCTGTCAACTTGTATGTTAAGAAAAAGTTGAGTAAACGTGTTCATCTCGGCTGTCAACTTGTATGTTAAGAAAGAGTTGAGTAAACGTGTTCATCTCGGCTGTCAACTTGTATGTTAAGAAAGAGTTGAGTAAACGTGTTCATCTCGGCTGTCAACTTGTATGTTAAGAAAGAGTTGAGTAAACGTGTTCATCTCGGCTGTCAACTTGTATGTTAAGTAAGAGTTGAGTAAACGTGTTCATCTCGGCTGTCAACTTGTATGTTAAGAAAGAGTTGAGTAAACGTGTTCATCTCAGCTGTCACCTTGTATGTTAAGAAAGAATTGAGTAAACGTGTTCATCTCGGCTGTCACCTTGTACATAATGTTCAGTAGTTCATGATAGGTTCTCGTTATGTGCTGCTGCGTATCGAAAGCTATTATTGTGTGTCTTTCGTTAAATATATCGAAGCATTCTGCTCTCCAAAGCATTACGACAGAGTATTTGGTACGCGTGTATATTGTCTACGGAACAATCAAAGAAAAAAGAAAGAAAAAGCTGTGTTTACGTTTTTATAGTACGCGTCTATTTTCGACACTGAATATTTTCGCTTCCCTGATTGGCTGAAAGAATCCGCTAATTGGAGATTTTTGTCCAACTAAGTCGATGCGTATATACAATATTCACAGTGTACTTCGGCTGTTGCTACTTTTATGCCATATCCGTGTTTTTAGTCTACTCCTATGGTCTTTTACTTTTCGTGTACTTCTTTGCAATATATATATATATATATATATATATATATATATATATAAATTTTACATTATGTTAGCGTTGCTGTATGAACGGAAAAGAAAGAATAGGAAAGAGTGGATCAGGACAAGAAGAAAAAGAAAGGCAGTGGCTTAACAAACAGTAATGTATTTTGCTTGCCCTCGTCTTATTACGCCTACTACAAAAAATAGATTTTTATAATAAAATAAAAATATCATTTCTGGGCAAAATAATGTCTTCCAAATATACAATTTTGACTTTTACACATTTGCATTTTTGACCAATCTGAACAAATCATTAAAGAACCCTGTTTGTTCCTGCTATTTGACAGACGACCATTTTTGTGTCGTAAAAGATGAAAGCTCAAAAGCCTATATTATTTAATACACTTCCTCCTACTTAATCATAAAAGATACTATATGAATATCTTGTAACGAGAACCCTTACACTAAATAATTTAATTTGCATCTTATTTAAAGTTAGCTATTTTTGAGAATGTGCAAGATTTAATGTTAGTTAAATAATAAGAGTTTAAGTGTTTAAGTACAGCATCAACTTTTACGGATTACTCATCTTTCATTCATAATTGAATGTGTTTTGTATAACATTTGAATATTGACTATTTTAATGCATTTACATTTAGTTACAATCAACATATTTTGGAAGAATAGTCGTTTTCTCTCCTACTGTTCTTGAAGTATACCTTATACCGACAAAGACAGACCTATAAAGAGAAAAGATAGCCTTAGGTTGCTAGAATGATGACAAGATATCTTTTACATGTATGAACAAAAAAGAAGTTTGCAAAGTCAGTGTAATTTAAAAAAAATATATTTCTGTCTGTCTCTCTGGCTCTCACACACGCACAAAGGCTAATGAATACATACACACAGAATAAAAACAGGCGCGCACATACATACACTTCACAGAAAGGAAATATATGTCACCAGCAAGAGTCAGTCATACAAAAAACTAATGATGTGAAAACCGCCACACACAAAAAGTAATAAATACATTAACAGAGAAAAGACACATACCCACACCTAACGCTTCGGTAAACCATAATCATTCCCAATGAAAATTGTTCTCATTAGCAAAAAGACAACAGCGTGGCGATGGTCGAAAATGCACTCGAAACCCATGTGTTGCGTCTCAGGATGTTATATGAAAAATTAAAAAAGGTTTAATATATATACATATATATATATATATATATATATATATATATATATATATATATATATATATATATTATGTAATATTAAAGTGTTCTTTTCGCCTAAAGACGATATCGTTTCGTTTTTTTAACCTCATCAGTGCAGGAGTGGCGGTTGTCGGCAGCATGGGATCGAACGCAGTTCGTAGAATAAGGCTAGAATCACGAGACAACTGCCCAGGACCACACGGCCGTCGACAATCAGCACGCGCACAGTGATTGAAATAAGGATACCACTACCTGGGGGAGGGGGGAGTGTCTTAGCTTCCACAGTGTTCAACACTCGCGCGGAACTCGCTTATCGCAGATGACAACAACCGTTCTCAATTTAACGGTGCTTTATTTATAAGCCCATTATACATTAAAAAGGGGCTTGTAACTATAAATGTTTTTCTTTAATATTAAAGTGTTTTTTTCACCTTCAGATGATATCGTTTCGGGTTTTTACTTTCATCATATATATATATATATATATATATATATATATATATATATATATAAGATAAAAATATAATAATATGCCAACATGATGGAAAATGAAAAAAGGGAAAACCAAAATTATTTATGCATTCATTAACGTTTCGTCTTTATTTCAAGACTTCCTCGGGATGACTTATTTACAACAATTACTTTAAATAAATCATCCTGACTTGAAATAAAGTTGAAACGTTAATGAATACATAAATAACTTGGGGTTACCTTTTTCATTTTCAATATATAAATATATATATATATATATATATATATATATATATATATATATATATATATATATATATCTATATATATATATATATATATATATATATATATATACATATATATAAGGAGAAGTAGTTTGCTTGAAGCATTGTGTGTAATATGTATATAGAAAAGTATTAGAAGGCTATTACAATGCAAGACATGGAAATATGTCGGCGTTGAAAAGTAAGACAAATACAGGGTGGGCAAAAATAAGGGTCCTATCTTTAAATTTGAATAACTTGAATTTGAATAACTTCCACAAAATAAAAGTTAAACTCACCAAACTTTATGTGTGTGTAGACTGACCCTTCCGAGATTTTTTGAAATAAACAAAACAAATTTTAGCCGAAAAACACTTCTTAAAACTTACAAAAACTAAAGTATTGTTTTTTACAGTGTTTTGAGTTTTTTAAGCAAAAATAATGTTTTCTAAATGAGGGTACGTTTCTTAGGGCTAATACGGCTCATGCTTGCTTCGGAAGGGGTCCTTTACTTATTCTAAAAAAAAATAAAAAAAATCAATAAATAAAAAAGTTATGAATTTTTAAAAATAGGACCCTTATTTTTGCCCACCCTGAAGTGATTTTTAAAACGTTTTTTGAGATTTGAAACACCCACCATTTTACAAAGATGTCTTCCTCGAAATATATCATGGAGCACGGTCACACACATTACATCACAGTGTTGAAGTCTTGCCTAATCAAGTAAGATTTGCTATATAAGAAAAAACATTATTAATTTTTTTTTAAATAAATAAATTAAAATCGCTTGTTTTTGTCTTACTTCTCAACGCCGACATATTTACATTTCTTTCATTGTGATAGCCTTCTAATACTCCTCTTTCTCTCTCTCTCTCTCTCTCTCTCTCTCTCTCTCTCTCTCTCTCTCTCTATATATATATATATATATATATATATATATATATATGTGTATAATAATGGTAATAATCCAGGTGAAAAATATCCACAGGGTGGTAATCCAGAGAATTTTAACCGGGTTTATAAAAAGTGCTCAGTATCAAAATAGAGCTTTATATATGATAATTTTATTTACACAGACATGTACAAAATCTGCGACACTGGTATGTCGATGTTATCGATCAACAGTTATTATAAACTGCTCTCCAACTATGATCTGAGGTTAAGATCGGATTCTAACTCCTTCTGATGAGATCTCAGTTTATAGTAACTGTTGATCGATAACATCGACATGCCAGTGTCGCAGATTTTGTACATGTCTGTGTAAATAAAGTTATCATATATATATGTATATATACATGTATATATTTTTATATATATATACGTATATATTTATATATATATGTATATATTTTATTTATATATATATATATATGTATATATTTATATATATATATACATATATATATATATAAATATATACATATATATATACATATATATATACATATATATATACATATATATATATATATACATATATATATACATATATATATACATATATATATACATATATATATACATATATATATACATATATATATATACATATATATATATATATATATATATACATATATATATATATATATATATATACATATATATATATATATATATATATATACATATATATATATATATATATATATATATAGAGAGAGAGAGAGAGAGAGAGAGAGAGAGCGAGAGAGAGCGGTGGAGGGGAAAAGGAACATTATTGTATAGTACGGAGTATGTTGCTTAATTCTACTCAATCTTCCGGATAATCCTTCCCGTATTTCTGTTGAATTGTACGATGAAGTCTCCGTAGATGTGTTTTCCATCTTCTTTTCAAGTACTTTCGACTGACTCCTTAAATCGTCTTGAGGCGGAGTGTTCTACTTGCTTTTTAATGTCTGCCGATTTCGAGCTGTGCGGCAAAATTATAACTTTTTAAAAGTATGTATAACTGATGAGATTCAGTATTTTGAACATGGTCACGTGTTAGGCGCGTAGCAAATAAAAATTTACAACATTTAACAGGTTGGACTTTTTGTGTCTGCTAAGAATATTTTAGAATGAATTACTAACCTAGACACTCTAAACTATTTTGACTCAATTCGTAATTTATATTGTCTATTTGTCTTTATATACAATACCTCTAAGATTTTCAGTCATTTATATTGTCTATTTGTTTTTATATACAATACCTCTAAGATTTTCAGTCATTTATATTGTCTATTTGTCTTTATATACAATACCTCTAAGATTTTCAGTCATTTATATTGTCTATTTGTCTTTATATACAATACCTCTCAGATTTTCAGTCATTTATATTGTCTATTTGTTTTTATATACAATACCTCTAAGATTTTCAGTCATTTATATTGTCTATTTGTTCTTATATACAATACCTCTAAGATTTTCAGTCATTTATATTGTCTATTTGTCTTTATATACAATACCTCTCAGATTTTCAGTCATTTATATTGTCTATTTGTTTTTATATACAATACCTCTAAAATTTTCAGTCATTTATATTGTCTATTTGTCTTTATATACAATACCTCTAAGATTTTCAATCATTTATATTGTCTATTTGTCTTTATATACAATACCTCTCAGATTTTCAGTCATTTATATTGTCTATTTGTTTTTTTATACAATACCTCTAAGATTTTCAGTCATTTATATTGTCTATTTGTCTTTATATACAATACCTCTAAGATTTTCAGTCATTTATATTGTCTATTTGTTTTTATATACAATACCTCTAAGATTTTCAGTCATTTATATTGTCTATTTGTCTTTATATACAATACCTCTAAGATTTTCAGTCATTTATATTGTCTATTTGTCTTTATATACAATACCTCTAAGATTTTCAGTCATTTATATTGTCTATTTGTCTTTATATACAATACCTCTAAGATTTTCAGTCATTTATATAGTCTATTTGCCTTTATATACAATACCTCTAAGATTTTCAGTCATTTATATTGTCTCTTTGTCTTTATATACAATACCTCTAAGATTTTCAGTCATTTTATTGTCTATTTATCTTTATATACAATACCTCTAAGATTTTCAGTCATTTATATTGTCTATTTGTCTTTATATACAATACCGCTAAGATTTTCAGTCATTTATATTGTCTATTTGTCTTTATATACAATACCTCTCACATTTTCAGTCATTTATATTGTCTATTTGTCTTTATATACAATACCTCTCAGATTTTCAGTCATTTATATTGTCTATTTGTCTTTATATACAATACCTCTAAGATTTTCAGTCATTTATATTGTCTATTTGTCTTTATATACAATACCTCTAAGATTTTCAGTCATTTATATAGTCTATTTGCCTTTATATACAATACCTCTAAGATTTTCAGTCATTTATATTGTCTCTTTGTCTTTATATACAATACCTCTAAGATTTTCAGTCATTTTATTGTCTATTTATCTTTATATACAATACCTCTAAGATTTTCAGTCATTTATATTGTCTATTTGTCTTTATATACAATACCGCTAAGATTTTCAGTCATTTATATTGTCTATTTGTCTTTATATACAATACCTCTAAGATTTTCAGTCATTTATATTGTCTATTTGTCTTTATATACAATACCTCTGAGATTTTCAATCATTTATATTGTCTATTTGTCTTTATATACAATATCTCTAAGATTTTCAGTCATTGATATTGTCTATTTGTCTTTATATACAATACCGCTAAGATTTTCAGTCATTTATATTGTCTATTTGTCTTTATATACAATACCGCTAAGATTTTCAGTCATTTATATTGTCTATTTGTCTTTATATACAATACCTCTAAGATTTTCAGTCATTTATATTGTCTATTTGTCTTTATATACAATACCGCTAAGATTTTCAGTCATTTTACGCTGAGTCCTAATGCACATTTTGTTGTTGTTTTTAACTAATAGTTGTCTAAATTGCAAATAGAGGCAGTTATCTTGTCTTCAAACGCTAGCAGATTGAACTGGAGTTGTGATGCCCCTTGACAGAATGTATCTCTTTCAATAATAATGTTAAAACTAACTGTTACATTGACTACTTAACTACTACACTTTCTCGAAGACTAACATGACATCTTTCCGACTCCAGTTCAATCTGCTAGCGTTTGAAGACAATATAACTGCCTCTATTTGCAATTTAGACAACTATTAGTAAAGAACAAAAACAATTGTACATTACGACTCAACATATGATGAGTGAATATCCTAGAGACATTGTATATAAAGACAAGACGCACTACACTAAACAATATAAATTACGAATCGAGTAAAACTATTTTAAAGTGCCTAGAGAAGTAAGTCACTCTAAAATATCCTCAGCCTACAGAAAAGAATTCTACGTCAAACCTTTTAAATGGTGTGAATATAAAATTTTGTAAATTTTAATTCGCCACGCGCCTAACACGTGATCACGTCGCAATACGGAATCTCATCAGACTTAAGTACTTTTAAAAAGTTTTTAAAAAAATTCCGCACAGATCGAACTCAGCAGACATGAAAAAGCAATTAGAACCCTCCGCCTCAAGACGATTGAAAAGTCAGTCGAAAGTACTCCTCTGACAATGGAACGAAAACACACATACGGAGTTTACATCCGACAATTCAGCAGACATACGCGAAGGATGATCCGAAAGTTCGAGAAAGTACAAGAAACACTAATTAAACTAAAGCATTCTGTGCTATAAAATAACGTTTGTTTTAACCCCCTCTCTCTTTATCTCACTCTATCTATCCATCTATATATATATATATATACATATGTGTGTGTATATATATGTATATACATATATATATATGTATTTATACATATATATACATACGTATATTTATTTATACATATATATATATGTACATATGTACACATATATATATATACATATATATATATACAGATATGTATACATATATACATACATATATTTATACATACATGCATACATACATACCTATATATGTACATATATATATATATATATATATATATATATATATATAAATCTTCTATATACAATTGAATGTTTGTGTGTTTGTGTGTGTGTGTGTGTGTGCCTTATAGAAAAAATGTTAGAGAATATAGATACAGTATAAAACTGTATTCTTATGTAAAATTCACAGAGTAAGTTGATGGACCTATTCACAAATCTATAAACCCACCGCTTAGGGGTCCATGGGGCAGATTTTATCAGTGGGGGGGGGGTCCTTTTCAGTTATCTTTCATTATATTTTATAGTAATTTGAAAATGCTGAGTCATATTTTGCTGTAATTACGTAATACTTTGAGATAGCTTTAAATTTTATTTAACGTATCTTAGCGTTAATTATATTTACACGGCGGGGTAAGAAACTACGCCAAGGTGCGCCACTAGCCGCCACTGCCCGCCACTCTGTATGTACACAAATACATGTACATTTTATAATATCTTATATAAGAAAAGTATTCGGCGTTGTCCGGCAAATTATACCTCAAGTACATAAAACAATTTATGTTTTTTGATGAAATTTATTTGTTAGAGGATAGCTAAATAAGAACGATAACTCACGTTTAAAAACACAATTTAGGTTTTTAAAACAAGGTTAGAGAATATACATAACATATAAAAGGTTATTCTTATGTAAAATTCACAGTGTAAGATGATGAGAGTATTGCCGAATCTCTACACCCACCCCTTAGGGGTCTATGGGGCAGATTTTATCAGGGGGTCGTTTTCAGTTATTTTTCATTCTATTTTATAGTAATTAGAAAATGATGAGTCATATTTTGCTTTAATTACGTAATACTTTGAGATAACTTTTAATTTGATTTAACGTTTCTTAGCGTCAATTCTATTTACATTGAAGGGGGTAAGAAAGTATGCGAAGGTTCGCCACTAGCCGCCACTGCCCGCCACTCTGTACGTAGACAAATACATGTACATGGACATTTTCTAATATCTTATATAAGAAAAGTATTGTCCGGCAAATTATACCTCAAGTACATAAAACAATTAATGTTTTTTAATGAAATTTGTTGGAGGATAGCTAAGGAAGAACCATAACTTACGTTTAAAACACAATTTAGGTTTGTTTAAAAAAGGTTAGAGAATATAGATAACCTATAAAAGTGTATTCTTATGTAAAATTCACAGAGTAAGATCATTTATCTTTATCATATTCTGAAATAAGGGGGGGGGGGCAGAAATTAGGTATAGACCGGGCAATTTGCTCTACTCGGCATTGTTCGAGATCAATAATAATTATTAACATTATTTTGTCTTAATACTTTGATTCTTCCGATACTTTTTGGCAGTTCTGTGAATACCTCCTTACTAACATTACAGTATTAAAAGATAAAGGGAGTAAGGTAAAGAGACGGTTAGGGGAGAGAGATGGGTAGAAGTTTTAACATCAAAATGCTACACATATTATTTACCTTCTATTTTTTTAATGTCCCGAAGCAATAAATGTAAGATTACACTATTACATTTAAAGCAGATGGCTCCGGGAGGAGGGGGGGGGAAATGAATTACATTATTATTAGTGTATAACACATTTAGAGAAGAGAAGAATAATATGGGAAAAAGGGAAATAGAGGGTTGGAGGAGGGAAGGAAATAATGGGGACCAGGGAAAGAGAGACGGCTAGAGAAAGAAGAGAAATTGAAGTTTTTATATAAAGATGTTACACACACTCTTTAATTTCTACTACTTTGTTTTTATCGCCTCGGGCAACGCCGGGTAGACCTGCTAGTACATATATAAACATAGATATATACGTTAATATATATATATATATATTAACCTATATATATATTTATACATATATATATATTTATACATATATATATATATATTTATACATATATATATATATATATATATTTATACATATTTATATATATATATTTATACATATTTATATATATATATATATATTTATACATATATATATATATATATTTATACATATTTATATATATATATATATATTTATACATATATATATATATTTATACATATATATATATATATATATATATATATATATATATATATATATATATATATATATATATATGCAACTTTTTAATATATTTTTTTATATTAGATTCTTAGACGCAATACATGCGTTTCGAGTGCATTTTCCACCCCTGCAACGCTGTTGTCTTTCTGCTAATGAGACAACGTTTCATAGGTAATGGCTCTAGTTTTCCTCGGCGTTCATGTGTTTATTACTTTTTGTGTTTGGTGGTTGTAAAATCATTAGTTTTTATGACTGACTCTTTCTGGTGACATATATTTCCTTCTTGTTAAGTGTATGTGTGCGCGCGCGTGTTTTTATTCTCTATGTGCGTGAGTATTTACTATTAAATTTTGAGTGAGGCAGAAATACAGATACAAAGAGCGCGCGCACGAAAGATAGAGATCTTAATTTTGAATTTTGTCTCTTTTAATTTTCAAATTACACTGACTTTGCAAACTCATTTGTTTTTTTCTATACAAGTAAAGGATTGCTTGGCATCGTCCTGGAAACAGGTCACTTTTTTCAAGTTTAAAGTATATTTATCCACATACACCTGTTGCGTCGTCTCTACTACTCATCGGGCTGGCTAGACACAGCAAAGTTTGAAACCCGCATCACAGTTGTTAACATTCAGTTACGACTCACGTTAAACATTCTGATCACTGAGTTGGGTTTATGTGCCTAGGTTACACTGGTTGGTTTATCCTAAGCAGATAAACAAAACGGTTTGAAATGGAATATGACTGTGGTAATTTTTGTCTGAAATTATTTCATCTTTGTTCTAGTAATGGTTTGGCATTTAAAAAAGGATACTGATGGTTTTGTTCATGTCGTTTTTAAGGCGAAAGTCGGATAGTGATTTGAAGGTAAAACTATAATAACACTTATAGACTAAAATACACGATGGTTTACAAACGGACCTTGATAGAAACCACTTAAATTTAAAAAATACTTAAATAAAAAAATACTTAAATAAAAAAATACTTAAATAAAAAAAAATACTTAAATAAAAAAATACTTAAATTAAAAAAATACTTAAATAAAAAAATACTTAAATAAAAAATACTTAAATAAAAAAAATACTTAAATAAAAAAATACTTAAATAAAAAAATACTTAAATAAAAAAATACTTAAATAAAAAAATACTTAAATAAAAAAATACTTAAATAAAAAAATACTTAAATAAAAAAATACTTAAATAAAAAATACTAAAATTAAAAAATACTTAAATAAAAAAAATACTTAAATAAAAAAAATACTTAAATAAAAAAATACTTAAATAAAAAATTACTTCAATAAAAAAAATACTTAAATAAAAAAATACTTAAATAAAAAATACTTAAATAAAAAAAATACTTAAATAAAAAAAATACTTAAATAAAAAAATACTTAAATAAAAAAATACTTAAATTAAAAAAAACTTAAATAAAAAATACTTAAATAAAAAAAATACTTAAATAAAAAATACTTAAATAAAAAAATACTTAAATAAAAAAAATACTTAAATAAAAAATACTTAAATAAAAAAATACTTAAATAAAAAAATACTTAAATAAAAATAATACTTAAATAAAAAAATACTTAAATAAAAAAATACTTAAATAAAAAAAATACTTAAATAAAAAAATACTTAAATAAAAAATACTTAAATAAAAAAATACTTAAATAAAAAAAATACTTGCTTTTCTCTAAAATTTTAAATACATTTTTATACAATAATAAGTCTTCATGACATAACACCTTTGGTTCTGATAATAAATTCTAATTTATCTTTGAATATAAATAAAATTGAACTTTTCCCTTACCAGTCGACTGTCATAAATTAATATCGACTAAAAATACCGTTAAAACGTGTCCTATGTCATTAAGCTCTTTATGCCTGTACTAAAAATGTAAAACAGTTCAAATATGTTTGGTGCTAGAATAAAGACAACGATTAAACTATTGAATTAAAGTTACATTCTGAACACTTTAAAATAATTTTATTTTAGAACAATAAATACAATTTTAACAAAATGGACAATAACGTAACTTTTTTATATATTTATTTCAAAATAATTTTGCATTCTTTATAAAACTTACGAAATTCATTATTTGATAAGTTTTGAATTATGTATCGTGTTTCGTTTTTAAATAATTTATTTTTTGTTTTTTATTTGTCTGTTTATTTAATTACTGTTTGTTTTCCCCTACATTCACACTTGCAGTTTATTTAGCCTTTTGACTAGAATAAAACAAGAGACTCTATCCACCCCCAAACTCCTACTTTAACTCTACTTAAACTCTAACCCCATCTAGATACCAACTTGCTTGTTTTCAGTCATAAACAAAGTGGGAAACAGTGGACGGTCTATATTTTAGAAATGGCTGTGTAGCTCTTAGTAACCGTGTTTTGTTGTTGCTGTCCAACTCCCAATATATATATATATATATATATATATATATATATATATATATATATATATATATATAATCTAGCCGCTGACTCGCTATTTACATTTAAATTCCTCTCTATTTACTAACTAATTGGCTATGGACGATGGGATAAGACTCTCGACTACGAATCAGTGGCGATTTATGATCGGGGTTCGCGCCCACCGACCGTTGAGAATTAGTTCTTACACTAAAGATTGCGTTAGCATGACCCATGGCAATATATGTATTAGCATATATTATCAGTGCCTTTTCATTTTGCAGTCTCCTCAAAAGAGTCAGCTCGATTATTTTCAATCAGCAACAACAGAGCATCTATAAGTCAAGTTCATTTTATATTCCAATAACCATGTTTTTATTTTTCTATTTTTATTTTCTCACATTTCTAAAAAATATTATATTTCTGTTTACAGTCCGTTTTATGTCAACACTTGAAAATCATCAGAAAAATCCACAAAGAATAGAAAGTTCTTGGATTAAAATGTCTTGAAAAAATCCTACACTATAAAGTGATCATTTATGGGCGAAAACAAATAAAAAAAACAACAACAAATAATTACTAAAATCAATAAAAACATGGTTATTGGAATATAAAATAAGCCTGACTTATATATATATATATATATAAATATATATATATATAGAAGGAGAGAGAGAGAGAGAGAATATATATATATATATATATATATATATATAATTTAACTTTTGAACACATTCGGGGTATATTTGGTATGATGCCACCCTAGAGTAAATGTTGTATTGTAATGAGGGACGACTCTAGCTAAGAGTAATATAGACAGAAGATGGCCAACGACACCCTACTCACCACATCTTTGATTGCTTTGTGCCTAAAATGTAAAATTTAATATTTTTGTGAAAAATAATTTAAGATGTAGTAAATGTTCTGATACAACACTGCATATTTTCTGTTATCGGTAAGTGACAGAAAAGATTTTCTTGACTGAGGCAATTTAAATGTGTGTCTCAATCCATAGTGACTCGTATTGGGAGCTAGATTATCCCCACATTAAAAACCGACCATGTGTCTAACTTTGCATCTGCGAGGAGGCAGATAATTAGGAGCACACGTGACTACATACATCGTAGCCAACAATATTTTCGACAAGTAGCTTGATATTTTAACTTAAAAATTATAATCTGCATTGCTGTAATTTGCATATTTGATTTTAATAAATATGTAAATTGTTTTCAAATTCATCACACTCAAAATAATAAACGAATTTTAATTTGTAAAATTCATTAAAGAACATGAACTTAACGCAGAAACAACACACACCTTTGCTATTCTTTTTTATTTAATTCTTTTTTGTATGTTCTTTTTTAATTAATCTATTTAATAAAATGAATTCGATTTCCCCCTTTAACTTTGGCTAATAAAGGTTGCAAACCAACAGCAGCATTTGCTTATATGTTCACTTAACTACTTACAGCCAATTTTAATACGTATTTCTAGAAAAATATACGTACTTTTCGTCATCCTACTAAAATTATTACATTAATTCCGATCTAGCTACTTCTCCCAAATACTTCTTCCACTAAGAGGGTAGCACACTTTGTCACTCTTCTACAGTTATCTACTCCAACGTCACTCCCATTTACCAGATATTAACTTTAAAATAGCCACCGTTATTATTTCATTTTGTAAACTTCCACTATTGCCTACATACTACAGTCAGTTCTGCATAGAACTCACAAAAGCTGCCTCAAATTCTATTAAATTCTACCTCGCGTTTTGACTGTATTCGAGGAATATCAGAATATAAGATTGATTTTATTTAAGTAGTTCCGTCCGACTATCCAGAATACATTTACTCATTTTTCAGAATGAAAAAGAAACATTGACAAACAACTCACACAGTAAACAAATGGCGTCTATCCTGACGCTCCTGGGTACTCCATTAGCTTTATTGGCTCCATAAATCTTATTACAACCGTTTTTTCGGGGAAGGGAGACACCGATACCAATTGATTAACACTATCAATATAACCCGTTTCTAACGTTTAACAATTGTAAAACAAATTTACAAATCGTTTATTATGCTTCCATCTTTTACTAATAAACATGCCGATACCGTATTCCAATATTGTCACCTGCATGTATTAATTAAAACAAACGAAAAAAAAAACGCTTATTAAGTTTAAACGCCTAACTTTTTTTTAATTAATAAAAACCCTGTTACCGTTTTTCAATGTTGTAATCAGCATTGATTGATTAACACAACTCGATACCGTATTTCAATGTCGTGAACCGCATTAATTGATTAAAACAAACCAAAAAATCAATTTATTAAGTTTTAACGCCTGTTTTTTTTTTACTAATAAACACACCTATACCGTATTCCACTGTTGTGATCCGCATCAGTTGATTTAAACAATCCAAAATATCCCTTATGAAGTTTTAACGCCTTTTTTATTTTAACTAATAAACATCTCGATACCGTATTTCAATATTTTGAACCGCGTTAATTGATTAAAACAAACCAAAAGATCGCTTATTAAGTTTTAATGCCTGTTGTTTGTTCTAATAAACATCTCGATAACATTTCTATTTTGGGACCGGCATTACGTGCCACCCGATTTTAACCCCAATATCGAAAGCTTGTGGAACTCTTTTCCTGCTGACTGTTTCCCTCCTACCTATAATCTAGGTCTTTTCAAGACTAAGGCCAATAGGCATATCCTGTCTTTGCGATAATCATATTTGATCTTGTTAGCTTCTTACATCAAGTGACTTCATGTTTTGTCTAGAGCGATTTCCATGAAACAAAAATACGTTCATAATGTCATATCGCCTTATCGAACAAAGTTATAAGCGATATTACTTTTAACCCGCTCACACGCCCCTATTCCGAATTCGTGGCCGAGGGCTGCAATCAATAGGCTGCCTCTTCTGTACCAAACGGTCATAATTAAACAAACATAAAGCCACATATTTTTCAGGTACAATTTGCTAATTAGAATTTGTTAAAATTTGCTAACAAATAATTTTTAAACTGTACGCATAATATCAAGTAAGAATGGTATTTTTACTTGACTGAAAACCATAAAATAATTCTAATAAAAATATGATTCTTTTTTACAATTTAATTCTTTGTAGTCTGCAATCATTTAGACCAAGAGTCTAGAATAGGGGCGGGCAACCTTTTAAGAGTGAGGGTCAGATGAGACTTTTGGAAGGAGATCGCGGGCCGGAGTGAAAAACGAAATCTCAGAATGACTATATTTTGTTTACATGAATAAATTGTACAAACATTGCATTGAACACTCTACAAATCTGATATTTTTTCTCAAGAGGCTTCTGTATGTGATGTAATAAACGGCGGCGACGAAGAGCCATTTTGGAATCATAAAAAAATAATGACGGGGGAAGTAGCAAGTTGATCCAGCATTCGTTATGACACACCTCACATAGGTTCTATGTTCTATGCCCTTTCCTCGTCTCACATTTCCTCTTTTCCTCTCTCTTTCTCTTTTTCTATTTTTATCTCTTAATAGTTAAAGAAAAATGAAATATACATGCACCATCGCTCGCTGATATGCATACATTTTTATCCCACTGTAAATCTTAATTGAAACCTACTTTAACGTCTGTCACAAAATGATATGAGTTTTACTGGGAGATCCGCCGGCCGGATTGCAATAATAAAGCATAGCAGGGTGGCGGGGCGAACGCTAATCCCCTGATTTAGATAAATAGTAGGGTATAATTCGTCGATTCTTTAAGATTTTGAACGAACAAAGGACAATTTTATATTAATACTCATGAAAAGAAAGTATTTTCTTTGGAGTAAATGTGCAACGCGTGTATAAAGAATCTAATTTTGGCTTGCTTTCTGAAGTATAATCACATTCGGCATGAAAGATGCGGAAATTCTTAAAGTGGTGAGGCAAATATTATGTCGCTTCAATAAATAAAAATGCCATTTTGGTAAAACAAAGAGTTCCAACATACAACATAAAAACGATAGATACTTGCACTTTCCGAAGCTGGAAAACCAAGGAACGAAACATTTTGAGTTGGAAAAAAAGGAATCTGCGATTAAACCCATTTTGCTCCACCCTACCACACTAATAGAGGGGGTACACAACAAAACCGAAACTACGAAATGATTATAAAGGTTAGAATAGCTTCTTTTTTTGTACATACATAGGAGCATTCTGGATATTTGCTTTAGACATTGTGGGTCTGTGTTCGTGCTGGATCGTTCAATTTTTTGATTACTTCTTTCTTTTATTTTCTACCTCATTCCTATTTTGATATCGTTACATTGAGTTAATAAAATCTTCTAGACTTGTAAGAAGGTACACATTTAAAAAGAACATTATATGTTTAACTAGTTATATTTACCCTGCGTTGCCCGGAAATCTAATTATTTCACTATTTTGGTACTTTTTTAGTAAATTATTTATTTTTAGGGAAATTGTTTCTTAAATAACACTTTAGAAAGTGACTTTTATAATTACTATATATTATGTTAATAAATGACTAAATCAACTGAATTGTTATAAAACTATAAATATTTACCTCCACAAAAGCGCAAATTACGTTTTCGGTTGAGTTTTTTTTGTGTACATCGCTGGACTAATCGTCATAATATTTAGTCAACATATCAGTCATCGTCTAACCTAGAACTGCGCACATATATTTTCTTACATCATTTTTGAAAACAAATATATTTTGTCTATGTTCAGACGGAATTTTGTTGCTTTTTAAAATCACTTTTCTTTCTATTCTGTTGAATGCCTTTGTGATATATATATATATATATATATATATATATATATATATATATATATATATATATATTTATATATATATATATATATATATATATGTATATATATATATTTATATATATATATATATATATATATATATATATATATGTATATATATATATGTATATATATATATTATTTCATGTATCCACATCAAATGTTATAAAGAGATATACTTTATGTATCAATTTTCGGTATTTACTTCAACAGTGCTCGATACGTGAGTAGAGCTAGGTAGAAGTTATAAAAATATATTCATGGCAATCAAACTACACAGAGGCTTCCGCGTTTCATCACCGTAAGGAATCGTCAGGCTAAAATGCATGGATGTTTTTATATACACATCTAGCTAGTAAACCAATCAGATCCTTCGTTGTTCTCTTAGCCAATCGTTGGACTTTTCAGAAACAAAGGTTCGGTGGATTTTACTTTATATTTCCTATTCTATTGTTCTTTATTCTCTTTGTGAGAAACCAAACGATTGGCTAAGAGAACAACTAATGGAATGAGGATGAGTAATCCTATATAAAACAGAAAAGTAAAATAGGAAATATGAAGTAAAATCAATCGGAACTTTTTTTGGGAGAAGCCCAACGATTGACTAATAGAACAACAAAGAATCTGATTACTTAACTAGCTAGACGTGTATGGCAAAACTTACTTCATGCATTTTAGCCTGACGCTTCCCCCAGGATGAAACTCGGATGCCTCTGTGTAGCTAAATTGCCAGAAATATATTTTCATAACTTACTATATATATATATATTTATATATATATATACATATATATATATATATATATTGGAGGTATTTTATAGAAGTTGTAGGTATATATATATTTATATTATATATATATATTTATATTATATATATATATATATATATATATATATTGGAGGTATTTTATAGGAGTTGTAGGTATATATATATATATATATATATATATAGATAAATATATATATAGATGAATATATAAATATATATATATATATATGACCCGTTGAAAAACAAACAAATAAATAGAAGGCTGATAAATAAGAAATATGAAAAGTTTCTCACCACATATAAATATCAAAATAAAGATGCTGATATAAATTCAAATAACAAAGCAAAGTTTACTTTCTAGGTTTCACCAAGCATGGACATCAGGTAAACGTCTGATTATCTATTAGAATATATATATATATATATATATATATATATATATATATATATATATATATATATATATATAAACACTATTTTCTATATGTTTGTTCTTTATATAGACTCCAACACTACTCAATTCGGTATAAATAAATATGTGTCTCAGATGACGGTTACAATGTAAGGAGAGTAGAAAGTGGACCTTGGGTTTACTTTCGACAGCCTCGTAACTCTCGCAACCCTTTATTGTTTTTGAGTCCTAACATTCCATGAGCAATGTTTCTGACAAAATGGGAAGAATTGCTGTTTTCAGGTTCGGAATCTATCAATCTACTACTTATTTTTAGCTAGTTTTTATCTTCAAATGGTATTTTTAGCTTCTTCTTGGATGAAGTGGCTTCATGCCGTGTCTGCAGCAATTTCAATTGAAAAATACTATTACTGCTTTTACCACCACCCTTACTACTACTACTACTACTACTACTATTACTACTATTATTACTACTGCTGCACACATACATAAATAGGTTCCAAAACTATTGGACATAATTGCAGCAAATGTTGTATTAGGCACCTTTTCCATGTGTCAGAAGGTTTTCAAATTCTATTACTATTACTGCCTCTGCATCTGGGGGGTACTTAAGACCTAGAACTCGCACTGTCCATGATTATCTAACAGAATGAATAGATATTGTGGGAAAGGACCTTTTCTCAATAGCCATTAATAATGAGTCGGACCCAAATCAAGAGTCTTAGAAATCTAGATTCGGGCAGAGAAAATGAAAAAAAAACGATTGATTCTTTCATAGCCACGATTGGTGCATTGATGTCATCATGTACAGGGATTTCTAAGGATCAGCTTTTTCAATATATTCATTGTTCTCAATGTTCTAATATATTTCTCTCTCTCTCTCTCTCTCTTCATCTTTATCTCTCTCTTTCTTTCTCTCAATTTTAGTATTTACAAAATGTGAAGAAAACAGAAAAAGAGATACAAAAGAAAACATATACACCCAATGGAGAATCATACAGGATAGAGAGTACACCTGCACACAGTGAGAAGGTGACGCATTTAAACAGAGATAAAGAGAAGTAAAGAGAGAGAGAGAGAGAGAGGGGGGAGAGAGAAAGAGTCACATACAGAGGGAAGGAAGGGGAAAAAGGGGTGGATCTCTTATTCAAGATATCTTTCTTGTGGCATATCTATATGAATGAAGTGTTTGCCTGTCTCCCTATCTTTTGGTCAGTAATGCAAATCAGAAACCACTGATGAATTTCAACCAAACTTAGCATGCACATAGGCTTTGAGCAATGCAGTGTCACCGGCTATATTCTGAATCTTTTACCCTATATTTTGTTTATTTCTTTCTCTCTCTCTCTCTCTCTCTCTTCTATTCTATTCTTTCTATTTTAGTTTTTTTTTAAGTGAGGAGGTGATATATAGTGATACAAAAAGAAGCAGACACATTCTGGTGAGAATAAGACAGCATAGATAGAAAACAAGAATACCGAGAATAGAGGGCAGGAAGACAGAAAAATGCAGAACGAGACTCCATTGCACCATTTATTTCTTTTTAAATATATCAAAATGAATGAAGTGCTATATCTATCTGCGTATTAGCTTGCCAGCTATAGAAAGCAGAAACTACTGGTTGAAATTCAACCAAACCCGGCATGCACATAGAAATTGCCTCACATTGGATTATGAAAACAATGTTGGAGATATGTAAACGCTGTAAAATATAACTCAACACAAACTGCGCGTTGAAGGCACACACTGCACATACACACATATTTGTTTAGGAACGTAAATAATGTCCGTCAATCACTACTCTGATGTCAAGTTGCCTGACCTCTTAAATATGGAGAAATCGATAATATATTTTCTTTAGAGTTTCCGCATGCCCCTCCACCTCACAGACAACACCTCTGATGAAGACTATCATGACAGTTTTCTTGGTCTGTCAGTCTTATGATTGGAAACAGAAATCGTCTAACATATCTCTCCCTTTATTCTCCATAACAATTTCACCCTCTCTCTCACCCACACAAATCTGTGATACTTCTTTTTTCTATTTATTGTTTCCCTCATCGATATTCGGATATGCTTTCTCTAAGTTTATATTTACATTACTTTTTACATTAAGGTATTTGAAGAAAGTATTACCGACTTTTAGACCCGTCCTTGTCTGGTCCGTTATGCTTTAGTTTGAAATAGCATTGCCATCGCTAATTACATAGTTTGAATCGACTCATCCTATTTAAAAAAATAACGCACGGATATCTCAAATATCTATAGTAAAACAAGAAACACTATTATGTTACATAGCTAGTTGCATAGTAAAAAACGGAGTTGTTCTTGTAATTGTTTATATTAAGCTATATCATACATATATACAGATAAATATATAAACATATTTCGTTGCATACAACTAACAAGAAACCTGTGATGATGGAGAGACACACTACCGGATTCAAAGCTCCAGCGATGTCTTGCTTATAGCGGTCATTTTCAAAAGATCGAAAGGGTATGCCCAGTATCGTGTGTTTTACAGGGGTTAGTAACTTGCATGTGTGTACACTTACCCCTTGTTTAAAGACCACAGTGAAGCAGAAGGAAAACGCAGATGGATCGTGCAATTGTGAGTGCGTTTTGAATGTTTTGTCCCGGTGTGGTCTGAATAAGAGTTCCTCCTAATTTTTAGACCGTCGTAGACACCTTAACGATTTTTCAATTTGTTGCACAACTTTTGTCGGCGTACAATCGTCTCCCTTGGAGAGATACGTGGTTTTTACGCGCGAGTGCTTGATGATTACGTGATTGGTCATGCGGTAAATCACATTTTTTTTCTTTTATGCAGGCAAAAATAATTAATTCATTAATAAATTAATTTTTAAAAAATCGCACATAAATTAATTCATGAATTAATTAAAAAATCTGTATATATAAAAATTGATGACACGTCCGATTAAGGACGAATAAATATTCTTTAAAAAACCGCTCCGGCTAGCGACACATAATAAACGCACGGGTAAAACACCGATGCACTATCACCAGTAAAAACAATAACAAAAAATCAGCGTTTGAGGCACTAACTGGTCTAGCCGAACTGAAGAGCTGTGATACAGCGAAATAGTCTGTATGTGGATGATTATATAAAGCTCCCTTTCTTGGGTAGAGCTTATTTGTAAGGATATCGCAAACTGCTATTAGCTTCAAGGCATAGCTCATTGGGTAAAACTAATTGACAATGTTTACATTGAGATATCACTTACAATCAGTCAGTGTCGTAAGATAGTCGGCGCCTCTATCCCTGCGCTGTGTTTCAATCCCAGCTTGAGGCATTAACTGGTCTGTGATACAGCGAAACGCTCTGTATGTGGATGACTATATATATATATATATATATATATATATATATATATATATATATATATATTCAACGTAATCTCTATCTATTCTACTTTCCATGAAGGAGCAAAAAATAATTTTATCAAGTCACCTTAGACATTACTCTGTAATATATCTCCATTTATGAGACAATTTCATATCTTAAAGGTTTCAACAATTTTATGAAATAATAGAAAACATTTACTTTTTATATTTGACTGTTTTGAACAGAATACTAATAGCGTATTGTTTCTTTAACCAGCTAACAGAATTTTTAATTTCCTAACTTCGGTGATCAGCTATATCATAGTCTTCTGAGCTATTACCTTGTGTCTTCGGTCACATTCAATCCCGATTAACCCAACAAAAACTATTCGGACTATAAAACAGCCTATATTGCTGCAGTTATATATAGTCTTTTTAAACTCTTGCTGAACAATTAAACGTCTTAAATTCAGAAACAAAGTGTTCTGATTGTATACGTAACAGTGTTTGAAATTCACCTTGAAGAAAACATCACAGTTTATTATCGACATTATTCGAGCCTATATATAAAGTTTACAAATAAGGTAAGAATCGTCATTGTAAAAAGGAATAACAAAGGGTGTGTGTTCACATGTCTTACATAATACCTCTCTTATCGCTAAATTCAACGTCTATTTTTTTCTTTGCTTTCAAAAGTATCAAACTTATATGTGTCTCTCGTTGATCGTGTATGCATGTATTTCTTTTAAATGTGAGCTTTTCAAATGAGCGGTGACCTCTGTTTTCCCTTTTTTAGTTTCTACTTACGATTTTTCTCTCTTTCTTTCTTCTTTTCTCGGATGCATCCAAGGTAGTCTCTTTTATCTCGTCTACCAGTCCGTTTATTAGGACACTTCACGCTAAACATAGTATATGTTTGGTAAGCAGGCATACCATTTTATTAATATAGATATTTTAAAATATATCATTTCGTAAAACAACTTATATTTTGCTTAAAGATACAAATATATAACATATGACTTTTATGTTATTAAAAAGGGTAACGTAATGGAATTCGTGTAAAATCAAAGAAAGTAACTTTTACATTTAATAAAAATCGATTTACGTTTTCCATTAAGTATTATATTTCTCGTCTGATTTCTCTGTTTCGATTCAAGTTTTTACAAAGAAAAACATCTTTTAAGAAATGTCACAGAAAACAGCCGGAGCAAGCACACATTCATGTGAGTAAGAAATGTATATCACCTTATCGAAACAAATATAAAATAAATCAACATTGACTTTTTATTCTAATGGAAAAAGATCGATACCAACTTGGAGAAAGAAATAGTTATCGATATTCACATTTATGATTCCAAGGAATCTACTTGATTGATTAAAATCTGTTGAAGCTAGAAGACGAAAATTGATTCTTTTATGGTTGGCAGATCGTTTAAAATATTTTTAATGGACGAAAAGATACAGGTTTTAAAATGTTATCGTTATAAAATCGTCTTCCAAAATGAATAGAAATAGACAGATACAAATACGAGGCGTGTCTGAAATGTAACTGGGCTGTGGAACAGAGTATTTATTGCAATTCCATACATGCAACTATATGGTTTTCTATTCAAAATAAGCAACCTCCAGTTTAATCAACTTTGCCATCTTTCTCTGTGTGGAGTCTATGTAATATTTATGTTGTTAAAAACGTGCCCTCTTGATGACCTTCCAATAAGCTTAGGAAAATGAAAGAGTAACACCAGGTGAATACGGATGGTGATGTTTTTTTCTGGCCTGAGTCTGCCTGGTGAACTAGAGGAGCTATAAAAATGTGAAAAAATGCAATGGTTGCAGAAAGCTAAGATTACGGTTATATATATATATATATATATATATATATATACATTTAAAAAGGAATACGTGGAAATCTCTCTAAGGCCCTTTCGACTATCATCTCGTCAGGAGAAAATCGATAGTTTTAATTAATAATAACGTCGAAAGAAATTTCCCCATTTTGCTCTTTCTTTCGACGTTATTATTAATTAAAACTATCGATTTTCTCCTGACGAGATGATAGTCGAAAGGGCCTTAGAGAGATTTCCGCGTATTCTTTTTAAATGTATTTATAAATTTTGTACCTCTAAACATTTATTTATATATATATATATATATATATATATGTATATATATATATATATATTTTTCCAAGATATAATGTAATATGATAACACAGTCAGCTAATCCCTCTGTCGCCAATATGAGTAAGGTACTTCACAAAATGAAGTGCCGTTGCTACATCAGGAGAGGTGTCACAGGGATGACCTTTTCCTGCCTTGGCAGAGTAGACAATTGCCTTCGGAATTGAATAGGGGATAATCAATACTTTTTTCTACTGCCCCATTTCACACAGAAGAGATGTTGCCAGTCTTTCTCTACTCTATCATTATTTAGTTGGCACGTTCTCGACAGTTCCAACCCTTAGTTCTTCATTTTAAAACATTCATCTTTTTGCTTCAACGAAAAATGACTTTTCTTTCTTACTCTATGTGTCTAGCGTCGGGTGGGATTTCCATGGGCAGAGATTATTTGCAAGGGTTTCCCGTCTATGGAACACATTACTACGGGTTTGCTTCCCTGCAGATGACACAATAGTCGTGTACATACATAATCAAAACTAGTTCATACTATTCATTGTTCCGCATTCTTCGTTTGACACTCATTCCATCTTATTAATAATTTTCCTCTAGTGGCTTTTGGCCCTTGTAAGTGGTGACTCAACAAAAATGAGAAAAGCTCGCACATAACACACAGTGCTGTTACTGATCAGGCGCATATCGTGCATAGTCGTATTATTTATAGACAGCCATCATCATTCATCATTTAATGTAGCAATGCAACACTCTCTATTAACGCTAATCCATATCGTTGCAGTGTACTCCATTATTGCTATATTCCATAAACAATCATTGTAATTATATTTACATTAAATAGTTGCTCTTTGATAAAAATGGAAAAAGAAATCCCGTAGCGGTAGTAAATAAAGAGGCTCGCCCTGAAGTCCTGATTACTCCCTTCTGAATTGAAATAGTATCTCTTGATTGACATCGATGAATGAAAGTGGATCAGCTAAAATGAATTTTGTATTTAGGAGCACACGCTTTTGATTGGTGGAAAAAAGAAACTATTTTGTATCCAAATATTTAACCAGAAAGATGTGCGGATCCTCTCTGTGCACGAACAATTTTCTCGAACGTAGCAGGCTGAATATCTGGTTCTTTCCATCGTTTATCTTTGTATGGTCGTTTAGTATTCACAATGAAATGAGTGTTTGCATTACACCTTAACAACTTACTTTTTACTAATAACATCATATAAATTTGTTGAGTAAAAAATAAGATATCCACCAAAAAGTTAACAAAAAGTTAGCGGCGTGTATTTTCAATCTTGTAAACAGAATTATGCAGGGGCGGATAACTTTAGTTACTTCCGGTTTCGAGATAATATATAACAAATTCGGAATTAACTCTAGTAAACTGGGAAATGAAGTGATACGGCCATGACACACGATCATCAGGTCTCGTCAAGACAATCCCGCAAGAAACTGTACATAGGAAGAAGAAAAAGAAGGGGCAGATACCAAAAGAGGTGGAAAGACAACATTCGAGAATTGATGTGTCTGGCGCTGAGTAACATACTATTAAAGGCAGCAATTCGGGAGGGATGGATAAAATTGGTTGCCAGGTAATCTTTAGGGTCCCAACGGTCATCCAGACCACATGCCAGATGAAACTAAGAAAATCACCCTGAAATTTCTATGTATTTTAAAAAATTCGTTTATGAAAGGATTTTTAATCACAACATTAAAATTACACGAATATTTATATACAAAAAATATTAAACTGAATTGTCTGTTCTAAATATTTTAACGTTTTAAAATATGAATATGTTAATTTTTAACTGTTTATATTTAAATTTTTTTAATTTTGATTTTTCTTTTACAAATATTTTTCTTAAATTAAAATATAAAAGAAAGCGAAGAAATCGTATTGGCTTTATTGGAATAAAAAAAACAACAACATAAAATAGAAGGGAAAACGTCATTTATATGCATGTTTCTAATTCCAAAGAACCCGTTTGATTGATGAGTGTTTGTTGAAACGAACAGACAAAAATTGATTCTTTTACGGTGTACAATTCACTCTGAATATTTTCAATGGACACAAAAAGGCAGGTTTTCAGAATTCTATTTCTATGACTGTCTCCTGTGAAACAAGTAGAAAGAATGGTGCAGAGACATTAGTATGCGACCATATGATGCGTCGACACCACCATGTTGCCATACCTATAATAATGAGAATACTACCTCTAAATGTAACTATGAATGCTCTATATAATACTTCTTTTATGTACTAGTGAGTCACCGCTTATAAATTCTAAAAATCCACCCGAAGATAAGGGTTACTGACTTTATCCGGTCGACGTTGAGATAACACTGTGAGGATTTGTAACGATGGTTGGAGCTGGACAGAATGTTATTATTTAAGAGTACGGCTCAACAACAATTTGTTCAAGTTGGACTTATAAATGATCATGTTGTAGTACTTTGAGAAGCAGCTTCGTAGTATTTTTTTCCACAAACGGGTATTTCTTGTAAGAAATTGTACTCATGGAAGTTCTTTTTAGTTTTAGGTAGACAGAAAAAGAAATAAACTATTTACGATGATAGTAGCTATACATATATTAGCGGGGTCCGTATACAGACGAACCTACGAAATTTATACTCCCATCTCTGAACCACATAAAAGTATTTCTACTCAATTTTTACCTATAGTGTTCTGTAAGTTATGATAAATGTTGGGTGAGTAAAACTCATAGTATATGAAATAGTTGAAAATAACAAGAAATCAAAGGTACGCCGGGCTCAATTCGATGCACCCGAGGTGATCATTATTAGACTGTGGGAATATAATAGAAATAAACATGACGTCGTAACATATATCAAAGAGAGAGAGAGAGAGAGAGAGAGAGAGAGAGAGAGAGAGTGTGATAGAGAAGAGTTAGTCCGTTTAAGAGCACATAGCGCGTGGACCGTTAAAATTATGAAATTATAAGGGCTGATAAAATATAATTAATTAGTACTTCCGATCACCCTCTCTGCCTCTTTCACTGGTGATTGATTTGAAACAATGATCAATTTGGAAAATGCTCGCTGTCTTTCATCAGTTCTTATCGCGAGTTAGTCCTTTTTGAGGCATAACAAAACTTATTTGCAGGTAGATTTTCAGCGATCGGGAAGGATCTCACAGAATCACGATAAAACAAAATGCAGCAACCAAGGTAGGAATACAATTTGCGGACTATAATGGTTTTGTAATAATTACGTCAACTTGTTTGCTACATGTGTGACAGAAGGTTGATGTGCAATATTTGAACGTTCGTATTATTTCATAACAACGAGAAACGTAGTGTGCAGAGGCGATGCCTTTTTCATGGTCAATTGAAATAATCTTGTCTATATACAAACACGGGGAGGCAGGTAATATTTGGTAGGATTATGGGGTTTATTCGACCTTTGAACAGTATGCTAATTTAACAAGAAGAAAAATTAGATTCTGCTTTTATGGCGATTACAGTATGATCCATATTAAAAATGTATGATAAACTTTCAGATAATACATTACTATTCGATCTTTGTTGTTAAACAATGTACAAGAAACAACATCGATATTTTTGGTTTCAAATTTTTTATGATTCGAAACCGACGGTATCGATGTGGTTCTTATCTTCTGTAATATATATATATATATATATATATATATATATATATATATATATATATATATAGAGAGAGAGAGAGAGAGAGAGAGACAGAATTACCCGTGTCCCGGTGATGCCTGGGTTGGATATAAAAGAATAATTTAAGTATAAAAACATTCGCAGAAAAAGAATTAAAAATATATATTTTAGTTATTAGAGTAGAAGAAACATTTCTATAGAAATTTAACGTAAAATAAGCACCCACTTCCGGGCCATTTAGCAATACTATGGAGACTTGGAACCAAATACTTTTTTTTTTATTTTAGGGAAATCAAAATTTGTGCTAGATGGAATTATGTGTGTGTCATCTAAGCTTATATTTTTATTTGTTTTGTTTTTTTAAGAGAGAGGGGGTCATACAAAGAAATGAGGTGCGCAAACAATATTTGATGTTTTATTATGCATTTTTGTGCCCCCTTTTTTGTTCGTGGATAGAGGTAATTTTTTAGGAATAGTTATGTAGAAATTGCAGTCGTGATGTAGCAGTTAAGGTTTGGGTTAACTTAGGGTTAAGTTAGGGTTAGGGTACAGGTTAGCGTCTCTTCCGCTGATATTAGAGACAGGTTAATGTCAAGATTAAGTGATGGTGAGAATAGCACAACACAGTTGTGGAGGAGATAGAGGCTCGATTACAGTTTTATTGAAAAAGATCGGCAAAGATCGAAGTATTTGATTTATTGTATAATAAAGAAAGACATCTTGGCATCCTTATCGATTTCCTAAACAAAATTGTATTTCATTTTTACAATGCCTTCTAATGTGCAAAACACATTTTTAATATTTATACACGTAATCGCGTGTTTATCCCCATCATCACTATGTTAGGCTTCTATCACGATCACTTAATATTGGCATTAACCTGTCTCCAATTACAGCGGAAGAGACGCTGACCGATGTCGGTTTGTCGACAACGTTTCAGCGTTGAGAAAGAAGAAATAATAATAACAAGGTCGGATTCTAAGTTTCATTGACAAAGACAGGTCGCAGTCGAAATATTTGATTTATTGTATAAATAAAGAAAGAAGTATTGGCATCCTTCATGATTTTCTAAACAAAATTGTATTTCATTTTTACAATCCTTTCTAGTATGGAAACACACACACATATATGAATAACTTGTATGACCTGGATGGACTGTATGGATTCAACAAAAAGTATGTTTTGGATTGATATGTTTAATGTTATGTATTTTTATGTATTTGTGTATATAATTTTATATATTTTCAAAGCGTAGTTTTATTACCTGTAGTAGTATAACTGCGGTAATGGTCCTCTGAAGAGAAGAATTATCTTTGAAAACTCATGAGCTAAGGACTAAAGGATACTTTGCTTGAACTTTGAATTCTAATAAAATTTGATTGACACCTTATTTTATTACTTTATTTAATATTATAATATTAATGCTCTATCCAGTATATTGAGCTTCAGTTTTTTATCCGGATGTTTCACTAATTATAAGATATTAGTTGACGCTTATATCTTTTGTTGGATTGCTTCATATATATATATATATATATATATATATATATATATATATATATGTATAAATATATATATATATATATATGTAAGTAAATTACGTGTACAACAGAATGGTAGGATTAATTTTAGAGGAAGCATTATTAAAATCAATGAAACAGACGAGTGAGGAAAAAAAAAAAAAGAAAAAGGAAAATTGTTAAAATTACCTTAAGGCCTTGTCGTCTGACCCTCTGAGAGGAAACGTCAGAATGGTAAATTAAAAACTAAAAGTCGAATGAGAAATGAAGGGAGAAAAAAAAAAAAAAATAAAACTTATTTCAGTTGGAGGAAACGAATGAGAAGGGAAAAAAAAAAAAAAAAAAAATTAAATCTCTCAACGTTATGGTGGCTTTGAATCATTAAAGATCTCCAACTGATGTTTCAAAATCTTTTGTCTACACAGGCTAGGTCGATAGTTGTTAATGACTAACGCCTCAAGAATATTGAGATGGTAGTTCGACCTGGCACTGTGTAAAACAGAAAACCACCCATCGGAATACCTGTTAGAACAACTATTTGTACCAACGAGGTGATTACCGATGGCTGATTCCTGTGCCTGGAAGTTCCCGGATGATCTCGAAACCTTGTGTAGGCGAATATCACGTGGTATGTGTTGGGATATTCTAAATTCTAATCTTTGGGATGTCTTGCCAACGTAGTCAGCTCCACACTGACACATGAATTTATAAACTACAGAATTCTTTTGAATGGCTGGCAAAACATCCTTACGAAAAGAAGAGAAAAAGGTTCGAGTCGTGTAAACTACCCTCAACATGGTTGCCGGAAAACAACGTTGAGTAGAAGAAGAAATCCTTTTAACAATGTCAAGGCCGTCAGAACCCAACCAAGGGAGTTTCAAATAAATTGGGCAACGTGACGGGCCAATAAATTTACCACCATTAAATAAAGCAACTTTACGTGCAATGGTGCCTTTTATAGTATTGATGGGATATCCATTGGCAAGAAAAATATTAGTAATCTCACCAAGTTCTGCATCGAGTCGTGTTGGTGAACAAATCATAAGAGCTCGATGAGTGAGAGTACCAATAAGATTTATTTTTCTTGCTCTTGGGGCGAAGGAAAACCAATTTAGATAAAGGCCTGTAAATGTTGGTTTTCTATACACACAGGTTTCAAATGATAAACCAGATTTAGACACTAAAACATCGAGGAATGGTAAGGAACCACAATCCTCGACTTCCATAGTGAATTGCAACGATGGATGCAAGTCACAAAGAAGAAGAAGAAACTGTTCAGCATCACCCCGAGAGGGAAAACAAGCAAAAGTGTCATCAACGTAACGTGTGTAGAAAGCCGGCTTGGTCACTTTGGAAAATAATTGGTTTTCCAAAAATCCAACGAAAATGTTGGCTAACGATGGACCAAGAGGGCTGCCCATGGATATACCATCAATTTGCCGATACATTATATTATTGAAACTGAAGGAAACTGATTTAGTAGCAAGTTCCATCAGTTCAACAAAAATTCGTTCAGGAAACTGTGGAGACTTTAAGGGGCCGCGGTAAAGATAATCTGCACATATACCAATGGTTTCATCCAAAGGTACATTGGTAAACAGACTACTAATGTCAAAGGAAGCCAAGAACTCGGTGTCCTTTGAGAGAGATAATTTGTGTATAGAAGACACAAATTGGAAGGAATCAGAGATACAATAGTCCGAATAAAAAGTAAGTACGGGCTTAAGAATATCAACTAACCATTTACCAAGTGCATGTTGTGCAGAACCCAACATTGATAGAATAGGCCGTAAAGGAACGTTAGGTTTATGAACCTTTGGTAAGCCGTACATTCTAGGCCTTTGAGAGCCGATAGGTCGTATTCCTTTATATATCTCTTTAGAAATAAACTTGCTTTTATAAAGTTGAAGAAGCCTTTTCTGGATTTTTATTTCCATACGAAAAGTGTCATCGTGGCTTAAACCACCCATCTTGAAAAATTTATTTTTATCATCCAGAATGTTACACATTTTGGAGATATAATCTACTTGGTTCAGGATTACAACGCCTGAACCCTTGTCTGGACGAGTGATATAAATATCAGAGTTCGACTTAAGTAATTTCGCAGTTTCAAAATGATTTTTCTGCCAAATACAATCGCTAGATTTAGTACGTATAGCAGAAAACCTCCGACCTAATTCACCCAACTGGATTTTAACGCTAGTTAATTCATCAGTGGAAATAGGCGAATGTCTTTTTAGTTGAGAATATAATAGTTCAATCTCACTAAATATGTTGATTTTATCAACACGGAGGGGAGGAATGCAAAATTCTAAGCCGGCAGACAAGACAAATTTTTCAGTATTTGATAGAGCATAAGACGAATAATTAAATATATGTTTATCCGAATATGCTCTAGTGCCGAACTTCTTGGTAATCAAATTCTGCAAATATTTATTATATGAAGAATTGGTTTTGTTGAGGGTGAAAATATCGCCATTAGACAGAAACTTTGAAAAGCGAAGTTTGTCAAAGAAAGAAAATTCCTTCCAAACCATAGCCCAAAGTATAAGATATTTACTTCGTAACGAACTATAAGAATCGGAGTTAAATAGGATTTCGTCTTGTAAAAATACACGTTGAACTGCCAACGAATTTCTACATTTAATTTTAGAAATTCGGTGACAGATATAACCGGGAGCTACATGATTTAAGCGGCAAGATTTGAGAAAATTTATCCTACACCTCAAAACGATTAATTTATTTTTAATGCGTATGACGTTATTTAACGTTTTGATGAATTGGGGGTTGTACCGACCTCGAAAATATGTAAGTAAATTACGTGTACAACAGAATGGTAGGATTAATTTTAGAGGAAGCATTATTAAAATCAATGAAACAGACGAGTGAGGAAAAAAAAAAAAGAAAAAGGAAAATTGTTAAAATTACCTTAAGGCCTTGTCGTCTGACCCTCTGAGAGGAAACGTCAGAATGGTAAATTAAAAACTAAAAGTCGAATGAGAAATGAAGGGAGAAAAAAAAAAAAAATAAAACTTATTTCAGTTGGAGGAAACGAATGAGAAGGGAAAAAAAAAAAAAAAAAAAATTAAATCTCTCAACGTTATGGTGGCTTTGAATCATTAAAGATCTCCAACTGATGTTTCAAAATCTTTTGTCTACACAGGCTAGGTCGATAGTTGTTAATGACTAACGCCTCAAGAATATTGAGATGGTAGTTCGACCTGGCACTGTGTAAAACAGAAAACCACCCATCGGAATACCTGTTAGAACAACTATTTGTACCAACGAGGTGATTACCGATGGCTGATTCCTGTGCCTGGAAGTTCCCGGATGATCTCGAAACCTTGTGTAGGCGAATATCACGTGGTATGTGTTGGGATATTCTAAATTCTAATCTTTGGGATGTCTTGCCAACGTAGTCAGCTCCACACTGACACATGAATTTATAAACTACAGAATTCTTTTGAATGGCTGGCAAAACATCCTTACGAAAAGAAGAGAAAAAGGTTCGAGTCGTGTAAACTACCCTCAACATGGTTGCCGGAAAACAACGTTGAGTAGAAGAAGAAATCCTTTTAACAATGTCAAGGCCGTCAGAACCCAACCAAGGGAGTTTCAAATAAATTGGGCAACGTGACGGGCCAATAAATTTACCACCATTAAATAAAGCAACTTTACGTGCAATGGTGCCTTTTATAGTATTGATGGGATATCCATTGGCAAGAAAAATATTAGTAATCTCACCAAGTTCTGCATCGAGTCGTGTTGGTGAACAAATCATAAGAGCTCGATGAGTGAGAGTACCAATAAGATTTATTTTTCTTGCTCTTGGGGCGAAGGAAAACCAATTTAGATAAAGGCCTGTAAATGTTGGTTTTCTATACACACAGGTTTCAAATGATAAACCAGATTTAGACACTAAAACATCGAGGAATGGTAAGGAACCACAATCCTCGACTTCCATAGTGAATTGCAACGATGGATGCAAGTCACAAAGAAGAAGAAGAAACTGTTCAGCATCACTCCGAGAGGGAAAACAAGCAAAAGTGTCATCAACGTAACGTGTGTAGAAAGCCGGCTTGGTCACTTTGGAAAATAATTGGTTTTCCAAAAATCCAACGAAAATGTTGGCTAACGATGGACCAAGAGGGCTGCCCATGGATATACCATCAATTTGCCGATACATTATATTATTGAAACTGAAGGAAACTGATTTAGTAGCAAGTTCCATCAGTTCAACAAAAATTCGTTCAGGAAACTGTGGAGACTTTAAGGGGCCGCGGTAAAGATAATCTGCACATATACCAATGGTTTCATCCAAAGGTACATTGGTAAACAGACTACTAATGTCAAAGGAAGCCAAGAACTCGGTGTCCTTTGAGAGAGATAATTTGTGTATAGAAGACACAAATTGGAAGGAATCAGAGATACAATAGTCCGAATAAAAAAAGTAAGTACGGGCTTAAGAATATCAACTAACCATTTACCAAGTGCATGTTGTGCAGAACCCAACATTGATAGAATAGGCCGTAAAGGAACGTTAGGTTTATGAACCTTTGGTAAGCCGTACATTCTAGGCCTTTGAGAGCCGATAGGTCGTATTCCTTCATATATCTCTTTAGAAATAAACTTGCTTTTATAAAGTTGAAGAAGCCTTTTCTGGATTTTTATTTCCATACGAAAAGTGTCATCGTGGCTTAAACCACCCATCTTGAAAAATTTATTTTTATCATCCAGAATGTTACACATTTTGGAGATATAATCTACTTGGTTCAGGATTACAACGCCTGAACCCTTGTCTGGACGAGTGATATAAATATCAGAGTTCGACTTAAGTAATTTCGCAGTTTCAAAATGATTTTTCTGCCAAATACAATCGCTAGATTTAGTACGTATAGCAGAAAACCTCCGACCTAATTCACCCAACTGGATTTTAACGCTAGTTAATTCATCAGTGGAAATAGGCGAATGTCTTTTTAGTTGAGAATATAATAGTTCAATCTCACTAAATATGTTGATTTTATCAACACGGAGGGGAGGAATGCAAAATTCTAAGCCGGCAGACAAGACAAATTTTTCAGTATTTGATAGAGCATAAGACGAATAATTAAATATATGTTTATCCGAATATGCTCTAGTGCCGAACTTCTTGGTAATCAAATTCTGCAAATATTTATTATATGAAGAATTGGTTTTGTTGAGGGTGAAAATATCGCCATTAGACAGAAACTTTGAAAAGCGAAGTTTGTCAAAGAAAGAAAATTCCTTCCAAACCATAGCCCAAAGTATAAGATATTTACTTCGTAACGAACTATAAGAATCGGAGTTAAATAGGATTTCGTCTTGTAAAAATACACGTTGAACTGCCAACGAATTTCTACATTTAATTTTAGAAATTCGGTGACAGATATAACCGGGAGCTACATGATTTAAGCGACAAGATTTGAGAAAATTTATCCTACACCTCAAAACGATTAATTTATTTTTAATGCGTATGACGTTATTTAACGTTTTGATGAATTGGGGGTTGTACCGACCTCGAAAATATGTAAGTAAATTACGTGTACAACAGAATGGTAGGATTAATTTTAGAGGAAGCATTATTAAAATCAATGAAACAGACGAGTGAGGAAAAAAAAAAAAGAAAAAGGAAAATTGTTAAAATTACCTTAAGGCCTTGTCGTCTGACCCTCTGAGAGGAAACGTCAGAATGGTAAATTAAAAACTAAAAGTCGAATGAGAAATGAAGGGAGAAAAAAAAAAAAAAACTTATTTCAGTTGGAGGAAACGAATGAGAAGGGAAAAAAAAAAAAAAAAAAAAAAAATTAAATCTCTCAACGTTATGGTGGCTTTGAATCATTAAAGATCTCCAACTGATGTTTCAAAATCTTTTGTCTACACAGGCTAGGTCGATAGTTGTTAATGACTAACGCCTCAAGAATATTGAGATGGTAGTTCGACCTGGCACTGTGTAAAACAGAAAACCACCCATCGGAATACCTGTTAGAACAACTATTTGTACCAACGAGGTGATTACCGATGGCTGATTCCTGTGCCTGGAAGTTCCCGGATGATCTCGAAACCTTGTGTAGGCGAATATCACGTGGTATGTGTTGGGATATTCTAAATTCTAATCTTTGGGATGTCTTGCCAACGTAGTCAGCTCCACACTGACACATGAATTTATAAACTACAGAATTCTTTTGAATGGCTGGCAAAACATCCTTACGAAAAGAAGAGAAAAAGGTTCGAGTCGTGTAAACTACCCTCAACATGGTTGCCGGAAAACAACGTTGAGTAGAAGAAGAAATCCTTTTAACAATGTCAAGGCCGTCAGAACCCAACCAAGGGAGTTTCAAATAAATTGGGCAACGTGACGGGCCAATAAATTTACCACCATTAAATAAAGCAACTTTACGTGCAATGGTGCCTTTTATAGTATTGATGGGATATCCATTGGCAAGAAAAATATTAGTAATCTCACCAAGTTCTGCATCGAGTCGTGTTGGTGAACAAATCATAAGAGCTCGATGAGTGAGAGTACCAATAAGATTTATTTTTCTTGCTCTTGGGGCGAAGGAAAACCAATTTAGATAAAGGCCTGTAAATGTTGGTTTTCTATACACACAGGTTTCAAATGATAAACCAGATTTAGACACTAAAACATCGAGGAATGGTAAGGAACCACAATCCTCGACTTCCATAGTGAATTGCAACGATGGATGCAAGTCACAAAGAAGAAGAAGAAACTGTTCAGCATCACTCCGAGAGGGAAAACAAGCAAAAGTGTCATCAACGTAACGTGTGTAGAAAGCCGGCTTGGTCACTTTGGAAAATAATTGGTTTTCCAAAAATCCAACGAAAATGTTGGCTAACGATGGACCAAGAGGGCTGCCCATGGATATACCATCAATTTGCCGATACATTATATTATTGAAACTGAAGGAAACTGATTTAGTAGCAAGTTCCATCAGTTCAACAAAAATTCGTTCAGGAAACTGTGGAGACTTTAAGGGGCCGCGGTAAAGATAATCTGCACATATACCAATGGTTTCATCCAAAGGTACATTGGTAAACAGACTACTAATGTCAAAGGAAGCCAAGAACTCGGTGTCCTTTGAGAGAGATAATTTGTGTATAGAAGACACAAATTGGAAGGAATCAGAGATACAATAGTCCGAATAAAAAGTAAGTACGGGCTTAAGAATATCAACTAACCATTTACCATTATATATCAACTAACCATTTACCATTATATATATATATATTTACATATATATATGTATAAATATATATATATGCATAAATAAATATATATATATGTATAAATATATATATATATATATATATATATATATATATGTGTGTATAAATATATATATATGTAAATATATATATATATGTATATATATGTGTGTATAAATATATACATATGTGTGTGTGTATAAATATATATATATATATATATATATATATATATATATATATATATACTCGAAGGATACCTGTCCCAATGCGGGTATTAAAAATTAATTTCCCAAACAGAACAGATTTGTACCACTATTATGTCACCTTACCAATACTTAAAATCAAGATTTAATGTTACAAAACATTGTGTTTAGAATACTTATTCTAATTTTGATTAAAGTCCACTAAATGATTTTGATTCTAGTAAATGCGTCAAATTAAAAGCTTGCAGGTACTTAAAAAGAAATTGAAATTCATGGAATCCTTCTTTATTAGTGTCTAATGAGAATCGATCAAATTTCATGCAAGTCTGTTATATTTGAATTGCTACAATATTTGACTTTTCAAATGGGAGTTTGTACCCATTTTATACCCCCTAAAATCCCATTAATATACTCCGTAGAAACTGAAATTGTGGAAATATTTATTAGTTCATTTTAAATATTCTATGATTATATATATATATATATATATATATATATATATATATATATATATATATATATGCGAGCATACAAGAAGTATACTAAAAATAAATTAATAAGAGTATAGATTTACTCCTCTCCAGGAGTTAGGCACAAGGCCAGTTTTTATCTTACTCCCACAAGTAAGATGTGACCCAAGGTCGGGTCGGGAAAATGGGGTTTAAAAATTGCCTGGGCAGCCCCGTCGGCATTCCCCGGTAGGGGCGCCTCAGACAGTAAGCAATAAACTTACTCCTCCCCAAAGAGGGGAGTCAAAGCCTGGGAGAGTGGACCTCCTAGAACTACACAGGACAGACCCATAGACCGGCGTTAATCAAGCCCCGAAGGCCAAGACAATACCAGTCTATGGGGTTCAGTATCCATCGAAACAGATACTACACTTTGATCTTATCCAAAAGGCCAATAACAACTGTAAGAGTAAGCAAAACGAGAGACGATATAGTTTATCAATATCAATAAGTCATCAATGAAGTTTATTTTGTGAGATTGTTTTCATGTGAATTAATTTTGAAAAGTAAGCCGTTGGATATCTAACATTCAAATACAAATTCTGACTAGTTTGAGCTCGCATCTGGGTATATACACACGTGTAGGTTAGAAGTATATTTCTGACGATCGAATTCAGTATTAAACGGAAGCCGGTTCTTGAGATCAGTTTTTTAAAAAAATATTTACTATATATATATATATATATATATATATATATATATATATATATATATATAGGGATATTTATTTATACTAAAAGATAAATAGTAATGGTGGCACGATAACTAGTTTTGGGGTATACTTTTTGTCAGCCAGCTATGTAATCATATCCTTCCCTATTGGGCTCTTAAAAGCTTTATTTTTTGGTTAGCGTCTTTGGAGCTCGCCGGTGGTTAGATTTCGTTCAGGCTTCGATTTTCTTAAAGTAATTCTACTTCCTCTCCCTTTTTATTATTAGGATTGGGCACTTTCTCAAGTGGTTTTATGCCTTGTCTGGACTGATATCCATAAAGAATGATGTTTTATACTTATTGTCAGAATTTCACACAAACTCAAAGGTATCTGGATTTTAACGAAGGGCTTCGACCCTATTCTTAGCATATTTGCATAAAACTAGGATTACCCTATATATAGCGTACATTAAAACCCATTATACCTAGTAGCTTTGTTGCTAAATCCATAATGATCGGGTCATTATTTTAGGATTGCATCCAGTGCACACATATATATAAACATATAACATAGATAACTTTATAAAGGTATAGGTTTGCTGATTAAGTATGCAAACTGATTCGTAGTAAGAATTATGTATCACATTAGAGAAATATAAAGACAGCATTGGCTTTACACCAATAGGAAACAAAAACTTTTTAAAAAACAAAGAAGAAAAATTGATATCACGTTTTCTAATTCCAAGAATTCTGTTTGATTGATTAGTATCTGCTGAAGCGAACGCATAAACATTGATTTTTGTTTCAATGCTTCCAATGGTCACACAATGGTGGCTTTTACACATCCTGTTGTCATAACAGTTTTTTGCAAGAAGAACCAGAAAAAAAAAGAATGATTCATAGACAGCGCTATGATATCTGTTTGTGCAGAAACATTTCCATATTGTCATCTATCTACGAATGATTAGAGTATGCATGTATAGCATATACATAGGCATCGTATATCAGACCATGTGAACATTTTGCACCATAGCTATGATATGAAGCATTCTAAAACTTGAGCTAATCGTAATCCCGTTCTTTAATCTTATACGCCCCCTCCTCTTAATAAGACGTTAACACCAAAACTTAAAAAACTCTGTAGATTTTAGGGTATCCGCTTCCGGAATGCCCAGGTATTTGCAGCTAGCAAGTTCATCATATGGCCTTATTACCTTTCGACTGGACAGTTTTTTGTTATTTCTTCTCAAATAGAATTTTCATTCCGAATTGCATTTTTATAACCTAGCTTTTGCTTGTATTTATTCGTGTTAACTATTATGTCCGGTTCACTAAAAGTTCTTTCAAGGGTCATTATTAGTTATCGCTCACTGAAAAAAACAGGCAGTCTTCTCCGGAATCCGAGTGACAACCATTCTCACCAGATTTCAATCACTCTCCGATTCTTTCGATACTCATTGCAAATCATTTTGCATTCTCGCAACCGCTGTTTATAATAGCCGTTAGTGTTCTTTAGTATTTACATGGCAATAAATCTCCCGAAGATGACAGCACCCTCCGTGCTCTCCCAGTGAAGGTCCGGATGATTTCTTTCCATCCTCCGTCTTTCCATCTTCCTTGACCATTCAGCAACATTTTGTATAGTACCGACTATTGCTGGTGCCACCACTTTTTAAGTGAGGCGGGGGGATAGGTGTCAGATTATGAGAATTATTATTATTATTATTATTATTATTATTATTATTATTATCATTATTATTATTATTATTATTATTATTTGCATGATAAAATGTATCTTTATTCTGCTGGCGATGTCTACAGTCTACTGCCACTCTTATTTGCTGGTCATGCTTCAAGAACCGCGTGGGAGACTCTTGCAGTTCCAAGCAATTATGATTTGGGGACCGCATTTTAAAGTAGGTATTGCTACTTCCATGTGCAACAGCCACAGTTGGCAACAAATCCACCCTCTTCACTGCCCATGACTTGCATATTTCACACTTCAAATCCTCAGAGTGATTCACTGTTCCTTTTCTTTCTCTTCTATCCCGTTGTCAACCGTTGTCACTATAACAATGTCAGGTTTGCGATGAATGATTTGGTTATCGCTCTGAATCATTGCATCTTACAGGATTTTGCGGTTCTGATTCTCAATAACCTTTTCTTGGGTTGGGCCATATAACACCTTTGATCTTTTCAGGCCATAGTTTTCACACGGCTCCCAATGAAGCAATCTTACGATATTATCATGTATCGTTTTGTATTCACGCTGTGGAAATTTTGCGCACTCGCTACTAATGTGCTGCACTGTTCCAACTTCTCACTACAGATTCTGCGTTGTCGCTCACAGTTTTTTCATCAATTCCGCATGTCACATGTCTTTAATGTCCCTTTCGTCTTCTTCTTCTTCTTCTTCTTCTTCTTCTCTATATACATAACACTGTGGGGTGTGTTTGTTTGCCACCGTGCACACTGGATGACGTCACAAACAGATGACGTCACCCGTTAAACAAAATATAGATAAGATATTCTTGATGCTGTCATAAAGCATAAATATGGAACTTGTTTGTGTGATTGTTTGTTTATTGTCAATTGTAAGGTTGCTAAACTTCAATAAATGTTCTATCAATATACTGTTGATTTTCTCAAATTTTTATATTTTGTTTTATTCTTTTGACTTGAAACAATTGTCAGAGAAAGAAAGAAAGAGTGCACAGATGACGATTAGAACAGAAGTGACGCCGCCGTTACTGACATAGCGTTGCCACGAACGATAGCAAGGGAGATGCGTTGGAACAACCAGGCTGACTCACGGGGCTCGTGCCTAGACGTTGAAATCCTCCGTCTAATGTCCTGAAAAAATTTAACAGTCTCGGGGCTAAGCACACCCGACGTTTCCACATAAATTGTTTGTTTATTTGTATCCGTGCATAATGGACGACGTCACAAAGGAAAAGTACATCATTGAAGGAAGGGAAAACAGAACGACTAGAAATGGAGAGAGAGAGTGTGTGTGAAAGAAGAAGAGGTAAAGAGAAGTGAGAAAAAGGGGAATACACAGAGACAGAGAGATGAGGAAATAAGAGAGATGGAACGGCACAACACAAACGCATGATTATTATATAGAAATAAATATATATAACAAGCAAGACCCGTGTACCGGCGTGGCTCGGGGGAAATATAAAATGATAATTTAATTTAAACAATATAAGTATTACAGTATTTATTATTAAAAAAAAACAGGAAAAAACTATTTCACTAGAAGTAATTTAGTTGATTAAAATAGGATGTATCCATGTTTTGGCGTTAACTAGGGTAAATATTAAATAATGAATTAATTTAACATAAAGAAATGTTAGAGGATTATTGAAAAAAAAACTCTTAAAAGAACTCATATCACTATAAGTAAATTAAATGATTAAAATAGGTTTTGTTAAATAAGTATTTAATGTTTAAAATCAAACAACGTAGATTTCTCATTAAATATTTACTATTACACCCGGCGTAGTTTACCTCCTCAAAAACTTCAAATTATACTTTTTTTTTCGATTACATGAAAATAATTTGAATAAATATCCACAAAAAAGAAATTAAAAAAAAAAATTTTAGATTTTAAGGTGGGGGATGATTTTCCTATACATTTAACTTATTTTTTAATTTTGAAATTAGCAACCTCTGTGTAAAAAAAACTCGACTATGATGGAAGTACTCGTATTTGGCTAATTAAAAGTGACGATAACGAACGTTAACGAAGTCAACCGATCAATCTACACAATACAAACCAAACTGTTTTTTTTAGTTTTTACCCTAACTCTAGACTAACCTTAACATAGCTCTGAACTAACCCTTAACTAAGACATAGTTTTAGTTTGCAAAGTCGGTTTAGTTCGGTTCGTATTGTGCAGAAGTATCGGAACATTATTCGGCTTTCTTCGAAAATTCGGAACTGCTTACATTACGACTGCAAATTTCTGGATACCTATTCCTTAAAAGCATAAAAAAATGTGCTCTCTTCCGCCTATCCACAGACCCTATTTTAAAAAAATTTTCTGCAATAAAAAAATGTATCCTAACAGATTAAATATTGTTTCTGAACTTTATTTTATTGTAGGAAAACAAGTACTCCCTCGTGATAAATAAAATAAAAATATACACTTAGTTAGCTCACACCTCTCTCAATCTAGCACAACTTTTGATTTCTTTAAAATATTGAAGAAAAAATAGATTCGACGTCTCCATATTACCGCTAAATGGCCCAGAAGACAGTGTTCATTTTACGTTAAATTTATATAAGAAAGTGATCCCCCACTCTTAAGCTAAATTATTTAATCTTTTGTTTAATTCCTTTTCTGTGGATATTTTTGCAGGCTACACGTAATCACCACCCAAAACTATAATATGTTTTTTTTTTCTTTTGGAGTAAACTACGCCAGGTGTGATATATAAAAACATCCGATTTCTTTATGTTTTGGGTGACTGCCCCCTCTATCGTTTTAAGCAGCTGTTTATTCTAAAAATAAAATAAAAACCCACTGCATCCTGAAAAATAGTAAATGCGACCAAAGAATATTCGTGAAGCTTTCCGCGGTCAGTGAATGGGGAATTCTTACAGACTGAGGCAACTCTTATTGCGTTACCATCGAGTGGACATATATTGTGAGCGAATAAATCCTAATTTCCTTATTTTCTATTCGTTTATTTTACGTTTTATCGCCATCTGTTCTGTCAGTCGTCAGCTAAGTAAAAATGCTTCTAAACTGAGGAAATTGTTATTTTTTTCTAATCCAGTAGACCTTCCTTTATGAGTTCAAAAATTCCATAAAATTGCAATAAAAAACAATTTGTTACAATTCAAAGACTCTTCCGAAGTATTGGACTAACGTGTGATCTATTTACGTTAATAATATTTAATCAGCAGCACTTTTTATTGCCGTTGGGATTGTCCTGTGCAGTACTAGGAGGTCCACCCTCCCAGGCTTTGCCTCCCCTCTTTGGGGAGGAGTAAGTTAATTGCTTACTGCTTGAGGCGCCCCTACCGGGGAATGCCGACGGGGCTGCTCAGGCAATTTTTGATGGTCAGAGTGCTCACCTCTCGGGCGCTGGCTTTTCAACCCCCACTTTCCGACCCGAGCTTGGGTCACATCTTACTTGTGGGAGTAGGATAAAAACTGGCCTTGTGCCTAACTCCTGGAGAGGAGTAAATTACACTTCCAGCATCTACCAGCTTCTGTCCGCTCCAATCACAACAACAGTTGTCACACGTGGTTAAAATTAACCAATCAATCGAAACCATTTAAAATTTAAAAGAAATTATCCGGCTTACATATTAAAATCGAGATAAACCGGTGTTTATTTTTACGTCTTCGCCTAATATTGACCGTCTTTACAGTATCTTCTCTTTTCAGTTAATTTTATTTTACTTCTAAAAATAGAATCAACGTTAAAGTGTAGTATATGTTATGCTACTATATTTAGTCTTTTGTCTCCTTTGTCAGTGAAGCAGAAATCATATTTTTGCGACATTAAAAACCGACATTGTATTGAACTCTGCCGTCATTGACAAACAACTAAATAGGAACAACATAGTAAATGGTAAAAGTTCAGAATAGTTAACAAACCGGTGCTTATTTTTATGTCCCCTCTGAATATTGGCCACTTTACAATATTTATTTCGTCTCAGTTTATTTATTTTTTAATTCTCAAAGTAAAATTATCGTGAAAGTATAGTTTCTGTTCTGATACTATACTTAATATGTTCTCCTCTCGGTCAGTGAAGGAGAAATCCCTCTAGACTGTGGCAGTTTTTAATTATGTCCCACCCCGGAGTTGCCCTTTTTGAGAAAATGGATTTTCCCCACATTAAAAACCAACATTGTGTCTAAGTCTGCTCTCGTGTGAAAGCAAACATATTAGAACAAACTAGTAAATTGTAACAGTGCAGAATAGTTAACAGTTGAGAAATCTTAAACAGTAAACAGTAAACAGTAAACAACAACAATACATACCTTATATCAATTGGGAAAAATCTATCAACGTTAATTCCATTTAGAAAATTAACAGACGTTTGATGTATTTTCGTTAATACGGAAATATTCAATAGTTGACTTTTAACAAAACGGTTTATTTTTTATTATTATTTTTTCTTTCAAAATATAATTAACGTTAAAGTTTAGTATCTGTTCTTATACTATACTTAATCTCTTCTTTCTGTGGTGAATGAATGATAAATCCCTCTAGACTGCGGCAATTTTTATTTATGTCACAAGCCGGAGTTCCCCTTTTTTTAGGAGATGGTGTTTCCCCACATTAAACACCGACATGGTGTGTAATTGTCGTCGTAGGGCGGCAAGTGAAAACATGGTATTAAAAAAAATGACATTTTGATGTATTTTCGTAAATAAAAAATATATAAAAGTTGATTCCTAACCAAATTCTGAAATACAATGCAATATTCCTTTATTCCTCGAATAAACTCATAACGACTGGAAGGACGAAAGTGAAATTGAGGCAGCGATCGAACATTATTTATATATGAAAAAATGAAGTATGTGTAAGGAGTAATATTTCTGTAAAAAATAATTATTGTAGTAAAATATATTTTGTACAAGGAAATTGTTTTTTTTTTAACTTCCTTTATCCCAAATAAAACAAGTTACCACTGTAGACGTAAGAGGCTACTGAGAATTAGGGTGAAAGTTTAGGGAGTCATACTAAATTAGGAGCTGTGCAGCAAGATGCTTGTTCACATTGGTTTTTAATTTCTGCATGTCGATATAGTCGGGGAAACAGTGAGCAGGAAGGGACTTCCAAAGACCAGCAGCTCGAGGAAAGCAGCGATTGGAGTAGAAGGCTCTCCAGTCTCTGGAGACCTCCACAGTGAATGGATGGAATGTAGCTGATTGTCGGCTTGGTCGAGTATATTAACGTCGAGGGATCCCCAGGGCAGCAAATTAATTAGAGCACAAGGATTCAACATTGTGGTGATGGGACAGGGGCTGGAGCTTGGTGGATAGTTAGGGACCTATAAGATTACATACTCTTTTTTAAACCTTGTCTAAGATAGAGAACTAGTGGATGGTGCACCAGCCTAGATGTGACAACAATAAGCCACGCATGGGCGGATGGTGGCTTTGTAGAGATATAGGATACTGTCATGTGTGAGAAGTTTTCTAGCACGCTAGAGAAACCCCACTTTCTTTTCAGCAGTCGTGGCAATGTCTTGTATACATTTGTTCCAATTTATGTTAACTGTTAATGTTAGGCTGATGTGTTGGAACGTTAGATTTTCAGGTAAGGTGTTATTGTCGTTGTTTAAGCAAAGGAGCTTTGTCTTAGCAGCATTAACTATTGCCATCTATTTATGACCCCATTCCACTACAGACTAGAGGGCACTTTCTAAGGATTAATCGATTGCCTCGGATATGTGCGCGTCCGTTTTACCCACATGATGAGAGTAGAGCGTGGTGGCGTCAGCAAGTATACCCATCTGAGACACAATGTCATCAGTGAGGTAGTTTATGAAAATCAAGAACAATAAAAGAACCAAACATCAACCTCTGGAATACATTTGTATTTATGTCATGTTGTTTGTATTGAAGGCTAGCGAGGACACCATGGACTTTTTTTGTATAGGAAGGATTTAATTATATGCTTTACTTTAATTATATAATTCACCCAAATAGAGGAATAGGGGACGCTATGTTTTAAATTTTAGTTGTTTTTTGTTTAGTGTTTGTCAATCATATTCCAGAATATGATTGTAGCCAGCCAATCAAAACGCATTTCCTTAATGTACCAAATTGCAAAAATTTAAATGTAATGTGAACAAACATCTTGCTGGACAACTCCCCATTTAAAATGTTCTCTATAAGTCTGGCTCCTAATAATACCAGTCACTATGTCTCAGTGGCAACATGCTTTGCTTTCGGTAAATAAAAGTAGTCAATGTATCTGCTTTCGAATTCCTTCGGGATCTTTAGCTCAATATATAATTCATTATGTGTCCCAATTCTGACTCACCGGCATCCTTTCTGTCCATTTGGTAGCAATCAACGGTTATTAAGGGCGTGATTGATCCGTTTACTCAGTTGTTCAATTAAAATTTTTTGCGTTGTTGATAGACAGGTTATAGGTGTGTAGTTGCTTAGTTATTCCAACTATTAACAGTTAAGCCAATTCGTACTTTGGTTTAGGAAAATTCTATAGAGACATGAAGTTCTGTTTAAAAGAAAAATCATAATTTTTACTCTAATAACTTCTTTCTTCGGACCACTTGTCTTTTGAATTCCCTCCCTGTTCCCTGTTTCCCCGACTGTACAAACATGCAGAAATTCAAATGTAATGTGAACAAACAAATTGCTACACAACTCCCAACTTTAGATGCTTCCTATAAAACTGTCCGCTGATTACTGTAGCTTTTTGCATTGTGTCTGGCGTAAAATATAGAAAAAATACTATTCCTTTAGTTACGCTAGTGCCTCAATTGGTTTGAAAAGCTGTTGACTCTCTTTTGAGTAAAGCTATAACTATATGTGCTTTAGCTGGTTATCAAATAACCAAAGAATACTGATATTCTTAGGAAAAACTCTATAAAAAGACGTAACAAATAGGATATTAAAACTTATAGTGTAGTGACGTATAGAAAACATGTGACGTTCGAATAAAAAGTGTTATAGAATGATCTGTACGCATGTGGATCCACGCAACATTTTCTATGAATCCAGAAATGCCAATTTTTCACCTAATCAAAAGTACATCCGCTGAAAGACAAAGTGTGTTCGCTGAACTTCTAAGACTTCTTCAATATTACAAAAAGCGACAAACATCCCCACATTAAGCAAGTGGGATTTAGACTGCAGTTGACGTCAAACACCTCGCTAGGTGTAACAATCCCTTCACCTTTACATCTCACTAATCCAGGCGTCTCATTATAAACAATAGTTAAGTATCATTGTTGCGTTCAACCTCATTACAAAGACTATGAAAGCTCATAATCACACCTTGTTACCTGCTTGTGGTGAGATCCTTCTAGACTGTGAAAACGTCGCGAAAGAACCAACTCAAGACACAATTGTTTGAAAGACCAAGGACATTTGTCTGTCTTGATCTTCGTTCCAAATCACTGAACAGTAGAGGGGGATCGATAATCACTGTTTAATCATATATAATCAGCGTATTTTAAATTTACAGGTTTACACGTGTAGTGCTTCCAACGAACTGCCACACCCTCCCTCTCTTCATGAATCTCTTTGAGCAAGTTGACCCCGACTGAACTTTGATTTCCTGTTATTTTCAACTAACCGATTTATATACTAGTGCGTTTATTCGGCCAATACTTGATATCCTTTCTCCTTGTGACACTGACTGCAGCAACTACTAAGTGTCCACATATATATGCCGCATATGCATATCACATTGCTCGCATTCAATGTGGACAACAAACTTTAATATCCACAAAGGTGTCACCCCATGGTAAATTTTCTTACTTTCTTCAGAGTTAATATTTGAATTGTGCAAGTTTTAATCTTTTTTTGTATTGTCTTGTTTCTTGTGTATTTACTTAACTTCGGGAGTGAGATATGTCGACAAGGTTAAACACCCGGCGATTCTCTTCAATAATAATAATAATTATAATAATAATAATAATAATAATAATAATAATAATAATAACAATAACAATAACAACAATGATGATGATGATAATAATGATAATAAAAATAAAATAAAAATAATTATAATAATAATAATAATAATGATAATAATAATAATAATAATAATAATAATAATAATAAAAATAATAATAATAATAATAATAATAATAATAATATATTAACCATTTTGACGTGTCGGGGACATAATAAATATAAGATTAGATTAAAATATGAAAACCTTGTGCTAACTACGTAAATTAGAGACAATTACGTTGAAGAAGAACTGGAATACAGAAAAAGACATCTGTTAAACAAGGAAACAAAATGACTTATGGCCGTATTAAGTAAATGTTTTTTTTTCAAGAAAGATGAGAAAAATCCGTGCAGATTTTACTGATGAGATAACGAACACATGTAAAGATCAACGTAACACGTGATAAGACAAGACACCTTCACAAGAAATCTACAAATCATCGGCTGCAACCTGGGACGGCTTTCCCTATTTTGTAATGCACAGGTTCACACCTGGTCATTTCTTTTCGGTCTGGTGTTTACCGTATTAATCAGAATGTTGGTGTCGAAAAAGAAATTGAATGCGAATGGAGAAAAACAAGACGAATGAGACGAAGGAGAAAAAAGAAAGAAGGTTTAGACATCGACATTTCTTTTGGGTCTGGTGTTTTTTCTATTCATCAAAAGGTTGGTGTTGAAGAAGAAGAAAACGACAAAGAAAAAAAGAAGAAGAAGACACAGTAGTAGAAAAATAAGACAAGAATAACAGAATAAGAAAATAAAAAATAGAAGAAAAAGAAGAAAAAGAAGAAGTAAACAATGAGGAAAAATAATAAGAAGAAGAAGTAGAAAAAGAACAAGATGAAAAGAAGAAGAAAAAGAAGTCAACAATGAGGAAAAATAATAATGAGAAGAAGTAGAAAAAGGACAAGATAAAAAGAACAAGAAAAAGAAGTAAACAATGAGGAAAAATAATAATGAGAAGAAGTAGAAAAAGAACAAGATAAAAAGAACAAAAAAAAGAAGTAAACAATGAGAAAAATAATAATGAGAAGAAGTAGAGAAAGGACAAGATAAAAAGAAGAAGAAAAAGAAGTAAACAATGAGGAAAATAATAATGAGAAGAAGTAGAAAAAGGACAAGATAAAAAGAACAAGAAAAAGAAGTAAACAATGAGGAAAAATAATAATGAGAAGAAGTAGAAAAAGGACAAGATGAAAAGAAGACGAAAAAGAAGTCAACAATGAGGAAAAATAATAATGAGAAGAAGTAGAAAAAGGACAAGATAAAAAGAACAAGAAAAAGAAGTAAACAATGAGGAAAAAATAATAATGAGAAGAAGTAGAAAAAGACAAGATAAAAAGAAGAAGAAAAAGAAGTAAACAATGAGGAAAAATAATAATGAGTAGAAGTAGAAAAAAGACAAGATAAAAAGAAGAAGAAAAAGAAGTAAACAATGAGGAAAAATAATAATGAGAAGAAGTAGAAAAAGAACAAGATAAAAAAAACAAGAAAAAGAAGTAAACAATGAGTAAAATAATAATGAGAAGAAGTAGAAAACGAACAAGATAAACAGAAGAAGAAAAAGAAGTAAACAATGAGGAAAAATAATAATGAGAAGAAGTAGAAAAAAGTCAAGATAAAAAGAAGAAAAAGAAGTAAACAATGAGGAAAAATAATAATGAGAAGAAGTAGTAAAAAGGACAAGCTAAAAAGAAGAGGAAAAAGAAGTAAACAATGAGGAACAATAATAATGAGAAGAAGTAGAACAAGAACAAGATAAAAAGAAGAAACAGAAGTAAACAATGAGGAAAAATAATACTGAGAAGAAGTAGAAAAAGGACAAGATAAAAAGAAGAAGAAAAAGAAGTAAACAATGAGGAAAAATAATAATGAGAAGAAGTAGAAAAAGAACAAGATAAAAAGAAGAAAAAGAAGTAAACAATGAGGAACTATAATAATGAGAAGAAGTAGAAAAAAGACAAGATAAAAAGAAGAAAAAGAAGTAAACAATGAGGAAAAATAATAATGAGAAGAAGTAGAAAAAGAACAAAATAAATAGAAGAAGAAAAAGATGTAAACAATGAGGAAATATAATAATGAGAAGAAGTAGAAAAAGAACAAGATAAAAAGAAGAAAAAAAAGTAAACAATGAGGAAATATAATAATGAGGATAAGTAGAAAAAGCCAAGCTAAAAAGAAGAAGAAAAAGAAGTAAACAATGAGGAAAAATAATAATGAGAAGAAGTAGAAAAAGGACAAGATAAAAAAAGAAGAAGTAAACAATGAGGAAAAATAATAATGAGAAGAAGTAGAAAAAGGACAAGATAAAAAGAAGAAGAAAAAGAAGTAAACAATGAAGAAAAATAATAATGAGAAGAAGTAGAAAAAGAACAAGATAAAAAGAAGAAAAAGAAGTAAACAATGAGGAAAAATAATAATGAGGAGAAGTAGAAAAAGAACAAGATAAAAAGAAGAAAAAGATGTAAACAATGAAGAAAAATAATAATGAGAAGAAGTAGAAAAAGAACAAGATAAAAAGAAGAAGAAAAAGAAGTAAACAATGAGGAAAAATAATAATGAGAAGAAGTAGAAAAAGGACAAGATAAAAAGAAGAATAAAAAGAAGTAAACAATGAGGAAAAATAATAATGAGAAGAAGTAGAAAAAGGACAAGATAAAAAGAAGAAAAAGAAGTAAACAATGAGGAAAAATAATAATGAGAAGAAGTAGAAAAAGAACAATATAAATAGAAGAAGAAAAAGAAGTAAACAATGAGGAAAAATAATAATGAATAGAAGTAGAAAAAGGACAAGATAAAAAGAACAAGAAAAAGAAGTAAACAATGAGGAAAAATAATAATGAGAAGTAGAAAAAGAACAAAATAAATAGAAGAAGAAAAAGAAGTAAACAATGAGGAAAAATAATAATGAGTAGAAGTAGAAAAAGGACAAGATAAAAAGAACAAGAAAAAGAAGTAAACAATGAGGAACAATAATAATGAGAAGAAGTAGAAAAAGAACAAGATAAAAAGAACAAGAAAAAGAAGTAAACAATGAGAAAAATAATAATGAGAAGAAGTAGAAAAAGGACAAGATTAAAAGAAGAAGAAAAAGAAGTAAACAATGAGGAAAATAATAATGAGAAGAAGTAGAAAAAGAACAAGATAAAAAGAAGAAGAAAAAGAAGTAAACAATGAGGAAAAATAATAATGAGAAGAAGTAGAAAAAGAACAAGATAAAAATAAAAAGAAAAAGAAGTAAAGAATGAGGAAAAATAATAATGAGAAGAAGTAGAAAAAGGACAAGATAAAAAGAAGAAGAAAAAGAAGTAAACAATGAGGAAAAATAATAATGAGAAGAAGTAGAAAAAGAACAAGATAAAAAGAAGATAAAAAAGAAAAAGAAGAAGAAGGTTTATACATGGTCATTTCCTTTCGGTCTGTTTTTTTTTTGTCTGTTAACCAGAAAGTTAGTCTCAAGGACGAAGAAGACAAAAACGAAGAAGTAGAAAAAGAAGACAATGCGAACAGCATACGAGGAAATAAGGAATGGAAAACAAAAAAAGAAATCAACACGAAAAAATAAAAAAAGAAGAAAAGAAATAAAAGAAAATGGACATGAAAATAACAAAATGAAGAAAAATAGAGAAGATAAAATTTTAGACATGGGCATGTTTTTCGCTCTTGTGTTTTTTTCTATTATTCAAAAAGTTGGTATCGAAGAAGCAGAATAAGAAGAAGCAGAAGAAGAGGAAACATAATAAGAAAAAAGGATAAGAAGAAGAGAAAGAAGAAGAAGAAGCAGGAATAGTAAAGAAGAAAACACGTAAAAAGAAGAAATTAATAAAAAAGAAGAAATGAAAAGGAAAACTGTCTTCATTTAACCAAGCGGATAATACAAATGTCACACACAAAAAATAAGCATGATGTTGCCTAAGAAGTTTGCCTTTCGATCTAAGTCCTATACGGATCTTACAACAAAATTAAACTTTGTACATAAAAATATTATGTATGATACAAAAAAGCATACACACACATGTTTATATATATATATATATATATATATATATATATATATTTATTAACATCTGTGCCTTCCACATGAATTCGACTTTACGAGGAAGAACATAAAACTAAAAGATAAACTTTTTTCAAATACAACACAAACTACCCCCACTTCGGGATACACCATCCCCTAAACCCTCTACCTACAACGAATCTACAATTCAACAAGGAGGATTCAATCTTTTAACATATTTAAATGATTTGCTGACATCACTGCAAATAAGTCCTACATGATTACCTATTTAAGGTAATTTAACCATTGTTTAGAACATTTTTAAAATTTTCATTATACTGTTTTCTAGGAGGCTAAAATAAGAGTTATCTCGCAATCTAGTTTAGAATGGGTCGGAAAAACATGGTTAATATAGGGTGGGCCAAAATAAGGGTTCTATCTTTAAATTTGAATAACTTGAATTTGAATAACTTCCACAAAATAAAAGTTAAACTCACCAAACTTTATGTGTGTGTAGACTGACCCTTCCGAGATTTTTTGAAATAAACAAAACAAATTTTAGCCGAAAAACACTTCTTAAAACTTACAAAAACTAAAGTATTGTTTTTTACACTGTTTTGAGTTTTTTAAGCAAAAATAATGTTTTCTAAATGAGGGTATGTTCCTTAGGGCTAATACGGCTCATGCTTGCTTCGGAAGGGGTCCTTTACTTATTCTAAAAAAAAAAAAAATCAATAAATAAAAAAGTTATGAATTTTTAAAAATAGGACCCTTATTTTTGCCCACCCTGTATATATTTGGGGAAGCACAAAAAATACAAATATTAGTCAGTATAATGTTTTTTAAAAAATTATATTGTCAATCTACACAATTATCTGAAGTAATTTTTCAATTCTGTTTCTAATATAGGCAGCTTCAACATGATGGATATTTGTTTCTTCAAGGATCTAACCCATAATAAAGGAGAACTAATATTTTATTATTCTTTATTTCATCGTGTTAGATACTGAGCAGATGGATACCCTAATAAATCATTTAATTAGTTGAAAATAACAGGAAAAAATGTATCGCTGAGAAGTAAGCCGAGGTCAACTTAATGATCTTATTTGAAAATTGCTACGGTCATAAGAATGTACTGGAAACGGATATGACGTCACATTGGTAAAAAAAGACAGAGAGTACTAGAAAAGTCAGTTCACGGGCTGACGACATATAATTACTTAATGATTTCGATCTCTCTCTTTTTTCTTCTCCCCATTGGTTAGTGATTTTGAACAAAGATCAGATTGAATAAATGACTGCTGTCTTCTATCTGTTTTGAGTCGAGTTAGCTCTTTTGAAAGTTTGAATAAAAAGCCTTAATGGATGGCGTTTTTTTCAGTCGAGGAGGATGACGAAGTAGCGTGTACAAGAAAAACGCCCATCAGTCAAGCTATGAACAACAGTTTGCGAACTTTAATTTCAGTAATGACTACGGCCACTTGGTTGCGGCATGTGTGACACAAGGTTGAGATTGTGAACCAAAATGCTTTAATTTAACCGTTTCTTATACCCCGTGAGTAAAGGGGCTTGATCCGCCTTTCTTAACTGCTTCGTTTATGGATGATAAAAATGATTGTTTCCTCTTATACTCAGATATCGCCACAGTTACCTGTTTTACATCATGTCTCTGTTCTCTGCAAATTACCCTTTTCCATGAACTTATTATCAAACCTAATCAGTCCAGCTGTCTTTGCTTATATGGTTCCTATATATTTACTTATTTTTTGTCACAATATTTGCAGACCATTTCTCAAACGAGTCTTCAGAAAACTAATTGAAAATAATAAACTGTAAAAATACGCATGAAGGAAAAAGAACTAATAACGGTGCAGACATTTTGCTTACAAATTCTGGCGAGTCTAAAAAACATTGCATTTATTGTGTTGAATACTAATAATGTTGAGGAATGTATACACCCACAATACACCTCGGTATGGGAAAATAGAAACGTGTGTTTAATCAATCATATACAATGTATAGTTTACTTAATTATGTTCTACAAAATCAAAAACAAAAACAACAGCCCCTCTCCCTTTCTCCCTCCCCTTTTTTATTTTTATTTTTCCTACCCTACTCCCGGTCCTGGATATGACCTTAAACTACATCCGATGGTGAGATCCGGCTTACGGACTTTGGGGAATGTGGAGCCTCCTCTTAATTACCATTGCTCCCAGGTCCACCCTGACCCGGAGTGGTAGTACCTGTTAGGGTCCCAACTATGGGTTAAATAGAAACAGATATTAAAAGGGGAAAGAAACAAAAAAGAGAAGAAAACAAGACCAGATTCGGCATTAAATAACCCAAAAAGGGTTGATATGCCGTAAAACAAAACTACCAAACCAAAAACCCTGATTAAACATTTGAAGATATAAAGAACTTGAAGCATAAAAACTTTCACTATAATGACCAGATTCGGCATTAAATAACCCAAAAAGGGTTGATATGCCGTAAAACAAAACTACCAAACCAAACCAATGTATAGTTTACGATATATATTGTATTTGAACGTTAAAAAATCCTGCTGTGTATGAGAAGAAAGAAGGGCAGATGATTACCAGCAGTTCAAATCCGAAACGAGCATAAAAAGCAGAAGGCTGTAAAAAGGGAGATTTGATGAAAAGAAACGTAAATATGATAAAATAGAAGTCCAGCGTTACTTTTAGGGTTGATTAAACTGATGTCCAGTCATGCCGTTTGCAGTACATTAAGGACATACATAACTTATTAAGAAAGAGAAAGACGATGGGTGAAAAAAGACAATGGGGATAATTAGTTCTGATTTATGATTGTTTTTATTATTTAAGTAGTAGTGGTCACAAGGGAGCAGCATACGCTTTACATTATAACAGTATTAACGATAACAGGGGAGACAACTCGTACTCTGCATTATGCAAACAGTAGTGATCGCAAAGGGAAATAACTCATCATTTACATTATACAGTAGTAATGATCGCAGGGGGAGACAACCGATGCTTTATTTATTAAAGTAGTTGTAATCATAATGGCGATAAGGCAGGCTTTCCTTGTTACGCCTTGAAAATTACCCTGATATATTCAGCTTGGTTTTCGTTTTCTAAAGATAGATCAAACACTGTTTGTTCTGAGTTTTTACGACGAGGTTGTGCATTCGTAGGAATGAAAAATGTCCCTCCAAATTACACCTTTTTACAAATAATTATTATACACATTCGTTTTTCCTGCAACACCGAACAAAACTTGTGATTAATGTTTGTTTACATTATTCAAGTAGCAATTAATTTTCTAAAAACCTACACACCAAAAACACAGAGCCTCCCCCCTCCACTCCTATTTCCTCACCCCTCCACTTGTTCACTCACAGCCAACCACATTAATTTCATTCACCACCAGCCCACCACTTTTTCACTCACAGCCATCCACATTATTTTCATTTCTAGCCACCGACTTCCTTCAACACGGACCTCGGTCCTGTTGCTCCCAGTAGTGGCTACTACTTCTTCTCATTAACCCATCATGTCAACCAATAACTTCATGTACTTGTATGACATTTTTCTTAAAATTAGCTTTGAGTCATTTTAAACTAAAGAATATAAAAAGAAAAAAAGCAGTTTAAATTCCCAGAGAAACTAACTAAATCCAAGATATCGCAGATTTAGCATTCGTTATAAAATTCATAAATAAAAAAGGATTCAAGTATCTAACAGTTAAACAAAAACAAGGGACCTTAACTTAAGCGTGAAATATTAAAACGGGGATCATCAGCTGTTTACCATGTAAATGTTTAGGAGATTTCAAAACAGGACAGTTATAATATTCATAGCTGCTCAATGGTACTGATTAAACGGCCATTTCCCCAATAATCAAATGTAGAAATAATTCAGCTGAAATTTCACTAATATATACATAAATAAATAAATAAATAATAATAATAATAATAATAATAATAATAATAATAATCATAATAATATCAAATGATATTAATTATAACAATAATAATAATGATGATACTATCGAAACACTACACCCAAGAATCATTCTGTGATATGGTAGCTTGCAATAAAATTATATAAGAATAAAGGTTGCGTTGAAAAAAAAGGTTAAGTATTTCTCTCTCTCTCTCTCTCTCTCTCTCTCTCTTTATATATATATATATATATATATATATATATATATATATATTAATTATTTATTACCACCAGACATCGATGTTTCATGCTAACGCAATCTTCAGTACAGGAAGTCAATTTCCGACGTCGGCGGGCTTGAACTCTGATCACAAATCGCCACTGATTCGTAGTTAAGAGCGTTCCTCCGTTGGCCATCGCAAATTAGCTAATAGTTAAGGAGGAATTTAACTTTGTAAATACCGAGTCGGCGGGTATTTTACAATGAGCAGCGAAAGTGATCTACAACAACAAACTGTGTTGGATCTCGCAATGAAGCTATTAGTACTGGTTGTTATTAAATTCACTCATATATATATATATATATATATGTAAATTATAACTAAAAGGTAAACTTTTAGAGAGTTGGACCTATTGTGAAATAAGGAAAGCTCAATATACTGGAAAGAGCAAAAATATTGACGTACCATATATATATATATATATATATATATATATATATATATATATATATATATATGACGGGTAAAATGAATTCCCTTGCATCACATTTTGTCCTCTTTACGAACATTAAAATCAAGATATAATGCTATCAAAGCTTATCTTTTGATTCCTTTTTCCAATGTTAATTAACGTTTATTACATGATTTGGATTCTGTAAAATGTCTGAAATGTAAGGCTTCAACTGAATGATCTTAATAAAAAATATAATACACGAAATTTGGCTACATTGATGTCCAATAACTATGGAGCAAACTGAATGCCCTTCTGAAATATTTAACTTTTCAAATGCGAGGTTGCCCTTTAAAAGCACGGAGCAATCTCTTGCTGTCTATCATCAACTATGCAACAGCTTCACAATAAAACAAGATTTAAATGTTATGCTAAAATATGCGTGTACTTCCAATACATGTATTATGCACGTTACATATACAAAAAAACAGTGCCTTACAGTGTAAATATACATTTACAGACATGTTTACGATATAACACTATTTGTTTTTATCATTTCATTTCCTCGTGACATCACATGCAGAAAGTCGTGTTACGTTTGAATTAAACTTATGTTTTTTTTCCTTCTTTCAAATATCAGTTGCATTCGCTAGAGAGGATGTGAAAGAAATCTGGTATAAAAATATGTCAATATTATGTGGGGGAAAAAAGGGCGATTTTATCTACGATAATGCGCTAGGTCGGATGAGAGTTTAGGATGACGTCGGCTTTGTAGAATATTAATTAGAAGTGGTCTGAATACGAGGCGTGGTATGTCTTCCATTTATAAGTTTAGAACCGCAACCTTCACAATTTATATGCTTTATGGCACTAGGATCTACTAGCTTCATCTACCCTGCATTGTTTTATGGCACTAGGATCTACTAGCTGCATCTACCCTGCATTGTTTTATGGCACTAGGATCTACTAGCTGCATCTACCCTGCATTGTTTTATGGCACAAGGATCTACTAGCTGCATCTACCCTGCATTGTTTTATGGCACAAGGATCTACTAGCTGCATCTACCCTGCATTGTTTTATGGCACAAGGATCTACTAGCTGCATCTACCCTGCATTGTTTTATGGCACAAGGATCTACTAGCTGCATCTACCCTGCATTGTTATATGGCACAAGGATCTACTAGCTGCATCTACCCTGCATTGTTTTATGGCACAAGGATCTACTAGCTGCATCTACCCTGCATTGTTTTATAGCACAAGGATCTACTAGCTGCATCTACCCTGCATTGTTTTATGGCACTAGGATCTACTAGCTGCATCTACCCTGCATTGTTATATGGCACAAGGATCTACTAGCTGCATCTACCCTGCATTGTTTTATGGCACAAGGATCTACTAGCTGCATCTACCCTGCATTGTTTTATGGCACTAGGATATACTAGCTGCATCTACCCTGCATTGTTTTATGGCACAAAGATCTACTAGCTGCATCTACCCTGCATTGTTTTATGGCACTAGGATCTACTAGCTGCATCTACCCTGCATTGTTTTATGGCACAAGGATCTACTAGCTGCATCTACCCTGCATTGTTTTATGGCACAAGGATCTACTAGCTGCATCTACCCTGCATTGTTTTATGGCACAAGGATCTACTAGCTGCATCTACCCTGCATTGTTATATGGCACAAGGATCTACTAGCTGCATCTACCCTGCATTGTTTTATGGCACAAGGATCTACTAGCTGCATCTACCCTGCATTGTTTTATAGCACAAGGATCTACTAGCTGCATCTACCCTGCATTGTTTTATGGCACTAGGATCTACTAGCTGCATCTACCCTGCATTGTTATATGGCACAAGGATCTACTAGCTGCATCTACCCTGCATTGTTTTATGGCACAAGGATCTACTAGCTGCATCTACCCTGCATTGTTATATGGCACAAGGATCTACTAGCTGCATCTACCCTGCATTGTTTTATGGCACAAGGATCTACTAGCTGCATCTACCCTGCATTGTTTTATGGCACAAGGATCTACTAGCTGCATCTACCCTGCATTGTTTTATAGCACAAGGATCTACTAGCTGCATCTACCCTGCATTGTTTTATGGCACTAGGATCTACTAGCTGCATCTACCCTGCATTGTTATATGGCACAAGGATCTACTAGCTGCATCTACCCTGCATTGTTTTATGGCACAAGGATCTACTAGCTGCATCTACCCTGCATTGTTTTATGGCACAAGGATCTACTAGCTGCATCTACCCTGCATTGTTTTATGGCACAAGGATCTACTAGCTGCATCTACCCTGCATTGTTTTATGGCACAAGGATCTACTAGCTGCATCTACCCTGCATTGTTATATGGCACAAGGATCTACTAGCTGCATCTACCCTGCATTGTTATATGGCACAAGGATCTACTAGCTGCATCTACCCTGCATTGTTTTATGGCACAAAGACCTACTAGCTGCATCTACCCTGCATTGTTTTATGGCACTAGGATCTACTAGCTGCATCTACCCTGCATTGTTTTATGGCACAAGGATCTACTAGCTGCATCTACCCTGCATTGTTATATGGCACAAGGATCTACTAGCTGCATCTACCCTGCATTGTTTTATGGCACAAAGACCTACTAGCTGCATCTACCCTGCATTGTTTTATGGCACTAGGATCTACCAGCTGCATCTACCCTGCATTGTTTTATGGCACAAGGGTCTACTAGCTGAATCTACCCTGCATTGTTTTATGGCACAAGGATCTACTAGCTGCATCTACCCTGCATTGTTTTATGGCACAAGGATCTACTAGCTGCATCTACCCTGCATTGTTTTATGGCACAAGGATCTACTAGCTGCATCTACCCTGCATTGTTTTATGGCACAAGGATCTACTAGCTGCATCTACCCGGCATTGTTTTATGGCACTAGGATCTACAAGCTGCATCTACCCGGCATTGTTTTATGGCACTAGGATCTACTAGCTGCATCTACCCGGCATTGTTTTATGGCACTAGGATCTATAAGCTGAATCTACCCGGCATTGTTTTATGGCACTAGGATCTACTAGCTGCATCTACCCTGCATTGTTTTATGGCACAAGGATCTACTAGCTGCATCTACCCTGCATTGTTTTATGGCACAAGGATCTACTAGCTGCATCTACCCTGCATTGTTTTATGGCACAAGGATCTACTAGCTGCATCTACCCTGCATTGTTTTATGGCACAAGGATCTACTAGCTGCATCTACCCTGCATTGTTTTATGGCACAAGGATCTACTAGCTGCATCTACCCTGCATTGTTTTATGGCACTAGGATCTACTAGCTGCATCTACCCTGCATTGTTTTATGGCACAAGGATCTACTAGCTGCATCTACCCTGCATTGTTTTATGGCACTAGGATCTACTAGCTGCATCTACCTTACATTGTTTTATGGCACTAGGATCTACTAGCAGCATCTACCCTGCATTGTTTTATGGCACAAGGATCTACTAGCTGCATCTACCCTGCATTGTTTTATGGCACAAAGATCTACTAGCTGCATCTACCCTGCATTGTTTTATGGCACTAGGATCTACTAGCTGCATCTACCCTGCATTGTTTTATGGCACAAGGATCTACTAGCTGCATCTACCCTGCATTATTTTATGGCACAAGGATCTACTAGCTGCATCTACCCTGCATTGTTTTATGGCACAAGGATCTACTAGCTGCATCTACCCGGCATTGTTTAATGGCACTAGGATCTACTAGCTGCATCTATCCTGCATTGTTTTATGGCACAAGGATCTACTAGCTGCATCTACCCTGCATTGTTTTATGGCACAAGGATCTACTAGCTGAATCTACCCGGCATTGTTTAATGGCACAAGGATCTACTAGCTGCATCTACCCTGCATTGTTTTATGGCACAAGGATCTACTAGCTGCATCTACCCTGCATTGTTTTATGGCACAAGGATCTACTAGCTGCATCTACCCGGCATTGTTTTATGGCACTAGGATCTACTAGCTGCATCTACCCGGCATTGTCTTATGGCACTAGGATCTACTAGCTGCATCTACCCTGCATTGTTTTATGGCACAAGGATCTGCTAGCTGCATCTACCCGGCATTGTTTTATGGCACTAGGATCTACTAGCTGCATCTACCCGGCATTGTTTTATGGCACAAGGATATACTAGCTGCATCTACCCGGCATTGTTTTATGGCACTAGGATCTACTAGCTGCATCTACCCTACATTGTTTTATGGCATAAGGATATACTAGCTGCATCTACCTAGCATTGTTTTATGGCACTAGGATATACTAGCTGCATCTACCCTACATTGTTTTATGGCACTAGGATCTACACGCTGCATCTACCCTACATTGTTTTATGGCACTAAAATCTACTAGCTGCATCTACCCGGCATTGTTTTATGGCACTAGGATCTACTAGCTGCATCTACCCGGCATTGTTTTATGGCACAAGGATATACTAGCTGCATCTACCCTGCATTGTTTTATGGCACAAGGATCTACTAGCTGCATCTACCCTGCATTATTTTATGGCACAAGGATCTACTAGCTGCATCTACCCTGCATTGTTTTATGGCACAAGGATCTACTAGCTGCATCTACCCTGCATTGTTTTATGGCACAAGGATCTACTAGCTGCATCTACCCTGCATTGTTTTATGGCACAAGGATCTACTAGCTGCATCTACCCTGCATTGTTATATGGCACAAGGATCTACTAGCTGCATCTACCCTGCATTGTTATATGGCACAAGGATCTACTAGCTGCATCTACCCTGCATTGTTTTATGGCACAAAGACCTACTAGCTGCATCTACCCTGCATTGTTTTATGGCACTAGGATCTACTAGCTGCATCTACCCTGCATTGTTTTATGGCACAAGGATCTACTAGCTGCATCTACCCTGCATTGTTATATGGCACAAGGATCTACTAGCTGCATCTACCCTGCATTGTTTTATGGCACAAAGACCTACTAGCTGCATCTACCCTGCATTGTTTTATGGCACTAGGATCTACCAGCTGCATCTACCCTGCATTGTTTTATGGCACAAGGGTCTACTAGCTGAATCTACCCTGCATTGTTTTATGGCACAAGGATCTACTAGCTGCATCTACCCTGCATTGTTTTATGGCACAAGGATCTACTAGCTGCATCTACCCTGCATTGTTTTATGGCACAAGGATCTACTAGCTGCATCTACCCTGCATTGTTTTATGGCACAAGGATCTACTAGCTGCATCTACCCGGCATTGTTTTATGGCACTAGGATCTACAAGCTGCATCTACCCGGCATTGTTTTATGGCACTAGGATCTACTAGCTGCATCTACCCGGCATTGTTTTATGGCACTAGGATCTATAAGCTGAATCTACCCGGCATTGTTTTATGGCACTAGGATCTACTAGCTGCATCTACCCTGCATTGTTTTATGGCACAAGGATCTACTAGCTGCATCTACCCTGCATTGTTTTATGGCACAAGGATCTACTAGCTGCATCTACCCTGCATTGTTTTATGGCACAAGGATCTACTAGCTGCATCTACCCTGCATTGTTTTATGGCACAAGGATCTACTAGCTGCATCTACCCTGCATTGTTTTATGGCACAAGGATCTACTAGCTGCATCTACCCTGCATTGTTTTATGGCACTAGGATCTACTAGCTGCATCTACCCTGCATTGTTTTATGGCACAAGGATCTACTAGCTGCATCTACCCTGCATTGTTTTATGGCACTAGGATCTACTAGCTGCATCTACCTTACATTGTTTTATGGCACTAGGATCTACTAGCAGCATCTACCCTGCATTGTTTTATGGCACAAGGATCTACTAGCTGCATCTACCCTGCATTGTTTTATGGCACAAAGATCTACTAGCTGCATCTACCCTGCATTGTTTTATGGCACTAGGATCTACTAGCTGCATCTACCCTGCATTGTTTTATGGCACAAGGATCTACTAGCTGCATCTACCCTGCATTATTTTATGGCACAAGGATCTACTAGCTGCATCTACCCTGCATTGTTTTATGGCACAAGGATCTACTAGCTGCATCTACCCGGCATTGTTTAATGGCACTAGGATCTACTAGCTGCATCTACCCTGCATTGTTTTATGGCACAAGGATCTACTAGCTGCATCTACCCTGCATTGTTTTATGACACAAGGATCTACTAGCTGAATCTACCCGGCATTGTTTAATGGCACAAGGATCTACTAGCTGCATCTACCCTGCATTGTTTTATGGCACAAGGATCTACTAGCTGCATCTACCCTGCATTGTTTTATGGCACAAGGATCTACTAGCTGCATCTACCCGGCATTGTTTTATGGCACTAGGATCTACTAGCTGCATCTACCCGGCATTGTCTTATGGCACTAGGATCTACTAGCTGCATCTACCCTGCATTGTTTTATGGCACAAGGATCTGCTAGCTGCATCTACCCGGCATTGTTTTATGGCACTAGGATCTACTAGCTGCATCTACCCGGCATTGTTTTATGGCACAAGGATATACTAGCTGCATTCACCCGGCATTGTTTTATGGCACTAGGATCTACTAGCTGCATCTACCCTACATTGTTTTATGGCATAAGGATATACTAGCTGCATCTACCTAGCATTGTTTTATGGCACTAGGATATACTAGCTGCATCTACCCTACATTGTTTTATGGCACTAGGATCTACACGCTGCATCTACCCTACATTGTTTTATGGCACTAAAATCTACTAGCTGCATCTACCCGGCATTGTTTTATGGCACTAGGATCTACTAGCTGCATCTACCCGGCATTGTTTTATGGCACAAGGATATACTAGCTGCATCTACCCTACATTGTTTTATGGCACTAGGATCTGCTAGCTGCATCTACCCTACATTGTTTTATGGCACTAGGATCTACACGCTGCATCTACCCTACATTGTTTTATGGCACTAAAATCTACTAGCTGCATCTACCCGGCATTGTTTTATGGCACTAGGATCTACTAGCTGCATCTACCCTCCTTTGTTTTATGGCACAAGGATATATCAGCTGCATCTACCCTGCATTGTTTTATGGTACAAGGATCTACTAGCTGCATCTACCCTACATTGTTTTATGGCACAAGGACCTGCTAGCTGCATCTACCCTGCATTGTTTTATGGCACTAGGATCTACTAGCTGCATCTACCCGGCATTGTTTTATGGCACTAGGATCTACAAGCTGCATCTACCCGGCATTGTTTTATGGCACTAGGATCTACTAGCTGCATCTACCCGGCATTGTTTTATGGCACTAGGATCTATAAGCTGAATCTACCCGGCATTGTTTTATGGCACTAGGATCTACTAGCTGCATCTACCCGGCATTGTTTTATGGCACTAGGATCTACTAGCTGCATCTACCCGGCATTGTTTTATGGCACTAGGATATACTAGCTGCATCTACCCTGCATGTTTTTATGGTACAAGGATATACTAGCTGCATCTACCTTACATTGTTTTATGGCACTAGGATCTACTAGCTGCATCTACCCGGCATTGTTTTATGGCACAAGGATCTACTAGCTGCATCTACCCGGCATTGTTTTATGGCACTAGGATATACTAGCTGCATCTACTTGGCATTGTTTTATGGCACTAGGATCTACTAGCTGCATCTACCCGGCATTGTTTTATGGCACTAGGATCTACTAGCTGCATCTACCCGGCATTGTTTTATGGCACTAGGATCTACTAGCTGCATCTACCCGGCATTGTTTTATGGCACTAGGATCTACTAGCTGCATCTACCCGGCATTGTTTTATGGCACAAGGATCTACTAGCTGCATCTACCCTGCATTGTTTTATGGCACAAGGATCTACTAGCTGCATCTACCCTGCATTGTTATATGGCAAAAGGATCTACTAGCTGCATCTACCCTGCATTGTTTTATGGCACAAGGATCTACTAGCTGCATCTACCCTGCATTGTTTTATGGCACAAGGATCTACTAGCTGCATCTACCCTGCATTGTTTTATAGCACAAGGATCTACTAGCTGCATCTACCCTGCATTGTTTTATGGCACTAGGATCTACTAGCTGCATCTACCCTGCATTGTTATATGGCACAAGGATCTACTAGCTGCATCTACCCTGCATTGTTTTATGGCACAAGGATCTACTAGCTGCATCTACCCTGCATTGTTTTATGGCACAAGGATCTACTAGCTGCATCTACCCTGCATTGTTTTATGGCACAAGGATCTACTAGCTGCATCTACCCTGCATTGTTTTATGGCACAAGGATCTACTAGCTGCATCTACCCTGCATTGTTATATGGCACAAGGATCTACGAGCTGCAGCTACCCTGCATTGTTATATGGCACAAGGATCTACTAGCTGCATCTACCCTGCATTGTTTTATGGCACAAAGACCTACTAGCTGCATCTACCCTGCATTGTTTTATGGCACTAGGATCTACTAGCTGCATCTACCCTGCATTGTTTTATGGCACAAAGATCTACTAGCTGCATCTACCCTGCATTGTTTTATGGCACAAGGATCTACTAGCTGCATCTACCCTGCATTGTTTTATGGCACAAGGATCTACTAGCTGAATCTACCCTGCATTGTTTTATGGCACAAGGATCTACTAGCTGCATCTACCCTGCATTGTTTTATGGCACAAGGATCTACTAGCTGCATCTACCCTGCATTGTTTTATGGCACAAGGATCTACTAGCTGCATCTACCCTGCATTGTTTTATGGCACAAGGATCTACTAGCTGCATCTACCCGGCATTGTTTTATGGCACTAGGATCTACAAGCTGCATCTACCCGGCATTGTTTTATGGCACTAGGATCTACTAGCTGCATCTACCCGGCATTGTTTTATGGCACTAGGATCTATAAGCTGAATCTACCCGGCATTGTTTTATGGCACAAGGATCTACTAGCTGCATCTACCCTGCATTGTTTTATGGCACAAGGATCTACTAGCTGCATCTACCCTGCATTGTTTTATGGCACAAGGATCTACTAGCTGCATCTACCCTGCATTGTTTTATGGCACAAGGATCTACTAGCTGCATCTACCCGGCATTGTTTTATGGCACAAGGATCTACTAGCTGCATCTACCCTGCATTGTTTTATGGCACAAGGATCTACTAGCTGCATCTACCCTGCATTGTTTTATGGCACTAGGATCTACTAGCTGCATCTACCCTGCATTGTTTTATGGCACAAGGATCTACTAGCTGCATCTACCCTGCATTGTTTTATGGCACTAGGATCTACTAGCTGCATCTACCTTACATTGTTTTATGGCACTAGGATCTACTAGCAGCATCTACCCTGCATTGTTTTATGGCACAAGGATCTACTAGCTGCATCTACCCTGCATTGTTTTATGGCACAAGGATCTACTAGCTGCATCTACCCTGCATTGTTTTATGGCACTAGGATCTACTAGCTGCATCTACCCTGCATTGTTTTATGGCACAAATATCTACTAGCTGCATCTACCCTGCATTATTTTATGGCACAAGGATCTACTAGCTGCATCTACCCTGCATTGTTTTATGGCACAAGGATCTACTAGCTGCATCTACCCGGCATTGTTTAATGGCACTAGGATCTACTAGCTGCATCTACCCTGCATTGTTTTATGGCACAAGGATCTACTAGCTGCATCTACCCTGCATTGTTTTATGGCACAAGGATCTACTAGCTGAATCTACCCGGCATTGTTTAATGGCACAAGGATCTACTAGCTGCATCTACCCTGCATTGTTTTATGGCACAAGGATCTACTAGCTGCATCTACCCTGCATTGTTTTATGGCACAAGGATCTACTAGCTGCATCTACCCGGCATTGTTTTATGGCACTAGGATCTACTACCTGCATCTACCCGGCATTGTCTTATGGCACTAGGATCTACTAGCTGCATCTACCCTGCATTGTTTTATGGCACAATGATCTGCTAGCTGCATCTACCCGGCATTGTTTTATGGCACTAGGATCTACTAGCTGCATCTACCCGGCATTGTTTTATGGCACAAGGATATACTAGCTGCATCTACCCGGCATTGTTTTATGGCACTAGGATCTACTAGCTGCATCTACCCTACATTGTTTAATGGCATAAGGATATACTAGCTGCATCTACCTTGCATTGTTTTATGGCACTAGGATATACTAGCTGCATCTACCCTACATTGTTTTATGGCACTAGGATCTACACGCTGCATCTACCCTACATTGTTTTATGGCACTAAAATCTACTAGCTGCATCTACCCGGCATTGTTTTATGGCACTAGGATCTACTAGCTGCATCTACCCGGCATTGTTTTATGGCACAAGGATATACTAGCTGCATCTACCCTACATTGTTTTATGGCACTAGGATCTGCTAGCTGCATCTACCCTACATTGTTTTATGGCACTAGGATCTACACGCTGCATCTACCCTACATTGTTTTATGGCACTAAAATCTACTAGCTGCATCTACCCGGCATTGTTTTATGGCACTAGGATCTACTAGCTGCATCTACCCTGCTTTGTTTTATGGCACAAGGATATATCAGCTGCATCTACCCTGCATTGTTTTATGGTACAAGGATCTACTAGCTGCATCTACCCTACATTGTTTTATGGCACAAGGACCTGCTAGCTGCATCTACCCTGCATTGTTTTATGGCACTAGGATCTACTAGCTGCATCTACCCGGCATTGTTTTATGGCACTAGGATCTACAAGCTGCATCTACCCGGCATTGTTTTATGGCACTAGGATCTACTAGCTGCATCTACCCGGCATTGTTTTATGGCACTAGGATCTATAAGCTGAATCTACCCGGCATTGTTTTATGGCACTAAGATCTACTAGCTGCATCTACCCGGCATTGTTTTATGGCACTAGGATCCACTAGCTGCATCTACCCGGCATTGTTTTATGGCACTAGGATATACTAGCTGCATCTACCCTGCATGTTTTTATGGTACAAGGGTATACTAGCTGCATCTACCTTACATTGTTTTATGGCACTAGGATCTACTAGCTGCATCTACCCGGCATTGTTTTATGGCACAAGGATCTACTAGCTGCATCTACCCGGCATTGTTTTATGGCACTAGGATATACTAGCTGCATCTACCCGGCATTGTTTTATGGCACTAGGATCTACTAGCTGCATCTACCCGGCATTGTTTTATGGCACTAGGATCTACTAGCTGCATCTACCCGGCATTGTTTTATGGCACTAGGATCTACTAGCTGCATCTACCCTACATTGTTTTATGGCACTAGGATCTACTAGCTGCATCTACCCGGCATTGTTTTAGGGCACTAGGATCTACTAGCTGCATCTACCCGGCATTGTTTTATGGCACAAAGATCAACTAGCTGCATCTACCTTACATTGTTTTATGGCACTAGGATCAACTAGCTGCATCTACCCTGCATTGTTTTATGGCACAAAGATGAACTAGCTGCATCTACCCTGCATTTTTGCTTCGGTTGTTTCTTTATAAATCGCATAATTTCTGTCACGTTGTTTCGAAACTCTTTCATTTATGAATAATGCGAAACTGAATGCCATAGACCGAGAAAAAGGGTCAAAGTGCTTATTCTGGAACGCATGCAGGGAAAGCGAACTGGCCACGTATCTATTCTCTGCCGTGCAAGAAAAAGGGGACCAGATTGAATACTAATTAGGCATTCGCTCGCGCTCTCTCTTTGTTATGTAGCAATTAACTGTTTACGAAGCCCTATTGCACAAGTAAAATTATTTTTGTAAAGAAAATATTTAAAACTATCGTTTTCGTAATTGAAGCTTTTGCATTTTTGATTTTGATTTATAATTAATAGCTCTATATATCATCGATATTTCCATATATAATCGATACTTCTATATATCATCGATATTTCGATATATAATCGATATTTCTATATATAATCGATACTTCTATAAACAATGGATATTTCTATATATAATTGATAGTTCTATATATAATCGATATTTCTATATATAATCGATATTTCTATATATAATTGATAGTTCTATATATAATTGATATTCTGATATATAATCGATATTGCTATATATAATCGATATTTCTATATATAATTGATTGTTCGATATATAATCGATATTTCGATATATAATTTATATTTCGATATATAATCGATATTTCTATATATAATCGATATATATATATATATAATTGATAGTTCTATATATAGTCTATATTTCGATATATAAGAGATGTTTCGATGAATAATTGATAAAAAGTAAATAAGATGATAAAGTGTACTTAACGCAGTCACGAGAAACACCGGTACACACACCGGCGGAAGTTGTTACATAATGTTACTCATATAGAGATTTTTGTATTGCTTGTGCCGTTTTGTCTTTTCACTAGTAGCGTTCAGTTGAAGCTGCTTGAAAAAAAAAAGGAAAAAAAAGAAGGAAAAGGGTATAAGAAGGAAATGAGACAAGGGTTATATTAGAATAATTGCGGTGGATGAAAAATAATTATTAGTAATATTTTAACAGGGTAAAATAAGGTTTCCCTTTGAATTTTAAGTAAGAAGTAAATATGTACAAATTAAATGAATGTTGGATGCATTTTAATTTTTTCAGCCTGACTAGAATTTTTATACACTGATGAAGATCCCACATCATAAATACCTGTTATATTTTTACAAAACATAACATGGATTCATGATATCATGAACATATATATTCTTGCGATGGACAACAACAATTGTTATAAATAAAGTTTTTTTTAAGGAAAAAAGGAATGTTGCTCTGAATAAGTAAGGTTGGTATGCTGTTATATATATATATATATATATATATATATATATATATATATATATATATATGAGGGTAAAATGTACGATGTATCATAAAATAAAATGCCGTGAAAAGTGGATGCAAAAATGGTTTGCATGATGTTATATATATATATATATATATATATATATATACATATATATATACATATATATATACACACTGGGCAAAAATAAGGGTCCTATTTTTAAAAATTCATAACTTTTTTATTTATTGATTTTTTTTTTTTTTTTAAGAATAAGTAAAGGACCCCTTCCGAAGCAAGCATGAGCCGTATTAGCCCTAAGGAACGTACCCTCATTTAGAAAACATTATTTTTGCTTAAAAAACTCAAAACAGTGTAAAAAACAATACTTTAGTTTTTGTAAGTTTTAAGAAGTGTTTTTCGGCTAAAATTTGTTCTGTTTATTTCAAAAAATCTCGGAAGGGTCAGTCTACACACACATAAAGTTTGGTGAGTTTAACTTTTATTTTGTGGAAGTTATTCAAATTCAAGTTATTCAAATTTAAAGATAGGACCCTTATTTTGGCCTACCCTGTATATATATATATATATATATATATATATATATATATATATATATATATATATATATATATATATGAGGATAAACTGTACAATGTATCAGAAATTGAAATGCCCTGAAGAGTAGATGTGTAAAAAAGAAAACAAAAAGAAATGCAAATTAAATACAGGAATTAATAATAAAAAACGAGAAATTTTACCGGTTTCGTTCAAATCACGGAACGTCTTACGAAAAAGTGAAGATTTTAGAATTTGTTGAATAACGATAAAGAAAGTAAAAAGAGGAATACACAAACGAGGTGTTTTTGGCACGTGTTTAACTATTCGAAAAATGAAAGGAATTATGCAGCGCGTGCGGCAAAGACATTTAGATGGGGAAAGGGGAAGGAAAGGAAGAAAGAAGACAAGAAAAGCAGAAAAGGAAAGGAAAGGAAATGGAAACATGGATGAAATGTAGTAAAAGTAGGAATATTTAAAACTTATATCTAGTGTCAAACGGTTTTAAAAAATCATATTAACTCTGGCATCTGTACCGTTTTTTTTCTTCTTTCTTTCTTTTTTTCTTCTCTTTGTTTTTCTTATTTTTGTTCTCTGTCTTTCTTTTTGTCTATATTTCTCTTCTTTTTCTTCACATTCTCTTTTTTTGTTTTCTCTTCATATTCAACTCATCTGCTGGAGTAACGACACCATATTCAACTCATCTGCTGAATTAACTACACCATATTTAACTGACATGCTAAGGAAGTTTAACTTGTGGCATGATTTTTCTACATATATACTGATTTTTCATAGATTTCTGACTTTGAATTATTCCTGAATTGTATTTGAATCCATTACCCTCCACTATATAATACCATGTTATAATCAGACTTTGTAAACAACTGAACTGATACATTCACGACTACAATGAATTCCTGTTCATTATTGAAACATTTTTTGGACTAGGTGTGCTTTAAGCATAGCAAAAATTTGTGTCGTAAATTTTCAGATTAATTTATTGTTTTTTTCCTTATGGGGATAAGAGTAATTCTTTGAAAATCTATGGATTAAAGGTCATTCTCACATTTTATTGTATTCCTTGTTTAAACAACTGAATATCATAATAAACTTGTAAAGCTAGTAACTTAACATTTCTTCACTGTTTTAATATTTCCTACACACATACAAACACACCCACCCAACGTATATATATATATATATATATATATATATATATATATATATATATATATATATATATATATATATATATATATCAAAAACAGTTGGAAATATATTATACACTATTCACTATGACTATGCAATCCCTACAGCTACATATCTAGAAAACGGAGCTGTTAAACTTGCCATAGTGATATGGGACAAAAGGGAGAAAGAGGCAACCCTAGTTAAAGTCAGTGTCCTGAATGATGCTGGCTTAAACAGAACTGAAAGGGGGGGGGGAAATACGAAATACCAAGGTGTTATGTGCGACATGAAAAGAAACTGGAACTTTAGGAAGATCTCCTTCATCCCAGTAATTATAAGAGCAACTGTACGAATGAAAAATAATTTTCAAAACTACCTGGCGAGTATACCCGGTGAATTAAGTGCAAGTGAGATATAAACAAGTGAACTAAAAGGGACGGGTATAATATTAAAAAGATCTCTCGGTTGGAGTGTCTGAAATAGCGGGTGAATGTCTGGCATCCGGTAGGATCCCCTAGCCCCAGCGAAAATAAAAAATAAGAAAATAAGAAATAAGAAATAATATATATATATATGTATTATTTCTTATTTTCTTATTTTTCATTTTCGCTGGTGCTAGCTAAGTGACTTATGAATCACCCTGTATATTATATTATTTGAATGAAAATATATATTTATTTTTTATTCATGATATATATATATATATATATATATATATATATATATATATATATATATATATATATATATATATATATATATGCAAACATTGTTAAAAAAAAACAGAATTCGTCTGTTTAATTATACTTTTTTTTTTTTTTTCAATTTTTCTAATGGTCTTTTTTGTATTAAAATCAAAATTATTAATAAATGCCCCATAGGTATCACGAACGTTTCAAGAGTTATACCTATGAGACATTAATAATTTTGATTTTACTACAAAAATACCATTAGTAAAATAAATAAAAAAGGTATAATTGAACAGACGAATTCTGTTATTCTTAACAATGTTGGCAACAATGTGAAAATGCTGCCCAAATACACACACAATATATATATATATATATATATATATATATATATATATATATATATATATATATATATTTATTTTTTTAATTTATTTATTTATTCATGAAAATAGAGTCCGCGGTTTATGTTCGATATTATTATATTTCTCCTCGACTTTTAATGCTGATTCAAGAAAACTAAATCTATTAACAAATTGATTTCTTTTGCGAATAGAGTCATATATTATTGTAGCAAGTTGTCGAATCCGATTAAGACCAGCAATAACGTAGAACCTCTTGTAATTTGATGAATTGCGAAATAATTAAAAAGGAAACTTTAAGAACTATCGCATGAAATATGTAACATGATTTAGTCTGTATGTTGATATTTTATTTCTGTAGTAAATGTTCTGTGTAATGTTTTATTTCACTTTTTATGAGTTTAATTGAGAAGATGGTTATAAAAAAGATGCCATAAAAGAGGCAAACAGATAAATAAATACATGAATTGAGTTGAAGACGCGGCCTTCAGGTTGGGATCAAAGTCATCTGTCTTCGATCAGAGGAGGAGAAATCTTTCTCAACTGGGGCAATTCTAATTTTTGTTTTAATTAGATTGCCATTTCTGGAGGTGCTAGGGAGACAAGTAAATAGGGGTTACTTTAATTAGAAGAGCACAACTGAACAGAGGTCGGAATGAACGGATTGATCAACCTTTTGTTTCTTCGCAACAAAGTCAAAACGAAAGAATATATAAAAGACAAAAGCTTAGAAATCCTTTCGGTTTCATCTAGTGAGCCAATCGAGCTTAGTTCATCCAAAGGCGCCTTAAAAACGAAAGAGTTAATGGAATCAGGTTAAAAATAGCAAGAACGAATACTGCCATGAATTTATGGAATAAAAACGTGTTGAAAACATATTTGGACACGGGGGGAAAAGGGCCTGTATTAAATATTTAAAAGTCAAGATCGTGACCAAACATTGTGCTGATTTCCAGAAAAGATTACACAAGCAGCAGAAGTAGGCAAAACCAAAGCTTATGCTTGATAAAAAACAGGCGGAAGAGTAAACAATTGCAAAATAGCGGAGATTAACCCTAACATTTCTCAACTGGTTAAGTTTGGTCTTATTTACAAACTTGTGAGCCCGGCACGTAAAAAAATGACGGCTTTCTGATTTGATTGCTTCTCAGCCTACCAAAAGCTTTTATAATTTAAGTTACTCGGGGAAAACAGCTGTCGTCTTGGTTTACAAATAATACTGCTGCTGATTTTATTTGTTTGTTAAGCGAGTCAGACACATAACTAAGAGCTCATTTATATCGGTCCTCAGGATTGCCTGGTCTCCATGAAGCCATCCTTATGACCGCAGCTATTTGTTGACCTGTAGATAACACGTTCCTACCTCTGACACCGAGAACAGCAACACTTGGGAGTTTTCTACGAAGTGGAGGATGTTTGGGATCAGAACCCACAAAGGAATAGCGCAGACGCGACATTGCCTTTTAACTTTATTGATTTGCTTTTCATCGGCGGACAAGTCCTTGCTTGACACATCTAGAGGCAGAGGCGACCATAGGACGACGGATCCGGATGCCGACTCCTCCTGAAATTTAACCACAGCTCTGTTAGCCTTGTAACTCTGACGCTACCAAATTCCCCTGCTACGGTGAGAAAGGGTTGGATTTTAAAGGGGGTACTGCTAGTGGGGGTGGCGATAAACAAACAGATAGATACACATAGCAAAATAAACACATTTTTTTCTACTACAAATTACACATACATATTTAAAATAGAGAATTTACTCAACTGACATTAGAATATATATGTTGTAAACAATAATAAATAAAAATGAACTCTTATATCCGCTACACATTTTCGTTCGCAACTTATCTACAACTTTTTATGATTAAATTTACTTAAAAAGAACTGTTATTGTCTTATCTCCATTGCAAACAATACTAATACTTCAGCCAGCTGCTGCTGATGCTTACGTTTGTCCGACTATATACAGACTTACCATGGACGGCGGCACCGGGGGCGCAGGGGGGTGTCAAGCCTCTTCACCTTTTTGACTTGCCCCCCCCCCACTTGTTAGGAGACCCCCCACACACAGCCTTTTATAACTGTCCCGCCGGCCTTGCTTACGCCCATTAGTGTTACAGCTGTAGGAATAGATATGCATTCATATAAATATTAAAACAAAGACACACCGATGATTATATTAGAGATGATAGCTTGTAGTTACATTGACAGTTCACGGGCAATGCTCAGTTGGCGTCTCTTCTCGTTTCCATCTACTCGATGATTATATTAGAGACTAGAAAATATATCCTCCTTACGGTCGTATATTTTACCTAGGCTGCCGCGTCTCTTCTGGCTGTAACTGAAGAGTTCCACAGTCAACTGAGCGGGTTCAATGAATTGTTTAAGTGAGTTTATTTGAAGGACTTTAATATGTTCAGTCAGTTATCTCAGCCAGTAACGACTATGACTACAGGCCTCAAGTTAGTGGTTTCGATTCCACGTGTCGGCGTCAAGTGATTTATTGTTTATTCATTACTTTGGTTTGTGCCCCTTCTCCTTTACATCTATATGAACACAATTTAAGACTACAAAACATTTATAAGTACAGTAGTCACGCTTCAAGGTACCACGTGGTCTTTGCCAGTTATTTATTTAAGGAGAGAAAATGGATCTCCCCTATTTATTTCGATTCCACGTGTCGGCGTCAAGTGATTTATTGTTTATTTATTACTTTGGTTTGTGCCCCTTCTCCTTTACATCTATATGAACACAATTTAAGACTACAAAACATTTATAAGTACAGTAGTCGCGCTTCAAGGTACCACGTGGTCTTTGCCAGTTATTTATTTAAGGAGAGAAAATGGATCTCACCTATTTATTTTCTGATATAAACAAGGTAACGTCGCGGATTAAACAACAATTTATTTCAAAACTAACAAAGGTAAGAGCGATTGCTTTTCTCTCGACCTTCCTATATATTCGGGTAGGTGAATTAGCTCGCCCTATTTATTATCGGGTCAAATATATGTAAGAAAGAACTTGTGAGCTAAAGGTCAAGAAATGTCGCAGACAATGGTCGAGGAATTATCAATGACTAAACATCAAAAGTGTAGGAGCAGAAATTAGTTTGGGAAACGGTAAGTGACGCCATAGCAAAACATAGAACATTCTCATAAGAAGGAACTGAGTTAGTCCCGGAGAAGCGGCCTTTTTTTCTACTAATTACACTATAGCATATGAGATGCAATTAACCAGCACTCATACGGTAAACCAACTCGGATGCAATTAACTATGTAATTAAAACAGCCTGAGTCTTAATAATTGTCCTCTCGACTTGATGCTCGTTCAAATTATTTTTGTCTAGCGATGCAAAATAGAATGTCTAACTATTTGATTTCTGTGATTCGCCGGCGGAACTAATATTAATAGAAAAGAGATGGGCGCGACATCTTGACCGAGGAGAGGGAGGAGAACGAAATAGATATGATTCTTTATAGTGTAAATGAACTCCCCCAGTATACAACACGCTTGATTAGCTATAAAATATAGTTAAAGAAGAAATGCTACACACACACACACAAACACACACACCCACACACACACATATATATATATATATATATATATATATATATGTATATACCTTATATTTGCGTTCAATTATCCATGGGGAATTCATCCAAAACCATAATTTTCTTTGATTTTCACACCTTCTTTATTTCTGTACTTCGATGAGTATTTTATTTTATTAATTTGCATTACTTATTTTACACACAAACAACTATTTTAATGTAATACTCATTTCTATCCATTACGCGCGTTTCATATATATATATATATATATATATATATATATATATATATATATGAATGAGAGAATGGTACTTCGCTTAACGCATTGCTGTTAACTAAGTATATCGGTATTCCATGAAAAATGCCAGCATACTGAAATCATATGCCCTTAATAGGGTTAAGATAAACATTCATAAAACACTAAATGTACAAAAGCACTGAAATTCCTAAATTTTTACACTTTTATTGTCATTAAGGGTATGACTACATATCAACCAAACCATTTCATTATCACATCCCTACAGTATAAATCTCTATGCCTGAGTGGATGAAGTGTGTGAGGTGCGCTGAAGATAAATTTCTACCAGTAAAATACAATAAAAGTGTAAAAATTTGGGAATTTTCTTTGCTCTTGTACATTTAGTATATATGAATTTTCATCTGAACCCTATTAAGGTCATATGATTTCAGTATACTGCCATTTATCATGGAATGTCACTACTTTTGTAAAGACTATGCCCCAATACAATGGTAATTTTTAAAGTTTTTTTTAATTCTCTGGAAAATTAAGGTATATGGTAAACGAAAATTAAAATTCCATCAACTAGACTCTAGAACCTCTATATCTGCCAAAAATCAGCTGAATACATCAAATAGTTGATGAGATACAGTGTGGCACATACGTACGTACGTACATACGCATAACACAAAAGCATGCATGACCTTTCTGGATCTTTGGGTTGCCTTGACTAATGATAGTAAAATTCTACACACTTATAAAATCTATCAAAAATAAATGTGTGCAAAGTTTTAACTAATTTGGTTTATTTGTTTTTTATTTATGATTGATCAAAGAAATGAGATGTCTAGCATAGGCGGTTTTTGAAGTCTATTAAGGGATAGAGCGCTCTCGCACCTACTTTGATTTATTAAGGCTGGCAGTAATGCAGAGAAACCTGAATTGTGAAAGAGAGTATGTACACAGAAAAAATATATACAACAAATTAATAACAATAAAAAAATAAAATAAATCAACAAATACATAGAGAGATACAAAATAATTTATAATCATTAAACAAAAATAAAAAAAATAAAAGTATAATGATAGTTATAATATAGAGGAGTAGCAGAAAGCTATCGCAATGCAAGAAATGGAAAGATGTCGGCGTTGAGAAGTAAGACAAAAACAAGTGATTTTAGTTATATATTTTTCACAAACTTTTTAACATATTTTTTTTCATATAGCAAATCTTACTTGATTAGGCAAGACTTCAACACTGATGTAATCAGTGTGACTGTGTTCCATAATATATTTCGAGAAATACCTCTTCATCAAATGGTAGGTGTTTCAAATTTCAAAAAACGCGTGGTTGGCAATGTTGCATATAACGCAGTAAATATTAATATCCGCAGCAAATGTAATAAAACTAAAACTATAATTGATTGTTTTGTTTTTATGAGTTAAATTACTTATTTAATTATTTTTTTTATTTAAAATTTTTTTTATTCATTTATTTTTTTCTTCTGAATATTATATATTTGAACCCACCGATGAAGTGCCACATATTCATGTAAAAAATTAAAAAGAAAAAGAAGAGCAAAAAGAGAGAAAAGAAAGAAGAAAACATTTTTTGTTTATTCGGAGGGGGGGGGGGAGATAACAGCCAAGACCGGTGTTCAATTATTTTTTTTTTAATTCTAATATTTGTTTAATATTGTTTTAATATGTACTATTGTTATCTTATTTTATTCCAACAATATTTACGTTTTTGTAATTTATTTATTTAAAAGAACATTTTTTTGTTCAAATTTACTTTTATGATTAACGGTTAAATATGTTCTGATTTATACTCTGGCAAGATTGTGTGTGGCCCACAATAAAATTTAACGGAACTAATTCTTCAATGCTTGTTGAATTTATTTTTTAATAGTATCCTTGTCTAATTATTTTGAAACTATTTAATGCTGTTATAATTCTAGTAAAATGTTATTAAAATTCATAGTTTAATTCACTAACGATTTAAAAAAAATTTTAATTTAGTTTAATTTTGTTAATTTGTTCTTAAAGGAAGGACAACTCTTGCTAAATAGTAATGAATTATCTCCCTACAAATACAAAACTAAATGATAAATCTCCAATATATCATTTCTTTAACAGGATTTTCAACACTTATTTGAAATTTCTAAATTTTTTAACTTACTTTTGGGTATACATCATTCAATTGTAGAAGGGTAAAAGTTAATCTATATAGTAAAATTTGTTATTCTATTATATTTTTAATTATTACATTTATTTTTTTTTATATATATATTTTTTCTTATAACTTATATATTTATTAATATATTTGTTCTTTCATTTATTTTATTATTATTAATTTACTTATTTATTATATATATATATATATATATATATATATTTCTTCATTTATTTTAATATTATTATTATTTTTTAAATAAATATATATATATATATATATATATATATATATATATTTATTTCCCTATTGTTAAATATTATTATGTTCTCTTCTTTTATTGATAGAGATTATTTGGTGGGTACATTCAATATTTTGTCGAGGAAGAAGATGAAATGTGTATCTGCACACTAGGTGTGTTATTCTATTAATATAAGAAAGTTAATTATTTATTTTAATGTATTTATATACTTACTACATAATTTATTTATCTTAACATCAATACTGTAATATTGCATATAACAGTGAATGTGAATGTGGCATGCAGTATAAATATATAACACCTCATCAGCGGAGTCAAATATAAAAATAAAGGTCGTAATTGCAAATCCATATACCAAGTGTATTGTTTTACTGATGATTCTTAAATCTATATATTTAAACCGATTCAAGTTTATTTAGAACTGTGTTAATGCGATGTGTGTGGGCTAAGGTTAAATACGAGATATACTATATTATATATTATATTATAAATAGTAATGATAGTTGAACGTCTCCTAAACTACGTTCTTATTATCTACCTACGTGCCCCATTCTTTCAGTGAGGGAGCCATCTTGGATTTGTCATTGCACTAGACGGTTTCACTTTTGTATTCCTTTTTTTGAGAAGGGAATGTTTTCCTGAAATGATCAAATTACGTTTCACAATCCCGGATATTTTATTAATATTTAGCAGTAAGTCTGATATTTACATATTTGCTATGTGAAAGATCTATGGAAAAATAAATCGATATTGTCTTCGATTGTTTGTTTTTGTTCATCCTCTCTTTCACCATTCCGGTTTTTCTCCATTGCTATTAACCTTCATAAATACCTACTTATATATATATATATATATATATATATATATATATATATATATATATATATATATATATATGCCCGCCGACCGTTGAAAATTAACTTCCTGCACTGAAGATTGCGTTAGCATGAAACATCGATGTCTGTAGGTAATAAATAATTATCATTTATTTATATATATTGTTGTGAAGTTGTCCAACAGTAAATAATAAATAAAGAAAGTCAAGTCGAGGGTTGGTTTAACAAGTGTATTAACAAAGTAAGAAAGTGACTAGCACTTGGCTAGAGAGTTACAAGACTGTGCTTTTTCTTCTCTGTGTCTCTGGTGACTCGCACTATTTATAGTGACAACCGGTGTAGTTTCTCCTGTGTATGAACGGCCTGTGTAACACACACACACATATATATATATATATATATATATATATATATATATATATATATATATATATATATATATATATATATATATATCAGTTGTTGTGCTCATGACCAGGTTGTTTCAACATAAGACATTTAGGGTTATCACGGAAATACACGCAATCAAATATGGCTGAAAAATACGTAAGCATAACCAAAAAATGCGGACGCTTTCTAAAAATAAAGAAAAGAAACGCGCACTCATTTAACACGAACAACCAGTTAACATACACACACATTTAACATACACACACACACACACTTTATGTCAAATGGAAAAAGGGAAAGCGAGAAAAATTCAAATTAAAAATACTCGAAAAGACAAAAAACAAAACAAAACAAACTCTACGACATGAATGAAAAGAACGAAAAATAGGAACCCTGATCAAAGGGAAAGTTCTTTTCTTTTTATCCTTTTTACGTCAACTAACACATTTCGTGCACACTCTTATTGTGCACATTCGCCTTTCTCTGACAACTCAAAATGTATACCGCATTAAGTTTTAAAGATAAAAAAGAACGACGCCCTTTCTGCACCTAACACATCACATTAAAACGAACAAAGAATCACAAGTTCATAGCCTATTTTTGACCGAATTCCTCCATCATTCATAATTGCGGCTCTTTGAAACCTTATTCCATCATTTCAAAATGCATACAAACATATACTTACCTGGCACACGCTAGGGAGTAAGTGTAGTATCTTTTCCGATGGATACTGCACCCCTATAGACGGATGTCGTCTTGTCCTTCGGGGCTTGATTCCACCTGTCTGTGGGTTTGTCCTGTGCAGTTCTAGGAGGTCCACCCTCCCAGGCTTCGCCTCCCCTCTTTGGGGAGGAGTAAGTTTATTGCTTACTGCTTGAGGCGCCCCTACCGGGGAATGCCGACGGGGCTGCCCAGGCAATTTTTAAATGGCCAGAGTGCTCACCTCTTGAGCGCTGGCTTTTAACCCCACTTACTCGACCCAAGCTGTGGTCACATCTTACTTGTGGGAGTAAGATAAAACTGGCCTTGTGCCTAACTCCTGCAGAGGAGTAAATAAATATCAGCGCTTTATAACGTCTGTCATACCAAAGTATACACAAAAATACAGAAATATATAAAAAAAATATATCTTTCGAACATCATGGCGTTTTCCCCAAACAGACATCCACCGTAAGATCAAACAGGAACACAAATAAACCACTTTTTGTAAGATTTGTGATAATACTCCATTGGTATATATTCTTTAATTAACTATTTTCGAATTGTTGGTACATTTTTGTTTACCATAAGGAATCTGTCATCCCATTTATGAATCTAATGTTTAATCTCTGATGATGAAGATACATCAGAGATTTCACAAACTTTCATACATCTCAAACTTTTTACCTTAAGCCATAACTCTCTCAACATAATACTGCAGCTCACCCTTCGGAAAATTTCAAAAGATGAAATCACAAATGTATGCATACATAAATTGCAGTGAAATAATTCGCTTCAAACCACAAAAATACGAAAGTTGAGTCATCGTCTGCTTTCAATTCTGTCCCGAAAGTTTCGCAATCAAATTATATCAATGTATATTTGAAGAGTTCGAATGCGATAAACGCAATTCTCAAACTCCCGAAACTGTCCTTACAAAAAGTGTTGCATTTTAACACTCAATGACACCCCAAAACTATGTGTTACATAATATGATAGTGAAATAATTTCTTTTTGATTTCAATAAAAATAAGCTTTCATTTGAAGTCTAGATTTAATATATTCGTGTTTTTATTGTTTAAGGTCTCAATTTTAACGAATTGGATGTATTTATCGTGTTTTGCGTTCGAACTATTCATTTCTTTGTTTTATTTTTATTCATTGTTATATTAATTTTTAAATCAAAGTGTAACTATTTTATTGTTCTTTTTTTGTAACCGAAATATAAGTCTGTTTTATCTTCTTTTCTCCCGTGGACGCGTGTGCCATGGAATTGCTTCGGGTTCTTTTTAGTAGAATTTTTAGTTATATCGCTGTTGTCGATTTCGGCCAAACCCTATTTGACACATGAACCTTTATTGTTGTGTTTCCTGGTAATCTCTTTGTTACTATGGTTCGCACACTATATTATGCTTTAACTGCCCCAAATAAGACGTTTGTTGCATGCTGACGTAATGCTTCAATCTTAACAAATTGTTGATACGTCTAGTAGAAATGTACAACAGGAAAGGCAGATACGCCATTTTTCTAACGTTTGACTAGTCATGACTCTATACACGTAACCGGAAATGTTTTCGTCGCGTGAAATTGTATTCAATCGAAATTACCATGGCTATGAAATATGACCGAAAGACAGAGGTTGTTAATCATCTCCTCTCCTCCGTACAGTACTGGGGACGCCCAAGGCTTAAATAGTACGGCAGGACAAAAGGTTAAGTAATGGTGACGTGACGATTTGTCAACGGGGTGCAATGATTAACAGTGTGTGTTTGAATTATTTTTATTTTTCTCTCTGTGATGTTGCGGCTACTAAATACCTTTATAAAGCGTCTAGTCGGCTTAGAGAGAGAATTAGCGGATTTTAATGAATAAATTATACATTTTATTTTACTGGGCATCTTATTTTTAGCTGTAAACTCAATGAAAATTAATTCTTCAGCTTGCAGAAAATTAATGATAGATGCGACCGGCTTACCCCCAGTTCCTTACATAGGTGCATACAAAACAGAGTTTCGCGTATCTGCATTAAAACAAGGACGTGGAGCGATTAAGTGAGCAGCCAGTCGGAATACATTCGATTATCGTAGCATTAGACTATATTTAGTTCCGAGTCAATTAGAATACAACACTGAGTAACGATTGCATACAAGTAACAGTAGTAGTGTCGACGGTGTGTAGAGATTGTTAGCCTCTAATTATTTTACTTCTCTTTCTTTGTAGCTTCCGTTTTAATGATTTGTGTAAAGTTGCTTTCCTTCTTATTAATAAGAGCGTTTGTACATCTGTCCTACTTTTGTAGTTCTGTATCGTATTTATAACAACAGCACATATTCATTTAGAGGTTAACCATTTGTTATTTTATTTTCTTTAAAAGCTCTTAGCATCGTTGCCGCATAGAGAAATATTGCATATTTACCTCAGTACATTGTGGAGAGGTTCTCAGAAAACTGTTCTGTGTTAGAGAAAAATAGCCAACAGACAGGAAAATGTCTTGTTGCGCCACGTCTCAAGACTCGATATCTGTCTATCACATTCTTGGCATTTTGGCTAAGATCAAAGTGTAGTATCTGTTCCGATGGATACTGCACACCTGTCCTGTGCAGTTCTAGGAGGTCCACCCTCCCAGGCTTTGCCTCCCCTCTTTCGGGAAGAGTAAATTTATTGCTTACTGTCTGAGGCGCCCCTACCGGGGAATGCCGACGGGGCTGCCCAGGCAATTTTTAAATGGCCAGAGTGCTCACCTCTCAAGCGCTGGCTTTCAAGCCCCACTTTCTCGACCCGATCTTGGGTCACATCTTACTTGTGGGAGTAAGATAAAACTGGCCTTGTGCCTAACTCCTGGGGAGGAGTAAATAAAACATTCATTTCTTCGCAATTTTCCACATCAACCAACACATTATACGTATCATCTTATTACAAAGTAACTGCATCGGAGTTCAACTCCTTCCGGTAAGTATGAAATACAAGCTATACTTTACAATATAACAACATGTCTTCATCTAGTGTTCGCTAGCGAGAGTGATCTCCCAACAAAACAACTAAAAACCATATACACACATTAAGGACATCCATTTCGAGCATTGAAATTGTCCATCTCTATTTAACACAATAGAACTCGAAATAAAGTTAATATGATGATTGTAATTCTTGGAGCATTCACCACCAGGAAATTAAGAAAACTCCTGGTGATTTTTGTAAAATATTTCAACCGACGAAAATAATGATAATTAGAAACGAAATAGTGTTTAAATTTAAGAACTATTAAATAAACGCACTGTTACGCTAGTCATTTTATGCGCATCGACTCACGTGCTTAAAAAGTCTATGAAAAATCAATTGATATTTGTCACTACTTATTCATTTTTAGATTAATTTATTTTTGATATTATTTATTTTATGAAACATATATTAGAAGAAAACAATTCATTAGGATTGTGTATCTATCCATACACAAGAGTATTGATGAAATTGATGCAGTAGTTCCCAGCGACTTCGAACTCGGTGTACTGAGCCTACAGTCCTATCACGTAACCACTAAACCAATTTACTTCGAGATATATATATATATATATATATATATATATATATATATATATATATATATATATATATATAAACATTTCGTATAAAATTCACTTCATCATTGTTTTAAAAGTGCAAATTATTCCATTTCCAAATCATGTGCAAACACCATTAATAGACGCTTCTTAAAAAGAGCTTCTGATTAGCAAAAGTAAATTTAACTTATAATTTATTCATATACACACAGACACACACAGACACACACACACACACACATATATATATATATATATATATATATATATATATATATATATATATATATATACTGACTTCCAAGTATGACATTATATTTCAGTTAATCTTTCTTTTCTCCCCTTTTTGTTCCATTCCGAGTTTCTCGTCTCAACAGAACTTGATGTCTTTATAAACACTATATTAAGGGAAATGTCATCCCGAGATCAGTGGTTAAAATTTAAATATTCATCATGTTTTGGTATAGTTTTTTTTGTAACAATTTAGTTGTTTCAAATTAAAATCATAATACATCTGTTATAAATTGGAGGTTCAAAAGAAGCATACAAATAGTTTGTAGTCTATAGTTGTCCCTATAATATCATGTGTACATTTAAAATAACGGTTAATCTTTAAGATTAAACAGATGTTCCTATTTTGTCTTCTTTTGTTGTTTTATTTTATTTTGTTAATATTCTAAACTAACAATACAAAAAATTATTTTAAGTTGACATGTGGCACACGAAACGCCGAAGTGGCATTTTCCACAACCCTGAATGAAACAAAAGTTAGACTGTCAGGCTTCTGGCATGGTGACAGTTGTCTTTGTTGGTAAATGCAGCGGTGTGGAAAAACAGTTTGCAACTTGTCTCCGCTGTGAATAGATCCGTATATGACTACTAATTCCCTTAACGTAACATATGCGTCTGCGTTAGCAGAAAGACATATCTTAAAGGATAAAAATATATTTTCTAAATTTAAAGACAAAAGTAATATTTAATTTAACATACTATTTCAGGTGCAAACTCAATGATTCTTAGTCCCAACATATCTTCTAACCCTTCAGAGAATTAATGCTAGAAGATGATTGCCTCCTTTTTCCGGACGAACAGATTAAAAAATAAGAATGTGGATAACACCGTAGAGCCAAGACTAAAAACAATGAACTTATCCGAACAAATGTGCCAAAACCGTGCCTGAATAGAGTCTAGATGGTGCCTCAAACGAAGATCCCACACGGAGAAGCTCCTCGGATCACGATTAGTTCACAGAATAGCAAGTGCATTTGTGCAGCAAAGAAGGTTTGTAGACATAAAAATTATATATATATATATATATATATATATATTTATATATATATGATGAAGTGCATTTTATACGGAATGTATATATATATATATATATATATATATATATATATATATGTATATATATATATATATATATATATATATATATATATATATATGTGTGTATTAAGACATCGCTTATGGAAGCCATTATGAATAGATGTTGTTCCTCTTTGACTTATTACATCGAATGATGTTTATTTGCACCCTGCTAGTTTTGAACTCGTTACATTTTTTCACAACGATTGTTAAATCTCATTTTCGCAGTGATTTACGAATAAACTCGTGATTCTACATATTTCTCAAACTTGCTGGTGTTTATATCTAGGTTATGAAGATACGTACTTGTTTTCTTGTATTAGAAAACTATGAATATTTCATCAAACAATTGTCATCCGGATGATTAGTTTGGGTATACATTATCATGAAATGATAATAATTTCTCTAAATATATATATATATATATATATATATATATATATATATATATATATATATATATATATATATATATAAACAGCCCATCTTGCCACGACATCGTGAGGGGCTACTTAAAAAAGGCCACATTTATAGGGGAAAACCTGGCCGGAGAGTTGGGAAGCAAACTTTAATTTTGTACAGGGATCAAGAAGTTAATTCCAAAAACAAGCGGCTCGAGGAAAAAGCTATTTGAGTAGACAAATATATATTCCTGTCATATTTCTTCTTACACCGATAATAGAGTTTCATACTGTAGTTTCAATTTTCTTGTAGCGTCTACTCCAGTAGTATAGCCCAATTCTAGATAGGCAGACCTTGTTGCAATTAACACAGATTACAACATCACAACCCTCCTACTCAGCTAGTCGTTTTCCTGCGCTATTGACACTATTTTCTATCCCCTAACGCTGTCCACGCTTAGGACACATGATCTTGCAGTGACGCGTGGCCTAGCATTTTGATGGTTTGATTATTGCTGCTTTTGTGATCGAGATGCATTTTTGAAGTGCAAAAAAATCCAGCCATTTGCTCTACACTCGATGGCGAATTTACCATAGTAAAAACTTGCAATTCGGACCAATCTTTTCCCAGCACTTGGGTGAGTGAAAATAGGCAATTGATATGCGAACAACGTTCTTATATAAGATGAGACCCAACCACATGAAGCCCAGGAAACTATTAGAACAAATCTACAATTATGTTGTGGATACAAATGAGTGGAAATATTTTTTCCACAATTCAGAATCATGACAAAACATTATCATCTTTGATACGAAAGGCACCCTAAATTGAGAGATAAAAAAGGTTCGCTCTTACCTGTACACAGTTTTCGTTACTTCCGGTTGAATTATAAATAAATCACTGTTTTATAGACATTTTAAAATGATTTTTAAAAGAAAAGCTATATACTTAGTATTTACAAAACATTTTAATTTTCGTCAAAAAAACTTTTCGTTTTAAAAAACACATTTCAGTTTAAATAAACAGTTTTCTTATTTAACTAAAACATTTTCGTTTAGATAAAACATTTTCGTTTAAAAAAATTTTTTTTGATTAAATGAAAGTTATGAAAATAAAACATATTTAATGTTGGTTCTTCTTAAAATCTGTATTATTTTTGAGTTTGATTGATTTTTGTTAGAGTAAATGACAGCATACAATTGTGCTATTTATTTGCTAATTACTTTCTAAATATACAACCACTATTTATTCTACTTTGATTTGATTAACAAATCATAAACTGTGATATATCTATTAAGGCATTCCTCTTGCATAACTACAGGTAAGTCTCTTTACGTTTATTATTATTATTATTATTATTATTATTATTATTATTATTATTATCATTTGTACTCACTAGGAGTTCTCACACAGATCATCGTCAGTGATTGCTCACCGACAACAAACAGTGGTATTTCCTGAGTCTGAGTGACAACAAGCCTCCCCAGATTTCCAGTATTCTTCACTTTTTTTCGATAACGATGCGGTATCGCAACAGCCTCCGCACTTTTCCAGTGGAGGTCTGGTTTGTGCTGTCCCTCCTCGGTCTTCTCATCCTCCTCAACCCTCTACAAATATTTTGTTTTGTGTCAGCCTAGGCCGGAACCTTTTTTTTTTAAATTGTAATTAATTTTAAAAAAAAAATTAATTTTTAATTAAAAAATTTTTTTAATTTGTAAATTATTTTTTAAAATTATTATTATTATTATTATTATTATTATTATTATTATTATTATTATTATTATTATTATTATTATTATTATCTTCTCACTGTTACAGTTGTAACTAACAATTTTTCGAGCCACCACCTAAGTCTTGTTCGAAAATCCAACATCGCCAGTTTTAGTAATGGTTATGCTGTATCCAACATAAGTCCGGGTTTTTGTTGCCAGTGTTGTGACCCTGAAGGGTTGAAAAATAATGTTTTAACACGGTGGTATATCGACAAGAGTGTTTATTTAAGTACAGAATAGAAGTACATAATTGTATGTTACAGAAAGACTGAGTATTTACTTGCTTCCCACCGCATGAAGATGAGGCACAAGGCTGGAATGTGGGGAAATTAGTCAACCCTCATAAAAAGGGCACCTTAGCCTCAGCCCGACCGATAAAAAGCCTAACACCAAAATGGCCCCGACCTGTTGTGAGAACGGATCCTCAAATCGTATTTCTCAATCTGATCGTCTGAAAGACTGAATATTAACTTCTTTATCATGGCAAGAAGATGTGGCACAAGGCCGGCAGTGGGGAGAATTAAGCCAGCGCCTCTTAGGAAGAAATACTCTGGCCTATAAAAAATTGGCGGGGACGCCACAATGACATTTCAGGGCGCCTCGGGTAATTTTATTAATAATACAGGAAATACTGACTTGGAATTTAAAAAAATCGCGTCACTAATGCCAACGTGTGTGTGTGTGTGTGTGTGTGTGTGTGAGAGAGAGAGAGAAATAAAGTGGATGTGAGAGCAGTCACTTTCCTCTTATCTCTATGAACTATTTGTAATACTCTTATGTCTCGTATATTTGTCTTTCTAGCTAGCTAACATATTTTTATGTAAATTTCCTCACTTGTAAATTAATGAATCTAATATTCTAAGTTTTGGAAATTTATATATAATTATATTAAGTATGTTCAGTAAATTACACTTAATATAAAAACCATTGCACATATATGTAAAAAAATAGGACAATAAAGTTACAATTAATAATACCAACCCTTAATTTATTATAAACTGTTTAAAAATACATACAAATAGCTTTTTGGGTCTTTGCTCTCTACTAGATACATACTATTTCAAAATAATATTTTGTATTATTGATTTCAAAAACAGTGAGCCGTCTTTATGGTAATATAGGCGTGATAAATGAAGTAACCTTTCCCATTTTTTATTTAAAAAATTCGTATATTATGTTTATACTTTTCATGAAAATAAACAGACGCTAATCGTTTAATTTACAAACGAACCGGTTATGTTGTTTTATAATTTAACCGGGAGTAAAAAAAATAACCTGTTTTAAACAAAGAGTAACCCATCTATCATGTCGGGATGCCTTTCGTATCAAAGATCCACACATTCTACAAATGTTTACAGCAGTAGAACCAACCAGAACCACAGTGTATGCTTGATAAAAGATCAATTTTAAAAGCCCGAAGAATAAACAATTGCGAATACAGGAAATGGCAGTAAAAATAATAAACAGAGAAAATGCAATTACAGACAATATGGCACTGTTTCCATTCTTATTGTATGATATATTATGGTTTGCGGCTGTAAACATACTAAGTCAATTTGCATGACAACACATGCACTCACATGCGATTTGTTGTATGGTTTACTCTATGTATGAAGACAGAGTTCTCAATATCGGCGATAGAGCATATGCTGATACACTATGCAGGGCATACGGCGTATAATTAATGCTGCTCTCCTGTCTTCTGTGCATCAGAACAATACAAAGCGAGAAACTGGCAGTTACCAGATGTCATCTGTCGCATCATAACAAGCATAAAACGCACATAAAAAAGGTTTTCGTTAAATTTCAAGATACAATGGATAACTCCAGTGAAGACGGGTTGCTCGGAGAGTATATAATAAAGACAGGCTAGCACAAGCACAAACGGCACATATCCTAAACTGAGACCAGTGACAAACAGAGGTTCAAGAAGAATGTAACCAATACCGGTACAATCGGAACGACTGATGTACTTTCCGTCTTCTAGACTAATTGCACAACCAAGCATTGGAAGTCTAGTCTACACTACTATTTGATGCAGCTTCAGGGAAGTTGAATCGATTTGTACTTTTTTCAAGAAAAATTAAATTAATTCAATAGTACTGGCAGATATCTATGCTTGAATCCGGACTCAACATGGTATGGTGAGTGTCAGTATGTTTACCTGCGTACGTCAGAACATGTGGTTTCTTACACATTATTGCGATACAACCAATAGTAAGCACTCTCTCCTATAAATTTAACAACTAATACAACAATATTTACGGATGTATATATCTATCTATAAATATATATATACACACATATCTATATCTATATATATATATATATGTATATATATATATATATATATATTATTTCCACCACCAGACAACAACACAATCGACAGAAACCATGAAACCCACAGATCTAAAGTCCTAGACTAGAGTATTACTTTGGGCCCATCAGTAGAGCATATCCGAACTCAGGATTCGAAACCCCAGTCACTTGCATGCGAGGCGAGTACTCTACTACCTGAGCCACCACACCACATACAAAGAAAGTGTATTGACAAACACAGACTAAGCAACTTTCGATGAAGGCCGACTGCGGTATTTACCTACACTTCTCAACAATGGGCGTAGTCATCTTAAACTACAAAGAATCCAAGCTGATGTCTAACAAGTAGGATTCTACATTCGATTGTATGATGCCATCCAACAAGTTAACCCTGCGAGGAAATTTATATTAATTTTTTATGTGAGATTATATATAAATAAAACACATATATGGATATATATTCTATATAAAGTAGACTGTTTTTCTCTGTAACTTTGACTATATTAAGAAAATAACCACATGCATCATAGACTACAAAACCCATCAGGTCATTCAACTACTTCGCTCGAGCATGTTTCAAGAAACTTGCATTTACTATCATCCCCAAACATTAAATACTATTACTATACACCTATGTCTGACTCACCCGAAAACGTAATACAAACGGAGGGTATCATACTCATTTTCCTCCTGATATTTTACTCCTAATAGGTTACTATTACACACCGAAGATAATATTAAATGAGGAACTGATATTCGAAACACCGATTATGATTTCAATTCTTAATCATCGAAACATACTACTTATAACATAGGTATCATAAACTGAATAAGAAACGCTCCCTTCATAAAGATTACACGAAGAACAGAATACGGAGTTTGCGCCTTACGATTTCTACCTTTTTTCCTACATCTATTCATATTCCAGAATTTCTGAATCAATAAACAAACACCTCAACTTTTAACCAAACTCAATTCAAAATGGCGTCCTCCATCTACTACTCCCAAGTTCGATGCAATAGTACTTCGAATTATTCCAATTTTACAAATTACTAATTATTATCATAATTTACGATTTCGTACATACAATCTTCAGTAACCACATTCATGACATTTTAAAGGCTCTAACATCATTTTCAAACACATAACAACGTCTAAGCCAGAGCAGCCTTCGATTCAAAATGGCGTCCTCCATCTACTACTCCCAAAATCGATGCAATAGTACTTCGAATTATTCCAATTTTACAAATTACTAATTATTATCATAATTTACGATTTCGTACATAACACCTTCAGTAACCACATTCATGACATTTTAAAGGCTCTAAAATCATTTTCAAACACATAACAACGTCTAAGCCAGAGCAGCCTTCGATTCAAAATAGCGTCCTCCATCTACTACTCCCAAAATCGATGCAATAGTACTTCGAATTATTCCAATTTTTCAAATTACTAATTATTATCATAATTTACGATTTCGTACATACAATCTTCAGTAACCGCATTCATGACATTTTAAAGTCTCTAAAATCATTTTCAAACACATAACAACGTAAACGCTAGAGCAGCTTTCGATTCCATTATTTACAACACTTGTCCGATATCTCGTAAAGTCACTTTCTTGATGACGCACTCAGCTACAATTAACATCTAAGCATTATTCCAGATTTGGGAGCCTCTAGGTTCACTTTCTCGAATAGGGTCCATGCTAGAATTCGCATCTTTACATTACTGTTTGTTTCACTCTCCATAACTTCTCAGTACATTTTTTTACGCTAAATAAATATACATTTGGAATTATCTTCTTTTAATGAAATGGAAAAATAAGACAAAAATTCAAACATCAAATGAAATAATTAGTTTTTTTTAGGCTTTGTTTTTCAAGACAGTGTAGCTGCCCTGACAACAGACAACTGAACGTACGTAGCTTTGATAGTAATCCGTGGCTTTTCAATTGCGTATATATAAATATTATCTCTAAAAATTATTTTTGACTGTAAAATCCAAACCATGTTTGATTGTAAAACGCCTTGCTTCAGTGTTTGGCGTCTGGTGCACTACCATCTGATATCACAAAACGATTACTAATAGTGGGAGTAATTATACAGGCTGATTCATAAGTCACTTAGCTATTTAAAATGATTGCCATATGAAGCACAAACATACTATGAACTTTTGATGATTGTGATCTTACTCTCTAATTACCGCTATTTGTTATTTTAAATTTGTTCGTTTACATATTTGTTTCTCTATATATTTATTTTTATTTATTTAAATTAGTGTAAATCATCATATGTGCTTTTTTTAAGGCAGTATGTCATTTACAATTGAAGAGCGAATTTTTATTGTTATTCATATGGCCAAATTTGATGAATCTCCCACACTTGTTGAAAGGCAATGACGACCTCAAATCAAAAATCACTGCCGAGTTTGTTAAAATTAATCCATCAAATATGCTACAAAGAGTCATAAATTCCTTGCAAAAAGGAATGGAGCTATGCATGCAGAACGAAGTGGGAATTTTGAAAATTTGCTGTAATGTTAAACTCCCATGAATGAATTTGTTGAATAAACTTTCTGTTTTGTATTATCGTATTGTTTTAACCTTAGAATTTAAAAAAATAAATAGCTAAGTGACTTATGAATCAGCCGGTATATTATATTATTTAAATGAAAATATATATTTATTTTTTATTCATGATATATATATATATATATATATATATATATATATATATATATATATATATATATATATATCTATAGTAAATGGTAATGTATTAAGTGTATCAGTTGTCTGTAATTTCGCGATACCACTGATTATCAGCAGTGTATCAGACTGACCGTGGATGTCTAAACATTAGAGCTCAGGTAGATACACTTTTCAAGAAATATGAAGGTCTGAAACTTCAATAATCTAAGGCTAAATAAATTGCATTGTCATTTACTCACCGACTCTACTTGGCGTGGCTAGGAAGTCTGTTATATTTTGAAGATATTTTTGTCTGCGATTGTTGAAGTAGAATTTTTATTTCTTCTACCCCCTCTTTCTCTTTTTCTAAATTGACATAATCTTTTCCGTTTAATTATTTTTGACGATAAAAAATCGAAAGTATAATGAAAAATGTAACAGAAATACAGGTATTGTTTTATTATTTGTATCCGCAATGTTACAATGTCTTAAGAAAAGTTTCGTAATTACGCACATAATTGTATTAATCAGAGTAGTTGTCTTGTTTATGGAATAGGTTTAGATATTAAATAGGTAAATTTTAACTTACCAGAATCGATAATTAAGAAGTGCATGGAATAAGTACACGAAGAACACGAAAACGGCTTGTAACATTGCTTGAAGACAATATAGTAATTAGTTAATATACAGGGTGTTTCAAAAGTCTTGGGAACATTACAAATGCGTATATCTCATGAACTATTCCAGGTAGAAAAATGAAACTGCTGCCATTTTAAAGCTTGCTTAATCAAGTTTTTGGTCATACTAATGATTTTCGTGTTATCTTTCCAGGTGCAGTAATGGCGTTCTCTAAACAAGACAAGGCATTTTGCGTCCTCCAATTTGCAAAGACTGAATCGTGGACATGTGTTCAGCGTGCATTTCGCAGGAAATTTAAAAAAGAAGCCCCTGAAAGGAAATCCATTGTCAGATGGCATGCTAAATTTGTGAAAGATGGGTGTTTGTGCCCAAGTAAGCGAACAGGGCGCCCTTCAACTTCAGAAGATGCAGTTGAGCAAGTTCGGACAGCCTTTCAGCGGAGCCCCCGTAAATCAGTGAGAAGAGCCAGCAGGGAACTTCAGCTTGCTCCAGCAACTGTCTGGCGTGTCTTAAGGAAACGACTGCAAATGGTACCTTACAAGCTCAAGTTGGTCCAAAAGTTGAAGGACACTGATAAGCCACTTCGCCGTGACTTTTGCATTGCAATGCAAGAGAAGTTGGAAGATAACGGCTTTGATGACCGGCTTGTTTTTAGCGATGAGGCGACCTTCCATCTGAATGGCAAAGTTAACAAGCATAACACTCGCATATGGGGTACTGAGAATCCTCATGAACTTCTTGAGCACGAGCGAGATTCATCAAAAGTGAATGTGTTTGGGGCAATTTCCAAGAAAGGTGTCTATGGACCGTTCTTCTTTGAAGAGGCAACTATCACTGGTGAATCCTATCTCAACATGCTGGAAGACTGGTTAATGGCTCAGTTGGAACAAGCAGAACCTGATGACTTCATTTTTCAACAAGATGGTGCACCACCACACTGGAGTCTTAGAGTAAGGCAGTTTCTTAACACAAGGCTGCCTGGTAGATGGATTGGGAGATCTGGGCGAATGATTACGTTCTCATGCCCTAGCCTCCTAGGTCTCCAGATCTTACCCCGTGTGACTTTTTCCTTTGGGGCTTTGTCAAGCAACAAGTCTATGTGCCGCCCCTTCCAAGAGATATTGACGAACTAAAGGCTCGAGTAACGGCAGTTGTGGGAACCATTGACGTCAAGATGCTGGAACGCGTTTGGCAGGAAATGGACTATCGACTAGATGTCTGCCGTGTGACAAATGGTGCTCATATTGAGCAATTTTGAAGATTCCCCACAAAACTAGAAACTTTAACCTTTCCAACGGTACCAATTTCATTTTTCAACTCCTAATAGTTTTTGAGTTATTAAAAATCGTTATGTTCCCAAGACTTTTGAAACACCCTGTATATATATATATATATATATATATATATATATATATATATATATATATATATATATATATATATAAAATATTGATTAAGTAAATCCAACAGAATGAGAAAAATGGAAGCGAGACGATCATAAATTCAATAGGGGCTTCTATACGTTTCGCCCCAAGAGAAGACACACACACACACAAACACACACACACACACACACACACACACACACACACACACATATATATATATATATATATATATATATATATATATATATAAGAGGTTTATGTAGTTTGCTTGAAGCATTATTTATTAGTATAAAGAAATGTGATACTTAGAAGGCAATACAATGCAAAGGTGTGACGGATAGACACAAGTTGGAGCAAATAAGAAATATAATGGTGGAACAAATTTAATAGTTTCACCCTTAATACAATGTATACATACACCCCCCCCACACATATATATATATTTATTAATCTTTTTATTTTTTTTATTATTATTTTTCACAAACACACATATATCTGATTTAAATATATCTTCATTTAAAAAATTAATAAAGGCAAATGGATGAATAAATTAATTAGATAAAAATAGATGAATAACATATTAGAACTTTTTATTTATTTTGTTTTTTTAAAATCTGGTTAGAATTCAAATTTAACCGGTATTTTCTGCGAGACTGCATCCCACGGCAACCTTCATATGCACGCTTGAATTTGAGTTGAGCACGGTTCTGAAGAAGTAGGTTCCCGAAATATTATATCCTACGGAGTTTCCACCAGACCATCTTGATGCAGGTATTACGTAACATTGTAACATTGTGTAGATAAGCAGATACATGTGTGTTTGTGAAAAAAAATAAAAATAAATAAATATATATATATATATATATGCGTGTGTGTGTGTGTGTGTGTGTGTGTGTATGTATACATTGTATTAAGAGTGAAACTATTGAATTCGTTCCACCATTATATGTCTTATTTGCTCCAACTTGTGTTAATCCGTCACACCTCTGCACTGTATTACCTTCTAAGTATCACATTTCTTTATATATATATAAATATATATATATATATATATATATATATATATATATATAAATATATATATATATATATATATATATATATATATATATATATATATATATATATATATATATATATATATATATATATATATATATATATATATTGGAATCCTCTAGGATTAGGATAGCAATAAACCTCTTCAAGGCCCTAGTACTATTTGCACTCTGCTAATGGAGGTCTGGTTAGTGCTCTTAATCCTCGGTCTTCCCATCCTCTTTGACCCGTCACAACTATGTTTGTGGTATCAGCCGAGGCCCGTGCTACCACTTTTTTAGGGTAGGGCGCACTTTATAACATTTCTTGTCTTACAGGTTCTGTTTCTTGGTTCGTGGTGTGGGGTTCTTCCGGCGGTTTTGTTTTCTTTCTATTATAGCTTCTATTTGACTGGTTACCGTTCGTAGCTTATGCGGGTTGGTTTGCGTATTCGAGGATTTTTCTTAAGATTGCAGCTGTTTTGATCATTGCCATCGTTTTTATGTTCTCAGTGATCCCTTTGATTCCAATTTCTCCCTAGTCTTTTTTCCAGTTTTTTTACTGTTCCCAGTAGTCTTACGATTATTGGTATTATATGTACTTTCTTCATGCTTCATATCTCTTTCAGTTCTTTAGCAAGTTCCACGTATTTGCTTTGTTTTTCTTTCTTGATCTCCATTCTGTGGTCTGTTGGGACGGTAAAGTCTACGATTTGGCAGGATTTTCGCTTCATGTTGACTATTATAACATACAGTCTGCTTGCCTGTATAGATTTTATCAATTTTCACGTCCATATCCCAGATGATTTCCTTTTCCACTACTGTCTCTGATATCTGTTTATATCATTTGTCCGAGTGTTTGAAATGCAGTTGTTTGCAACGTACCCAGTGTATAACTTCCCCTACGCAGTCGTGTCTATTATTGTATTGGGTGGGGGCTTGTTTTGCTGCATTCACTTTTTATGTGATTTACTGTTCCCTCTCCTTGTCCACACAATATGCATTTACTGTTTTCCTGTGGTTTACCTATTTGAGCTTTAATGTAGATAGTCCTAATCGCATTGTTCTATGCAGCTGTCAGTAAAGATTTCGTTTCTCTGTTCAAATGTCCTTTTCCTAGCTATGCCCAGGATTGTTTGTGGGTCTCTTCTCTTGTCATTCTTATGAAACGTCTATGTAGCTGTTTTCCCCCACTTTTCTTTTTTGTCTTTTTGGGTTTCTGGTTTTGATGCTTTCCGAGTTGTTCATTGGGACGGTGTCTCTTGCTGCGGTGATCAGCTTTTCTGTGTTCTGAGTTATGCACTTCTTTATCTCTTTATTGTGTCTTTCACACAGTTTTCTATACTTACCAGTATACGTACATCATGTCTGTATCGTCTTTTAAGTGTCGTGCGCTGTGCATGTACATTCATTTTCTAATCTTCTCGCCAAGGTGCCTGAGTACTTCTTTAATCCAGCCTATGAATTGTCCAGACTATCTTATTAGTTATATTGTCAATGTGTTTATTTTTTTACTAGATTTATGCTGTATACTTTTGTTTCTTAAAGTTTCATTGTTCTCATGTATTCTTTTCCAATCTTCTCTTTCATTTCTGGAGATTTTATTGTGTCTGATTCAATAACTCCCAACTATTTATAGCTATTTTGTTACACTAGCGCTTTCATCTCCTCTTCGTTGGGCAGTAATATGTCATCTATTGTCTCCAGTTTTCCTCTTTTCATCTCTAACAGTGCACACTCTTCATTCCAAATTCTATTTAAACGTCCTGGCTCAAGATTCTCATCGTACATATCAGTTTTACCAGTTCCTTTTTGCCTTTTCCAAATAACTTCAGATCGTTCATACACATAATATGGTTATTCTTTGTTTGTAAATTTTTATCAGACATAACATTTCCTGAATATATAGTTGAGTAGCATCATGGCTATTATAAATAGAAGTGGAGATAGAGAGTCTCCTTTGAAAATGGCTCTCTGTATTTTTTATCTCGGTCAGATGTTGTTCTTCAGCTCTCAGTTCATTTCACCATGTTCACATTGCTTTCTTAATAAAAGTAATAATCTTGCCGGCCATTCTTTTTACTTTTTAAAGCATTCAATTATCCATGCTTTAGGGATTTTGCCATAGTCTTTCTTGCAGTCAATTCATGACATGGATATGTTCTTTTTCCTGCGTTTTATCCTCTTCAGGATCTTTTGATCTATGTATAGTAGATCACGCGCCCCCCTTTTCCATTTCCGGCATCCTTTTTGTTCTTTGGGGAGCAATCCACGATTATTCAGGGAGTGGTAGATTTATTCTCTCAGTTTTGCCCTTAGGATATTCCATATTGCTAGTAAACAAGTTATCGGCCTGTAGTTGTTTGAGATCGTTCCCTTTTTGATGTCCTTTTGTAATACCGTTGTCCTTCTTTTGGTCATCAACTCTAGTACGCCCGTTTTTTTTGTATATATTATCTCAGTTTCTTGAACTAACCTTTCATGTAGGGGTGTGCATTTATTAACCAGTATACATGTATTCCATCGTAGCCCGGTGTTTTCCAGTTTTCCATATTTTTTAGGGTTGTCTTAATCGTTTCATCATAAATTTCTTTTTTGGTTAATTCTTGTATTTCCTGTATTTTATCTTTCATGGTTTTCACCATTTTGGATCTTTTGTGTTTTGGAGGCTTTCCCATATTTTGCCCCGGAAGTGTTTTGTCTCTGTCGGGTTCGGTTGTTCTGTTCTTGTTCTTTCTCCCTTTAGGATTTTGTAAAACTAGCTTTCATTGTTTTCAAAAGTTATTTTCTGTGTGTGCTATTCAGGTTGATATCTGTACTACCCCAGTCTTCTATCTTTTGTTTTAATTCTTTATGTTTCTTATTTATTAGTTCCTTGCTAGTCAGATTTCCGCTCTTCCATCATTTCCTGTTCTCTTTCACCATCTTTACGGTTTTAGCTGGTTCAAGTCTGATTTCCCAATCCAGGCTGTGTAGGTCCATTCTTGTAGCCAGTCTGTGTTTCTCTTTTTATTTTCATACTTATTGGTTTTTGCTCCTGCATATATCAAGTTGTTTAGTTTTGTGATAGTATCTGTTGTGATGTATGCAAAGAGTCTATTTGCTTTCTCTGTTCCTAATTTTAATTTTCCCCAATCTTCGTTCATTGGGGATGGGAGTTTTGTTTTATTTTCGGTCATGAAGCGTTTGATGTTTTCCACTTCTCTTGCTTCTTTTTCGGTAAGTTCTGTGATTTTGTAGTCTTCGACCGCCTCAGTTTCATACTTTACGCTTTGCCAGTCTTTTACCTGTGAGTTTTTCGCCAAGTGGTGTTTCTTGATCTGTTACGTTATTCATCGTTTGTTTATTATTATTATTATTATTATTATTATTATTATTATTATTATTATTATGATGATGATGATGATGATGATGTATATTTTATTGCATTTATGTATATATCATTTATTTATTTTTAGTTAGTGAAATAATAACTGAATTGCACGTACGTTTTTATTGGAAGGTGGTATTTTCATCAATAATGCTGAAGAGCCATGTGGTTAATAGCTGTTCTGTTTTAAATCTTTAAAAAAATTACATGGTAAACAGCTGATGATTCCCCTTTTTTATTTCAGGATTTCATGTTTCAATGTAATATAGTTGTGCCCGTTTTTTAATTGTAAGTTTTCCAGCGGTAAGTAAGCTTATACAAGTGCTAAGACTCCGATATGTTGATTTAGTTAGTATCCTTAGAAGTTTAAACTGCAATTTTCCCTCTCTTATAGATAACCAACCGCGAAAGCTTTTTTCCCACTTATTCTGACTATATTAACACCAAAACACGTTATATTTATTTAATTCTATGATACAATATAACATGTTCTAATACTCTATATATAGTAATCTTCAAACATCCACAAGCAGGTTTATGTATTCCTAATTTGCATATTTAATTTTTAAAAGAGGTTTTCATTAATTAATATTCAGTAATATACATTTATAATTTGCATTTACATATTTTCTTATAGATATGCAATAGGTTTGTCAATTGTAAAACGTCAAGGGCAACTGGGATGCTGAGAATAGATACTCCACTTTGATCTTAACCAAAAGGCCAAGGAACTATAAGAGTAATGTTTTTATGACTAGTCATTTTTAAATGAATGAAAAAAAAACTGATTTAATTTATTATGGTATTTCTTTTAAATGGGGAGAGTAGTGTAGTATCGATTTTGTTGTCATAAGCCCGTTTTCTCAAGAATTACCTCCTCCTTTTTAAGGTATAGGAATAATCTTCCAAGGTATTATATCCCTCTTTGAATGCACAGGTAATGTAGTATTGTTCTGTTGACATAAGGAAAGCTTCCCAGAGGCTATCCTCTACTTGTTGTTGGGAGAGCGTAGTGTGGTATCTTTTTTTTAAATAGTATCATACTCGCAGGCATTACCTTCCTCTTTTATGAGGTGGGGGATCTTCCAGATATTACCTCCTATTTTCTGGGGGAAGTATTTTCGTATCTGTTCTGTTGTCATAATAACATCGTTTCTAGCATTTCCTACTCCTTTAGGGGTGGTATAGTATATGTTCGTTCATCATCATTATCCTACTAGGCATTACTACCTTCGTTTTCGGGGAAGGGGAGAATAATCTCAAGCTTTATCTTTTTCCTTTGCTGGGTAGTGTAGTATATTTTTATTCGTCAGGCATTGCCTCCTCTTTAGAGAATAGTATCGTATATGTTCGTTCCTCACGATTCCACTATCCTATGATTACATTTTCCTTGACTTTTTTGGGGAGGGGGTGTACTATCTATTCTGTTGTCATGACATCATTTACCAAACAGTCCCGAGTTTGTCCAGGCGCACCTCAAGAAGGTCGGAGGTTACATCTGCTGAAACGTTGTGAAAATATGATCCAAGATTAGTACAGCAGTCTGAATAATACAAATAATACAAATTATAATTCCTCATCTAAAAAAACCCAAACCTTAATCGAATAAAAAAAACTAATCTGACTTATTTACTATGCAACTCCAAAGAGAATTTGCTATGCTTTCGCTCTGGTCACGATCAGGTAATTCAATAAAAAAGTTTAGATGCTGGAGATAATAAAGAAAAAACACAAACACACACACACATATACTCACACACACATACACACACACACACACATAGACACATACACACCCACACAAATATATATATATATATTATAGGATCAATTGATTTTTCATCATCTTACATTGTTACAAAGCTGGTTACATTAAGGTCCAAGCTGCAGGGTGTAATATGTCGGTCGAATGTTATTGTCTGACCTTATCAATATCGCCAACCCTAAAATATAACATAAAAAATGTAGGGATTTTTCTCGGTCAATATCTTTATAAGCGGACTTGTTTGTCTCTTTCCGTCACCACCTACTCTCTCTCTCTCTCTCTCTCCCCCTTCTCTCTTTTTATCTTTCCTCCTCACTCTGTATCTGACACACACACATTAATTGCATGTTCAATAAAAGGTAATAAGGATTATTGAACACGATTTGCGAAGTGGCCATTGGCTAACAAAATGTCATTGATGTATAGCAAAACAAGACTTACTATGATCTACACTTTGCCAGAATGCAATTATCAGCAATTCGAAATGGCATCGCTATGTTTCCTGCTGTTTTGAAGGCTACATGATGGGCTTTATGTCCGTCCTCGTCTCTCTATGAGATGCTTTGTCCGTTGGTCAGTTAGTCAGTTGGTCACGCTTCAGTTTGAAATGACGTTTGGCTTAGTTTGTCACGCTTAAGTTTTATATAACATTCGCATTGCTCTGTCATGCTTAAGTTTAAAATAACATTTTCTTTGGTCTGTCACGTTTCCGTTTGAAATCGCATTTTCTTTGGTCTGTCACGCTCCAGTTTGAAATAGTATTTACTTTGTCTGTCACACATCCGTTGGAAATTCTTTGATCCGTCAGACTTCTCTTTAAAAATGTGCTTGTTTTGTGACACGTCCGTTAAATATTATTTTCTGTAGCATTTCACTTTTCTGTTCAAAATAATATTATAATACCTTGGTCAGTTACACCTCTGTTTGAAATAACATTTTCTTTGGTCTTTCACACTTCCGCTTGAAATTACATTTTCTTTGGTCTTTCACACTTCCGCTTGAAATTACATTTTCTTTGGTCTTTCACACTTCCGCTTGAAATTACATTTTCTTTGGCATGTCACGTTTCTATTTAAAACAATATGTAATTGTCCGTCACACTTTCGTTTGAAATAACATTTTCTTTGATCTGTCATACTTCCGTTCATAATAACAATGTCTTTGGCCTGTCATACTTCCGTTCGAAAAAAATATATTTTTGATCTGTCACACTTCTGTTTAAAATAACATTTTCTTTGATCTGTCACCCTTCCGTTTGAAATGACATTTTCTTTCGCTTGTACACTCGTTGGAAATAATATTTACTTGTTCAGCCACACTACAGTTTGAAATAACATTGTCTTTGGTCTGTCACACGTCCGTTCGAAATAACATTAGTTTGGTCTGTGATACTTCCCTTTAAAATGACATTTTCTTTGCTCTGACATTTCTGTTTGAAATAACATCTTCTTTGATCTGTCATGCTTCCGTTTACAAGTATATATTATTTGATCTATTATGTTTAAAGTTAAAATAACATTTTCGATATGCACAAGGTCGGTTTTATTTGAGAGATAGCCATCTGCCCTAAACGAGTCGCTCTTAAAGTTTAGATAAGAATTAAAAATTGCCTTAGTCGTGAAAGATCGCATATTCGACTGAGGTTCAAAATATACTACACTTTGAATTATTTATTCATTAAAAATACATGAAATACATTAACAAAAATCAGGCACAGGGCTTTGACAAGTGCGCGCGTGGGTGATTAGTGGTCATCCTGTGTCTATTCTACGCACAACTAGACTCATCAACAGTCACTATAGTACCACATTTACTCTATGGGCCATTCTACTTAAAATATCCTCAATTAAAAAAATATTAATTTTATCTATAATGATATAGATGTATACATTTATTTGAATAAAATGGGGAGTGCGACAACAGAAAAACAAGTTATTAAGACCATACCAACTTTTTTTTTATAAATATAGCTCTGATTTTTTTTGCGGTTTGTTGGAAACCAAACACAAGCGAATCAATGTGAAAATGAAAGTGGGACATTAGAAGGAGGACATACTTTGGTCTTTATCAGACTCCCACGTGATATTTACCCCGCTTTCCTCAAAAGACTTGATGTAACACGAGGTCGGCTGTTATATATATATATATATATATATATATATATATATATATATATATATATATATATATATATATATAATTAATTATTAAAGACAAAATATATACTATCATATATCATCATATCCTTTTACTTTGTAGTCTCCTTTGAAGATTCAACTCAATGTTTGTCAATTATTGATAACAGAGCAAAATATAGAACAGTTTTTTTTTATTATATTCCAATAACCATGGTTTGTTTTATTACTTTTATTTGTTTTATTTTATTATTAGTTTATTAGTTTTTTATTATTATTTTATTGGTTTTATTACTTGAAATTTGGAATTTTTGGAAATGTGAAAAAAATAAAAATAAAAGTAATAAAACAAACCATGGTAATTGGAATATAATAAAAAAACTGTTCTATATATATAATATATATATATATATATATATATATATATATATATATATATATATATATATATACATATATTCCAGTCGAATATAGCCTCGATCGGATCGGTCGGCATTCTTCAAGAGAGTCGTTTCAGGCGGTTGGCAATAAATCGATTAGCCTCTCTGTGGAGGAGATAATGCCGAGGGGATTGGCCTCCTTAGTTTGAACAGAATTATGCTACACTCTTTTGTTCTAGCCGAAAAGATAGGTAACACCGAATTGTTCCACGTAGTACCGGATAATATTCTTTTGCCTATCACACTTACAGCTTAGATGCATTCATACAGCGATTTGTTACTCAGCCGCTTAAGTTTGAAATGTTATTTTCATCGCCAACTACTAATAAATACGGCTCAACGACTCAAGTCAGTAAGCTTCCTCAGCTATGTCGAGCCTCTAACAATATCCCATGAAGGGACCAAACTGCAGCTATTGATCAGGTGACTTGAAAATAACCCCCTTTCTACTTACATGGGGACCCACCTTCTTAAGCTCTCCCCCTGGCTCAAAACACCCTTGGTCCAGTGAAGGAACCTCGATCGCCTGAGAACCGGAATGAGAGGATCAAATCTTGCTATGGACAGATGGGGCTACAAAAAACGACCGAACAATCTGCGAATGTAAAGAAGAAAACTATACGATGCTTTGCATTGTTTAGAATCTACTTCCAAACCAGTGCAGCTTGAAAAATCTTTCAGAGTACAATAATAATACAAAGACTTCGTAAAAAAAGTGGGTAACTGTCGTATAATGAGTACCAGGAACCTGCAACGAAGTTAGAGGGATTAAATCGCTAGTATGCATTTTAGAATCCGTGCCGGGAAAATTAAAATCATACTCACACAAATTGCGAGATCAAGTTTGTCGTTAGCACAGATTGTTTAGATTTTTGCAGCTTGGCGACAGATTGTTTTCGCCTGATTTTGCAAACATGACCCGACGAGAGGTCAGGAGTGATGTACAATGTAGTAGCTGTCATAAGTTAACACATTTCGAGGACGGAAGAGATTGAGTTCACACGTAATCTGGGCCACGCGAGAGCGAGGCGAGTGATTGACAAGGAAAGTCCAACCTCTAAAGTGGACCGATTAAAGCCAGCGACCATTCAGATCGCTTGTTGGCTGGGGCGCATAGAATTTAGTCAGACGACGCCGAGTGACTTCGCCTGGATATATAAAGCATTACGGAACGCGAATTTATCAACAAGTCAGAAAGACAGAGTAGAAAAAGAGATTCAGACTTAATTGAGAGAGCTGCAAGGTTTGTCTCTTCCCCTTCGAGTGAATTTTTTTTTCTAAAGCCAGGAAACGATTTTCACGTCGGCGGTCGTTAACTGGCGGGTTGCAAAGTCGAAGTTGAACAATTCTAAGCTACATCCATGTCTAAAGACAATTAACACTCACCACCCATGAAAAATATTGTAAATACTTGTTTCAAGCATATATACCTTATCTTCAAGCAAAATGAAAAATAAAATATTGTTGTGTTGTCAATAGCCTGCTAGCCTGTTTGATTTATCGTTTTTTTTTTTTTTCACATGTACCATTGGCCTCGGCGGACGCTGGACCGTATTTCCCGATTAAACAAACACAAAAAAGGGGGGAGCCAATGTTTAATTGACGTAAACGTTTCGACCTCACGGGAATTCTTAAAACGCGTGGACTTAATCAGCGCAGGTATTCCGTGAGAACAGGGGAAAATTTGCGACGCTGTATCAACCAACGCTGGATATATCAGTATTGGGCACAAAAGAAGTGTACAAGCGTGAAAGCGACAGAAACTGACTGATCGAGAACACTAGATCACAGTGTGGCCTCATTCTTAAAAAAATCACACAAAGAAGATTGTTAAACCTGTAGAATGAATGGGCGCATCTGATTACTATTCATCCTCGTTTCTCATTTCAATGGAATCTCGTAAGTCAGAAATTCCAATATAAATCTCGAGCTACAAGGGGGAAGCGATGATCCTACAAATTGTCTTCGAGTGTAATTCTCCCCAGGAAATATAATCCAATATGAGTAAAGATTTAGAACCTTATTTTAGAAAAAAATACCCCTTTTATTCTTTTTTTTATTTTTATAGGCAAATGTTTATTAACGCGCGAGAACTCGTGGAAATTTCATGGTTGATTTATCAATTGAAATTGCATTCTTTGAAATGTCTGAATAATATGAAACTAGCGGGATCTTGTGCAAATACCACGGCGCTTTCAATACCAATCTGTATAATTACGGGTTAATAATAATATTTATTTTTGAAATTTCAAAAGTCTGTACAAGTTATAAAAACAAAAATATTTTTTCTTCTTCCGTATAAATTATTGTCATTGTCAGTGATATATTGTTTATAAAAAAAATAAAACGAATACTTCATCACTTATTTATTTAATCAAACTTGTAGCAATTCAACTCTTTTTAACACAATAAATATTCTCTGTCTTCTTGCAGTAAAATAATTGTCAGCTAAATATACTTCCAAATAATAAAATGAATGCACTTTTTGAATTTTTTTGTTGTTATGGAAATCACTCCAGACAAGGCATTTAGCCACTTGATGTAAGAAGCTAAAAAAATTATACTTAGGTCAAAAACTAGCCAACGAGAGGTGTTAGGTGGATATATTCTTACCAAGAAAACAACAATGGTTCTCCCTTTGTCAGAAACATCGCTCATGGAATGTGACGACTAAAGGACAAAATAAGGGAAGCGGGAGTTACGAGGCTGCCGAAAGTAAATCCAAGATCTACTGTCTACTCTCCTCTATTTAAAATGGTACCGTTTTGATTGACGGGATGACATCATTTGAGTTTTGAACAATTGATTTTAAAATTTTGTAGAAAGTTCCATTGGATTTTAAAGTTTCCGATATTATTTTTTAATCTGATCCAAAGGTCTTACCTGGGAACATTCTCTTGAGGCTAATAGTCTCGATGTTCCCAGGTCTGGCAGAATAACGTGAGCGTTGAAGCAATTCACATCGCAATTAATGTGTTCATTCACTGTGGATTGTCTTGCTGAAAATGCATGTTTTCATTTTCATTTGTGACTTTTCGTAGTTAATTTCTTCCTTCAAAGACACCGATAATGATATATAATATTCGTTATTGATGTGTTTTCTGTTTCAAGGTAATCGATAAACAAAATACTTTGCGTATTCCAAAATACGGAGGCCAAAACCATGACTGCTGATGTTTGTGTATTTTATGGCTTTGGATAGCTGTCACCTGCCGCTGTCCACTCAGCTGACCGCCGATTTTAGTCAAGAGTGACATTTTGGCTCCATATTTAATCCATTGTCATATATTTACGCAAACACTTATTTTTTTGTTACATGTAGACAGTTGTAAACAATTCTCTAAATTGTCGACACGCTGTTGTCTTTGAACACAGCTTTTTCATTAACAAATGTTAATCTAAAATACACTGCCTTCCGATATCTTCTACTCGTCTACAATCTCATGCAAATTTGATTTACGATCGGCCGAAACGAGTTAGTAGATTTGGTTTTGTTTTCCGTGACAACTGTCGAATTAGGGCGATATGAGCGTTCAGCCTCACTTGTGTCTGTACGACAGCGTCAAAAACATTATCCCACAACTTAAACGTTGCTTCCGACTAAGCAGAGTCCGAATAACAATTATCAAGCCATTGCCTTGCTTGAACGGTATTTTGCACATCAGAAAGCAATGCTTTATTGACATACGTTATTCATATTTTTTTAATTGTTTTTAAAATTTGCAAGAGTAGGTTCTCTTAAAAAACTGTAATTTGTAAATTTATAATCCGATTGAGCTTATGTGGATTTTGTATATTGTTGGCGCCATCTATATGTCAGTATCCGGGACTTGAGTGATGTGTGAATTGAAAGCTCCGGGTAATTTAACAAGTACAATTAGATCAGGATAAAATTCTGGTATGTGCATATATTTAAAAAAAAAACATGATCCTAGGAAAGATAGTAACCACCTTTGGCCTAAAATCAGATATGTGTTAGATCTTGAAAACAGTGTATATCAGCAATATCATACATTCTTTTATGTTTTCTATTCTAGGTGTTGGTGACAATATTATGTTGACAAGAAGAAAGTGAACGTTTTCACATTTGAAATCATGACAGCTACTGCCATAAATTGGCAAGAAAAAAAATCTCCCTGACAACACGAATAGAAAATTTGCTGTTTTGATTTTGACGCTGGTTTGTTTTCATTCGTTTTCTTTTCTGGCTGTTCTTTTTATGTCAGTAAAAGTCAGTTTATGCAAAATATTGTAATTAATGGTTGAAATAAAATATTTGTATGAGTAATTCGAAGACTTTTAATGTCAAATTTAATATACGAAAACAATATTATTGGATAGTTTAGTGATAGCGTAAACATAATTTGTTATGTTCTCGTGCAGCGAAAATGAAACATAATATAGGTAATTGCTAATGACGATTCAGAGTATGAGAGAAGCATTCAGATATTCCATTATTCCTGGCTAAGTTAGAAAGTTTGCCGACATTGTGAGCTTGAATGTTGAAATAGTCACATTATTTTTAAAAATAAATATCAAAGTATCAATTAATAGCAATAAAGAAGAAGTTTAAATAAAAGATAAAGAGAGAAGGTTACCGACACAGTAATCTATAGTCGTATTGAACTGTTTTTGTTTTTTAGAGAGGATATTTTTCGCTATGTTTAAGCGGTCTGGGAGTATTCTGGAACAACCGGTGTTTAGTTATTATTATACCAGGAAAAAATAGCACACGGTAAAACTAGTAGCGGTGATAGTAGAAAATTATAGCTGGTGAAAGTTGATGCTACATTCTCTTTGAGTTTGTTTGGGAGAATCCGGAAGAATTGATAAAATATAATGAATATTGAATGAGGATGAATTGAATGCAGTATTTCTGGGAAAAACTATGAGTACTTGCAGCGCGGAACAGATTAGCATAGGAAGTCGTCTGTGATTTTCATATGATGACTCAAGTTACACGGGAAAAACGACATTATTATTTTATTATATAGTAGATATATTTAATAGCTGAAGAACACGTCAGGACCGATTCGTAATACAGAAACACAATTGGACTCTTACATTAGTTCAAAAAGAGCGGACCCGCAAATACGTCAAAGCAGTCAAAAACATTACGCCCAATTAAAAGGAATGTAGGAATAGAGCTTATATCGCTTACGTTATGCACTAAAAATATTTAATTTTATGTAGGGAAACCCCATAAGGGTTTTAAAATAATAAGAATGTATATTTTGGAAAAATCTATTATTTCCCAGCCAATAGAGTTGGATGTGTGGAGTTCAAACTAAATCGAATCTTTCATGGAAATTCATTTACTAATACTGTTCGAAAAGGCATGAACCTTGAATTTCCCCACATCCTTGGCTAGAAGCACAACTTGTCTCGAATTAATGATGCCTAACGATTCGTTTACAATAGACATTGTGCTTCAGCATTACATAATACAAAAGAAGGTTGACATGCGTTTAAAAAGAGAAACAACAGCAAACCAAAGGCTGTTAATGTCTCTGCAGTCGGAATTCATTTGATATATGTACGAATTAAACTACACTTCCCAAAACAGATCCATGATAAGAAAAACGCACTTCGATCTATCAATAACTGCAAAGTGATCATACTCCAAAATACTTCAAAGCATGTTACATATATCAGGTTGGAAACAAAGTAATGTCGTTTTTTACTTTATCACTTTGCAGCCTCCTAAGTTGTACACAGTTCTAGATTTTTGGGTGAATTCGTGTCTTAATATCTTGCTTTGCCTTTCAGATATAGTAATTACTTGGAAATATTAAGGTTAACGGTCTCAGTCGTCAAAAAATGGATATTAGTGAGGAGCATCTGAGACGTTGCATGCTCTATGAATTCAAAAAAGGGAACTCAGCTGCAGAAGCTATAATGAATATTGGAACTGTTTATGGGATAAATGTTTTGAATTATCGAAAATGTCAACGGTGGTTTGTAAAATTTTCTTCTTGAAACTTTAACCTGTCAGATCGGCGACGTTCGGGAAGGCAAAAATCAATTGATAAAGACGCCATTAAAGACACTGTGGAGGTCAATCTAAAGTCAACCAGCAGACAATTAGCTCAACAATTCAATACAACCCATACCACAATTATTTCATGCCTTCACAAGTTAGGAAAAGTTAAAAAACTTGGACTCTGGGTTCCCCACGATTTGACCGAAGCTCAACGAAATCAAAGATTGACTGTTTGCACATCTTTCCTTTCCAGGAATCACCGAGAACAATTTTTGCAATGAATTATGACTGGAGATAGATGAAAAATGGGTTCTTTACAAGAATACCCAACGCAAAAGACGATGGTTAGACTGAAACCAAAATCCACAGCTTGTTCCAAAACAAGGACTACTCCCAAAGAAGTTTATTCTCTCTTTATGGTGGGACATGAGAGGACTGATTCATTATGAGTTACTAGAGCCTAATCAAACAATACAGCAGTAAAATATTGTTCACAGCTGGATGATCTACGAATAACTCTATCAAAAAAACGACCAGCACTACTCAATAGGAAGGGTGTAGTGCTTCAGCATGATAATGCGAAACCTCACACAGCAAGACTCACTCAGGAAAAAGTCATGAGTTTCAATTGAGGAGGTTTAGCTTCATCCGCCTTATTCACCTGACATTGCTCCATCCGACTACCATACTTTCCGGTCATTGCAGCATCACTTAAACAATAGAATTTATGAAAATGACGACCAACTCATTACATAAATTTTTTTTTCTCTAAAAAAATCAGAGAAATCTCTTGAAGAAGGCATCAAGAAGCTAGTTGATTGTTGGAAAGAAGTCATAGAAAATGAGGGAAATTATTGTAAAGATTAAAAATGCTCTAATGTGAATGTTTCAGATGAAATAAATGTGTTGGACAAAAACGACATTACTTTCTTTCCAACCTGATATTATGTCAAAGTACAGCTAACACTGCTGAAGTTATGAGCATTAGAAATTCTCAATTTTAGAAAGTCAGACTCCATTAAACGGTTTTATGTGGAATTTACCTAACCACTTCGCTTATTACGATGAGTTCAAAAAAAATAGATCTACTGCGTTAACACACTAATACCATTCATAAAGGCACGTGTCTACTATTTATCCACAGCTTTGAGTATAAGACCAACTTGTATGTAATTTATGGTATACAATTAACCGGTCACAATAAGTATTGCGTTTTAGTATTAAATGATAGGAAAAGGTACTGCTATGACATAAAATGAACAAACCGAATTTCATGTCCCAAGGTCTAATAACATATACCTACTTAGCAGACACAAAATGACAGACTCTCATTTCAGTAAAGATACGTGCAACCATCCAACATCCCAATACTATTGCAGTCTTTGTCATGCGTTGGTAATTCCAAAAACCAGTGACACTTGGAAAATATTTGAAATATGCAGTTCTCAAAATATGCCTAATTATTTTAGTTTAAAAAATGTTATATAAGAATACATTGACGCAAATAAAGTTTAGAATAAGGCAAGACGTTTCTAGTTTCCATGCGTTATAGCATTCTTGAACATATCTTGGAATTGAAAATAGATGTAAGTACCAATGGCATCTAACCTGTCACCAGACTGCTTAAAGAACTGTTAAGCGTGTTTTGCTTTATTTTGGTGACGTATATTAATGTGTTGAAATATCAATTGGTTATGTTGTATATTGGATTTCAAATGGACTAAATATATTTATTCAGTACAGACGACTTGTGGCAACCAAAAATAAAGTTATGTAAAGATTGAGAGTTCAAAGATTCCAACAAGATTCTGATGAGAGAAAGATGGCTGCCTGTAAGGGGAAATTGAGTACGCGTGTTTATTACGACTGTCGCCTTGTCGTTTTACGTGTGTAGGATAGTCATGTTGATGTGTGTGTATATTAGTGCGCCTGTTCTGTCAGTGAGAGGGTTACAAATTTGTGTGTATGCGTTCAGTGAGCGGTGCGTATATGCTATCACTAAGCATACAGTTATAGGTGAATATCTCTTGTCATGTGTATACTACTTGCCGAGGGCAGAATATGTCGTACACACATGTGTTGTCTGTGAAAACAAAATACGAAAGAGGAAGACATTTGTGGGTTTGTGATTTTATAGAACGCGCGGATTTTTGGCAGTTAATATCCTCGCTTCTCTTGTTGGATGAAAGAAACTGCTGTTCGCGATTTTGTCCAATCAAGAGTCTATACGTAAAAGCAACATTCGCTGCTGTTACTGCTTCTAACATTAGGAAACAACGGTCAGTGAGATGCACATAGCGATGGATGCAGTAACGAACGCATGGCACAAAATTAAACACATGCATGCAACAAATCACTATTGAATCAAGAGCACGAAATAATTTTGAAACTTTTTAAGGCATACTTATTGGGAATGTTTCTCACTCTTTCCAAATAGGAAAATCTCATTGTTCTGACATTTTTATCTTTGGTATTAGCTTTTTCGTACTTCTTTCCTGTTTCATTTACATCGTTGGTCAGGGCGTCTTACCAGTCTTTCTCTTTTGCAATTATCAGTAGTAATCCTGTTTCAGTGTTCGCTGGTAAAATCCAGGTTGGGTTCGCCAGAATTTAGAATCATTTTTCCGTAAAAAATATTACGCTTGAAAATTGAATATTTTACTGAGTGTTTTCCCGACTTACTTAACTTATTTAATAAACCTCTTTGTCGGTAGAACGCAAGTTCCAGAAATGAGTTGATGATGATCCCTTAGGGAATCGAACACTTGGCTGTTTCAAAGTATGAAGGAGGTCGCTGATGATGGTATCGCTGATAGTGCTATCTTTAGGCAATTGTTTGTGTCACGCTTGTTATCCAATGTTCAGGCGATTTTAGCGTCAACAATGGAGACGGGACTGTTATTTTTTTTTTAATATTTAAAAAATATGAATCAAAAGAATGAAAAAGCCCACACTCAACTAGTTACACTTTTTATGGTTCACAAAAACTGGCGATTAAACTGTAAATAGCATTTTTCCTCCGTTTATTTAAAACTGTGTATTGCTGTTTTGTTGAAAGAAGATATTTTAGTCGGAAATGTTAGTCGATACTAAAATGATGTTTATGGGTATTATATTAAGATCTCACAAACTTCAGGTACTTCTTAAATCACGTCATTTCTTTCCATTTGCGTTTAGGCCAACATGACGGCTCGCGTCTTGTCAGTTGTATTCTGAACCAAATTTGGTCATTTAGTCGGAGTCGGCGATTTTTAGATATCTTTTCCCTTTCCCTTCCCAGCTCATAATAATGTCTAAACAATTTTTATGACTACATAAGTTTACCGCTATTTGGTCTTTTAAGCAATGTTAGAGTCAGTACAGCCTCCAGAGCAGACGTATTTCATTTGTTTCTTTAACTAACAAACAATATGTACATTTACCATAGTCACATGGCGCACACTATAAAAACTCACAAGGTAGCTGTTTAATTCCTTTTTAGTGAAAACCAATGAAAGATATTTCATTCGAAACTCTAATGTCGTCTATTGATTAACTGGTGGAATACGGTGGCCTTTCAATTGCAGTCTATAATTACTTTAATGATCATAGAAAACGATTAAATCACATTATAAACAAAATAGACGAATAACGAAGTATATAACCGATTAAACGACAACATACAAGTAGATTACCGATTTTCAAAAGAAAAACTAAGAACAACGTAAAAGACGAACAGAAAACATACACAACCAACGCACAATATTAACAACCAACGCACAATATTAACAATCAACGCACAATATTAACAACCAACGAACGATACAAACAACGGACGAACAATATAAACGATCCACTAACAATATTAACGATCAACGAACGATACAAACAACGGACGAACAATATAAACGATCTACTAACAATATTAACGATCAAGGAACGATACAAACAACGGACGAACAATATAAACGATCCACTAACAATATTAACAACCAACGAACGATACAAACAACGGACGAACAATATAAACGATCCACTAACAATATTAACGATTAACGAACGATACAAACAACGACCGAACAATATAAACAATCCACTAACAATCTTAACAACCAACGAACGATACAAACAACGGACGAACAATATAAACGATCCACTAACAATATTAACGATCAACAAACGATACAAACAACGGACGAACAATATAAACGATCCACTAACAATATAAACGATCAACTTACAATATAAATGATCAACTAACAATATTAACGATTAACTGAAAACATAGACAACTAACGAAACATATTAAAGACTAAAAAACAACATAAACGAACCTCAAAAATATGATGAAACTACGAATAAGATAAACGACTAACAAACGGACAACAAACACAACCAACAAAGATTATTAACGACTAAAGATCAACATAAATAACCAACAAAGAATGTTAACGACTAAAAGTTAAACATAAGTAACCAACCCCGAATATTAACGACTGAAGATCAACCTAAATAACCAACACAGAATATTAACGATTAAAGATCAACTTTCATAACCAACACAGAATATTAACCACTAAAGATAAACATGAATAACAAACAAAGAAAATTAACGACTAAAACTCAACATAAATAACCAACAAAGAATATTAACGACTAAAGATCAACATAAATAACCAACAAAGAATATTAACGACTAAAAATCAACATAAATAACCAACAAAGAGTATTAACGACTAAAGATCAACATAAATAACCAACAAAGAATATTAACGACTAAAGATCAACATGAATAACCAACAAAGATTATTAACGACTAAAGATAAACATGAATAACAAACAAAGAAAATTAACGACTAAAACTCAACATAAATAACCAACAAAGAATATTAACGACTAAAGATCAACATAAATAACCAACAAAGAATATTAACGACTAAAAATCAACATAAATAACCAACAAAGAGTATTAACGACTAAAGATCAAGATAAATAACCAACAAAGAATATTAACGACTAAAGATCAACATGAATAACCAACAAAGATTATTAACGACTAAAGATCAACATAAATAACCAACAAAGATTATTAACGACTAAAGATCAACATGAATAACCAACAAAGAATATTAACGACTAAAGATCAACATAAATAACCAACAAAGATTATTAACGACTAAAGATCAACATGAATAACCAACAAAGAATATTAACGACTAAAGATCAACATAAATAACCAACAAAGATTATTAACGACTAAAGATCAACATAAATAACCAACAAAGAATATTAACGACTAAAGATCAACATGAATAACCAACAAAGATTATTAACGACTAAAGATCAACATAAATAACCAAATAAGAATATTAACGACTAAAGATCAACATAAATAACCAACAAATATTATTAACGACTAAAGATCAACATGAATAACCAACAAAGAATATTAACGACTAGAAGTCAACATAAATAACCAACAAAGAATATTAACAACTAAAGAACAACATAAATAACCAACAAAAAATATTAACCACTTAAGATCAAAATAAATAAATAACAAAGAATATTAACGACTAAAGATCAACATAAATAACCAACAAAGTATATTAACGACTAAAGATCAACATAAATAACCAACAAAGAATCTTAACGACTAAAGATCAACATAAATAACCAACTAAGAATATTAACAACTGAAGATCAACATAAATAACCAACAAAGAATATTAACAACTAAAGATCAAAATAAAAAACCAACAAAGAATATTAACGACTAAAGATAAACATAAATTACCAACAGAGAATATTAACGACTAAAGATCAACATAAATAACCAACAAAGAATATTAACGACTAAAGATCAACATAAATTACCAACAAAGAATATTAACGACTAAAGATCAACATAAATTACCAACAGAGAATATTAACGACTAAAGATCAACATAAATTACCAACAGAGAATATTAACGACTAAAGATCAACATAAAATACCAACAGAGAATATTAACGTCTAAAGATCAACATAAATAACCAACAAAGAATATTAACGACTAAAGATCAAAATAAATAACCAACAAAGAATATTAACGACTAAAGATCAACATAAATTACCAACAAAGAATATTAACGACTAAAGATAAACATAAATTATCAACAGAGAATATTAACGACTAAAGATCAACATAAATTTCCAACAGAGAATATCAACGACTAAAGATCAACATAAATAACAAACAAAGAATATTAACGACTAAAGATCAACATAAATTACCAACAGAGAATATTAACGACTAAAGATCAACATAAATTACCAACAGCGAATATTAACGACTAAAGATCAACATTAATTACCAACAGAGAATATTAACGACTAAAGATCAACATAAATAACCAACAAAGAATATTAACGACTAAAGATCAAAATAAATAACCAACAAAGAATATTAACGACTAAAGATACAACATAAATAACCAACAAAGAATATTAACGACTAAAGATCAACATAAATTACCAACAGAGAATATTAACGACTAAAGATCAACATAAATTACCAACAGAGAATATCAACGACTAAAGATCAACATAAATAACCAACAAAGAATATTAACGACTAAAGATCAAAATAAATAACCAACAAAGAATATTAACGACTAAAGATCAACATAAATTACCAACAGAGAATATTAACGACTAAAGATCAACATAAGTTACAAACAAAGAATATTAACAACTTAAGATCAACATAAATTACCAACAAAGAATATTAACGACTAAAGATCAACATAAATTACCAACAAAGAATATTAACGACTAAAGATCGACATAAATTACCAACAGAGAATATTAACGACTAAAGATCAACATAAATAACCAACAAAGAATATTAACGACTAAAGATCAAAATAAATAACCAACAAAGAATATTAACGACTAAAGATCAACATAAATTACCAACAAAGAATATTAACGACTAAAGATCAACATAAATTACCAACAGAGAATATTAACGACTAAAGATCAACATAAATAACCAACAAAGAATATTAACGACTAAAGATCAACATAAATAACCAACAAAGAATATTAACGACTAAAGATCAACATAAATTACCAACAGAGAATATTAACGACTAAAGATCAACATAAATAACCAACAAAGAATATTAACGACTAGAAGTCAACATAAATAACCAACAAAGAATATTAACAACTAAAGAACAACATAAATAACCAACAAAAAATATTAACCACTTAAGATCAAAATAAATAAATAACAAAGAATATTAACGACTAAAGATCAACATAAATAACCAACAAAGTATATTAACGACTAAAGATCAACATAAATAACCAACAAAGAATCTTAACGACTAAAGATCAACATAAATAACCAACTAAGAATATTAACAACTGAAGATCAACATAAATAACCAACAAAGAATATTAACAACTAAAGATCAAAATAAAAAACCAACAAAGAATATTAACGACTAAAGATAAACATAAATTACCAACAGAGAATATTAACGACTAAAGATCAACATAAATAACCAACAAAGAATATTAACGACTAAAGATCAACATAAATTACCAACAAAGAATATTAACGACTAAAGATCAACATAAATTACCAACAGAGAATATTAACGACTAAAGATCAACATAAATTACCAACAGAGAATATTAACGACTAAAGATCAACATAAAATACCAACAGAGAATATTAACGTCTAAAGATCAACATAAATAACAAACAAAGAATATTAACGACTAAAGATCAAAATAAATAACCAACAAAGAATATTAACGACTAAAGATCAACATAAATTACCAACAAAGAATATTAACGACTAAAGATCAACATAAATTATCAACAGAGAATATTAACGACTAAAGATCAACATAAATTTCCAACAGAGAATATCAACGACTAAAGATCAACATAAATAACAAACAAAGAATATTAACGACTAAAGATCAACATAAATTACCAACAGAGAATATTAACGACTAAAGATCAACATAAATTACCAACAGCGAATATTAACGACTAAAGATCAACATTAATTACCAACAGAGAATATTAACGACTAAAGATCAACATAAATAACCAACAAAGAATATTAACGACTAAAGATCAAAATAAATAACCAACAAAGAATATTAACGACTAAAGATACAACATAAATAACCAACAAAGAATATTAACGACTAAAGATCAACATAAATTACCAACAGAGAATATTAACGACTAAAGATCAACATAAATTACCAACAGAGAATATCAACGACTAAAGATCAACATAAATAACCAACAAAGAATATTAACGACTAAAGATCAAAATAAATAACCAACAAAGAATATTACCGACTAAAGATCAACATAAATTACCAACAGAGAATATTAACGACTAAAGATCAACATAAGTAACAAACAAAGAATATTAACAACTTAAGATCAACATAAATTACCAACAAAGAATATTAACGACTAAAGATCAACATAAATTACCAACAAAGAATATTAACGACTAAAGATCGACATAAATTACCAACAGAGAATATTAACGACTAAAGATCAACATAAATAACCAACAAAGAATATTAACGACTAAAGATCAAAATAAATAACCAACAAAGAATATTAACGACTAAAGATCAACATAAATTACCAACAAAGAATATTAACGACTAAAGATCAACATAAATTACCAACAGAGAATATTAACGACTAAAGATCAACATAAATAACCAACAAAGAATATTAACGACTAAAGATCAACATAAATAACCAACAAAGAATATTAACGACTAAAGATCAACATAAATTACCAACAGAGAATATTAACGACTAAAGATCAACATAAATAACCAACAAAGAATATTAACGACTAAAGATCAAAATAAATAACCAACAAAGAATATTAACGACTAAAGATCAACATAAATTACAAACAGAGAATATTAACGACTAAAGATTAACATAAGTAACAAACAAAGAATATTAACAACTGAAGATCAACATAAATAACCAACAAAGAATATTAACAACTAAAGATCAAAATAAATAACCAACAAAGAATATTTACGACTAGAGATGAACATAAATAACTCACAAAGATTATTAGCGACTAAAGATCAACATTAACAACCGACAAATAAAATTAACGACTAAACAACCTACTAACAAGATAAATTACCAACGAATACCATAAATTACTAACGAACTAAACAAAACTTACTTAAACAATATAAACTATTAACGAACAATATAAACAACCAACGAATAATATGAACAACTAAGGAATAATATTAATAATTAAAAACAAATATTGAAGACTGACGAATGACATATATTTCCGATCAACGAACAGTATTAACGATTAACGGACAATATAGACGCCTAACGAACAAGATAAACGACTGACGAACAATGTTATGTACCTACAAACAATCTAACTACAAACAAGCAATATTAACGCCCACAGAACAAAATAAACTATGAACGACTAACACAAATATTCGACGTATGATTTGCGTGTGTTATTCTTTACTCGAATGTATCTCTTTTTATAGAGTCACAGTTTGCATTGATTGGCGGTAGCAGAGTGTAAGGAGGGGATAATTTGCATTAGCGAGATGATTACTTTCGTTTTTTATAACAACGCATTGATAGGCGCACATGTATACAGCGGGTGGATATTGTTTGTCTACGCAGCCTTAATAATTTTAAACTACGATGTTTACTTTCCCATGTTCCCGTGTAAAGAAACAGTGATGATTGTTTAGGGTAACATGGGGTATTAAGCACCATGGGGCATTAGGCATCAGCAACTCAGTAACCTTCACAAACCTCTCTATAGCATTATTATGGCACTTGTATAGCAATAAGCACCAAGTTTGTCGGATCACTGACCAATCCCAGGCCTTGGTTCTCACGAGTATTATTTACTGAGCCAAACAAAAGTAGTTTTTTTGCCAAGTTTAAGAAGTTGTTATTTTCTCCACATCTGCAGCCATTTTGAAGCAGACTTCAACACTTTATGCTCCATAAGGGTAACTGAACAACACTTTATTTCTCTGCAAAACTACTGAGCTTGCCAACTGTTCTTTTGTTGCTGAATCACTAAGATATATCAGAGATAAGTACTAAAACATTTTTACACTTGATTTATTTCAGATTTCTATTTTTTTCAGATCTGGAAAATGTGTCATGCTGGCTTGCCTCCACAGCCTAGCAAATGTGATCGTGATTTCCACACCAATTATAAAAACTGCTGCAAATTAAACTTGTCATGTTTTTGTATGCGGTTAGTAAGTTAATTGCTTTGTACTGATTCTCATTTAAGCATAATGCATGCAATTGTGTGTAATTTTTTTATTTTTAAATATCTTGAACTTTGAAAAAAGGTGGGGCTTAATGCCCCATGTCTGTATTTTTCTGAAGGAAAAGAGTTGAAAATCTTTTAAAGTGATTTAATTAAGAAACATGGCTATATGAGTTAAGTTTGACCTGTGTTTATTATTGAGGAAGTTATATAAAACCAGAAATTTGTAATAATAAGTCAACATTTACCGATACTAATATTCGGGCATACAAGTGCCCAATGCCCCGTTAAAAAATGTTTGTTCACAGATGGTTCGCAACTATCAGAAAACTGAGGGTGAAAGGAGGAATCTGAGCCAATCAGAGGATGTGGTTGCTGTATATGAGGTTGTCATGAAGAAGCAGATGTCTGCCAATATAGCAGCCAGATAGTATAAATTCAACAGGAAGCTAGGACCCTCATCCTAAGCCACAACTCTATGACCCTCATCTTCAGCCTCTACTCAAGGATCTTCATCCTCAGAGATGCCTGTGCCTTTGCTGACTTCATAATAATTATCTGATTCATTAAAAGACTTCTTTCTCAAGCAAATAACTTCCCACTTTCAAGCTGCAGCAAGAGGGAAATCAGCTAGAATAGAGCGATTCCGATATGTGGAGAACCTCACGGCAGATGAAAGTATCACCAGACTCATGGAGACATCTGCTGCTAAGTCGGTTTCTACAGCATCCAGAGGACGTGACAGAAAGAAAAGGAAATGGGAACGAAAAGGGTAAAAGATACCAGTACAGGAGACACAATCAACATCACGATCAAGAAGTCCACTGTCAACATCAGGGGATTCTGACACTGTGGAATGTTGAAGATGTGGTTGATGGGATGGCATTAACTGGATTCAGTGTGACATCTGTGATTTCTGGTATCACATACAGTGCACGAGCATCAACATTTCACTTGAAGACCTCCAAAATGAGGGATGGCTGTGTGATTTTTGCACACAATAACCCCGGTGCTTAATGCCACGCGAGGTGGTTCCTATTGCCTCAGGTAACTGAAATTTGTGGAAAGTTAACCTTAGTTTTTAAACAATTTAATAAGTACATTTTATTATCTGAGGAACACATGCTAACTGGTATTTGTTTAAACAAAGACATTACAAATATATTTTGCCCATGATAGTCTAAAGAAACTTTGAAAACGATCTTTTATGTCGATGAAACGTAGAGTCAGTGAAAAAAGTGGTCCTTAATACCCACATGTACCCTATATGTCAGATATTACATGGGTGATATGTTTTAGAGTTTAGTCTAGATCAAGTTATTAGTTATGATTGAGAATGTTTGATCGTTCGGAACGATTATGATCCTATAAAATGATCAATGGCTAAATTATTGGTCTAATAACATGGCTAGATATTAAAGGATTTGACGTGATATGGATACTTACAGTTTAACTCTAGTGAGAAGAAACATGTAAGTTTATTTCTAGACCATTCCTGAAGTTAGCCAGAGACAACTCATAGATAAGGAAATTGATACAAAGATACGTTAATAAAGTAGATAGTTTTAACTAACATAATTGGCATCTCATTCCTCTTGTATTAATATGTCCGGGCTAATATCCGAAAGAAAACCATCTGGAGAACATCATTAAGTTTGCCTAGAAGAGATGGTGGAGACAATAAAAATACATAGCGTTTATGAAATAGTTATATAACATAAGCAATTCCATTTCTGGTTTGACATATAAAAAGTAAACAATACCATGTGTTTAATATCATGGACCCTGTTTAATAAAAAGGGATTTAATCTGTAAATTAGATTTAGGGAGATAATTGCTTCGTCGTAAGCAGCCTAGAATATTGCTAGCAAAATGGAAGATATTTTCTGATGTTTGCGAAGAATATATTTTATCAAATTGCAATCATTTTGCTAAAAAAATGTTTCATACAGAAATTGGTTTGTTTGAAAGTTATATCAGAAAGGAAATATATTTTTATCTGAATAAATACGTTGTGTTCAAAACTGCATTGTGATTATATCTTGTAGTTCTATCTAGAGCAGTGGTTCCCAAGCTTTCTGGTGTCGATGGCCACTCTAATCTATATGCTAAAACTCAGTATCTTGCTTTCGTACATTATTGCTTGCTATTTTGTATATGTGCAGAATAGATGACTACCAAAACGACGTGCACACAAGGTGACAAAAACGATGACGTCATGTAGCAAACAGAGGGGGGGGATATATTCGTTATGACGTCAGAAAAGGATGATGCGATCAATTTAAGCAGAGAGAGAGAGGGTGGGGGGTGGGTTGGGGTAAGAATAAGGGAGAACAATAACCAAAGGAGCATTGTAATAGTGTTATTTGATATGTTCCAATAGTGAGGTTTGATTTTGTATACGTGTAAAAATGAACTCCCCATAATAAGGGGATTAAACGAAAAATCGGGGCAATTGTAAAGAAAACCAACAGGAAAAAGGGTGAAAAAACAAAGCTAATAATCAACAGATAACTGTTACCAAAGGCAACAAAGTTACTTTTCTACCTACCTGTCTATGCTTTTGCGTTTTATAGTTTTTTGAAAACGTTTTTATTGCATCATAATGATTTTTCCAAACCCGATCGCGTTACAGTTCCATTTTCAAGGTGGCGTACGCGGATATCCCTGAAGTTTGCTTTTCGTCTCTTCGAGTGATTAAACAAACAAATAGTAAACAAATATGTTCCAAACGCCTTGACATTTACGTTTCTACCCAAACAAAAGAGAAAAATACTAAAAAATATTATCAGACTTCGTAGACGGCTGGAAAACGACTCTCAGGCATTTTTGTATTTCAGTATAACGTAATATATTTGACTGAACATTTTAATTCAAATTTAAAAAAACCCGCTTTAAAGTACTTTAAAACACACTAAAACATGTAGGTAAGTAGAAAACCAACTTCTATTGCCTTTGGTAACAGTTTTTTTGCGCTCTTTTCGTTCTATTGGTTATTAGTGACAATCGCCAAATGCGGAACGTCACTTAGTCCAATGAAACAATCATATATTTCTAAATAATTTTAAATAGTAACTTTGTGTTGTTCGCCCTTTTCATTAAAGACACAAATATTAAATCAAACTTAATTACAATAAAAAAAATTGATTCAATATTTTTTATGAATTTAGAAATATGAGAGGAAAGGGGTTGTTTCGTCATTGTTTTTTTTATGGCAAATGTAATACTTATCTTAATAATAACAATCATTATCATCATCATTAATAGCATTATCATTGTCACCGTCGTAACCACTAACAATAACAACAACCGAAAGTTATCTTTCGAAAGTCAACATAATCATTTTAGATGTAAAACGTCATTTATTAAATCGTTGTAATTAATATAACTACTACTACTACTACTACTACTACTACTACTACTACTACTATTAATATTAATATATAGAGAAGTATTACATTTATATAAGGAAAGTGGATTACAAAAATAGGAATGCATTTTACAGAATATTAATTTATTAATGAGTATTTATAAATTATTATTATTAAAATGATGCATCTAAATAATTGTGTTTTGTCAGTTTTCTGTTGTGTTTTAAAATATTTATATTTAAGACTTAATTCAATTAGTTTTATGTATTTTGATATGGATATATTCGGGGTGAATAAAACATATTCGCATTTAAGTGAGAGAAATCGTAAACCCAACTTAACAACGCTTTTAAATAAATATGATTCTTCATTTTGTGATTAAAAAAGGTGAGATGATGAGTGGGCTTTTTTCTTTATTGTTTTTCTAATATCATCATCATTATATCATCATCGTCATTATCATCATCATCAAACTCATCATCAACATCAGAATCAAAATAATCAGAACTATCAGAATCAGAATAAGAATAAGAATCAACATCAGCATCATTAGAAGCATCATTAGCAGCATCATCATCGTTGCGTCGTCATCATCGTCGTCATAGTAAACAACAACAAAAACCGAAAGTTATTTTTCGAATTAAAAAAAACATTTTGAATGTTAAACGTCATTCATAAAATCGTTGTAATTAATATTACTACTACTGATATTACTACTACTGATTATATATGTGTTGCTTAGCCCCTCTTCTTGGGTCGCAGCGGTACTCGTTTTATATACTCGTCCCGGAACGGGCCGAGGAAGTTCTCGTTTAAGCACTCATCATTTTTAACATTTTTAATCATATAGTTTGCATACCTTTAAATATCTCGTACCCTCTTTTCTTTCCTCGTCGTGTGGAGGGGCGCGTCGTCTAGTGGGTGAATTCTTTCTTCTTTCTTTCTGCTGCAGCATCGCTGCTACAACAAAAACTTCATGACCGACTCCGAAGACAAACAATCTTTTAAATTTAATTTCTGTTTCATTTCAAGGAAATAATTCCCCTATGTAAGTTGCAGTTATATGGTAAAAATCACGTCTGATAGGTTCGCCTCGAAAACCAAGACTGCTAAAACTCGCTTCTCCAAAGAACGAGTGACGTCGCGGATCCCTCTGCTTCCCACGCAAAATCCCGTGACGTCACATAGCTTCTCGCAGGTGCGCATTGACTCTTTATCTGAGGTCTCGTCACGTGGTGACTCTGTCACGTCTGTGAGCTCCGACTGTGATAACAGGTCCCATTCTGCATTCGACATCACGGGTCCACCCGCACCAATTCGCGCAAGTCAAACCTATGATTTCCAACAGATACGTCCATTCTCATAGGGCCATTATCCAACATGTGTAACGAAAAGAGATGACAAAAATAGGAATGCATTTTGCAGAATATTTATTTATTAAATATTGTTTAGAAAATTATTCAAATAAAGCATCTTCGACAGTGTGTTTTGGCAGTGTTCTGTAGGGTGTATATAATGTTTCTGAAAATATTAAAATGTAAAATTGAATAAAATACGTTTAACGTGTCTTGATATGAATATAATTATGATCCTAAAGGTTGGAAAGGATCGGAATATGAGAAAGTGTCAAACTTCGAATTACATGTCATTTTCTATTTAAATGTGAAGCACTAACTCGGTCAGTTTTCATGATAAATGAATTCATCTTTGATTTTATTCGGGCTTTCTGAGTCAATATGACACATGAAAGTGTTACCAAAATAATCCTTATACAATATCAAGGGGTACGCCGACGCCAATCACCATTGTTGCCTCCACCTTGGGTCAGTTACGTCAAAGCACTTTTTAAAAAGTTTTCACTCCTTATCATCATCCTCTACTGGACTTTTTTTCATATTGTCACAATTTCCGTCTAAGCAATGTACGAATGTACTGGTACAATTTATTCCATTCCTCTTGCATGTAAACCTTAGGGTATTGCCTTCTTCTGAACAGTTACAATGAATTATCTAAATACGTGCATCTGAAGCAGGGCTTTTGACTGTAATCACTGGAACAAGTTTATCCCTTTTCACCTTCCACCCATACTCAGCTGGATCAATTTTATCACTACATCCAACCCACTCTATAATCTGGTACTAAGTCTGCAAAGACTGACATTTACAGGCAAGGGGCGATGGTTGAAGTCGTTCTGGGGTGACAACCCATTTTAACTCTTGCAACTTTTTATAGAGCATGTTGTATTTAATAGATGCCAGGGAATCCTTTTGATCCGCATTGAACAAAGCTACCAATGCCTTACCGCCATTGCTTCCCACAACATCATGGCTTTGCTTTGTTAGAGAGAATGCTTTTGAACAGTCTGTCATTAGCTTTTCTCTCTTGACGATTTGTTGGAATCCCAACGTCTTTCCTATTCCGAATATCCTAGACACTGAATCGCATATCGAAAAGGCATGTATGAACAACAAGTCATTACCTACTTCTTCACCAAGCACCTGAGTGGGTTGCTTGATATTGTAGACGTAAGCGTTTTCCTTGTCAGAGCGGTAATGAAGTGGAGTACGTTTGGAAACATATGCATGGAAGAGCAAGAAAACAAGAAAATTCGTGCCTTCCCCAATGAGGGTGGTTGATTTGAAAGCATACATATTGATGGCTTCCTTTGCAATCTGAACGTCGGCATCCTGTTCCTCTTGAATAACGTCACAGACTTTCTGCTGCACTTATCTTATGATCTACTGGATTAATGCTGGCTTGTTTGCAGCATTTGACAAGAAGTCCTCCTTTTTTCCCAGCAAATTTTGTCAACCCGGTAATGTTCACCTTTCTTGCATTCAGTGTTTGACTTCGCCGCTGATGAGTACAGTCCTTTATACTTGGTCCAACTTTATAACCATAACCCACGAGAGTTGCTCTTCCATTGTGTTCGAGAGTAAATGAAGCGTAATCGTTTGCGTTTTAGCTATAGATACTCATCTCATTCCATTTCAGACGGTAAAGAAGATATCCTCCGTCTAGTACGTTGTTCTCTGTGACTGGAACGTTTTGTGTAACAGCACTGTCTGATTTTGTTTCAACATAATTTTTGAGAGACGCTGCCAGCTGCGGTTTGTCCGCTTGACGTTAGATGCCCTTTCCTTCGAACAAAGACATCGGATAAAGACAAGGTTCATAGGACATAACATCATCCAGCCATAGATAATTCGTCTATGAGACCACGAGAAACATCTGGAATAAAAGTGCCGGGTCAATGCTATGATCTGCAGACACGTTCACGTTCTACCTCGTTTGTGAGAGTAGGAGAAACTGATTGTCATCCACCTTATGTACAATGTATTTTCCGATTTCGAAAAAAGTCCTGAATATTGACATATTCCCTGCGTTAATATTGCGTAGTGATTCATCGCCCGAAATCTGTCTAGTTGCTCTGTAACTTTCCTGAGGTATGTCTCATCTCTTTTCACCCGGGAGGCAAACAACTCCTTATGTTGTTCGGTTGTTATGTGACTTCGTGCCGTAAGTTGGTGAGATTATAAGACGTGACACAGTGAAGGACATGGCTCAAACTGTTCTCTAGTGCTCGGATAACCCACTATCCCCTGTTAGACCACCTTGGCTTTTGAGTGATCGCATTAGTATTTGCTCGATGATAAGATCGGAGCTAATACCATCTCAGTATTGGTTACTGTATCTGATTGCTCGAAACCCAGACTGCAACTTTACATGAACTGCAGAGTTGTCATCTTTCAAGGCATACCTCTATTGGGGATATTGACGAGCCGACTTCAGATATTTTGTATGACTCGAAGCTTCGAATATTGGCAGACAAGCGGAGACGACACTGAGATGCAGTTCTCAACACCAAATTCGATTAGCTGCAACAAGTACCCTAGAAATTCCTAGCATGTGCTGATAATTATCAATAGTTTGCTGGTTTTGGAGGCCATTGCCAATAAATCGCTTTTCAGAGTTCATCTGTTGTAAATCCTACTAATGCAATCTGATTCTAACAATGACTTCGAGTCACATTCACCAGTCTCTACCAGCATGTACAGCCGCTGAAGTTCCTATCTTTGGTCCTGAAAACGAGGTTCATCATTCAGGATTTGGGCAACAATCTGACGCGTGAGACACTGATCTACCACAAAATGCTGGTTGCATTGCCTTTCCGCTCATCATGTGTACGACGGCATTTTCAGCATATACTGTCTTCATGGTCTCCTTGAGTCAACTGCCATCCATCAACGTCTCAACAGCGCCCAACACATTCATGAAGGTATGGAATGTGTCAAGCAATTATAGCACATTTCTAATTTAGGTACCATCTGGAACAGCGTTCATGATTTCAGAAGCTTTCCAAAACAGCGGTTGATCAAAGGTAATGACAGTCGGCATATTGTGTTTTGACGAAAGACTGCATAGGTAATCTAGGGTAGACAGGGTACAGGTTTTATCTCTTAGATTCATGTATATCATGGGGAGAAACTGTACTGTGATTTTACCGGATATTCGCACTACTTATGCATTACCAGCTGGGAGTAATCTGGTTCAAGCGAAAGTACATTTCACAGAACGGTAGAGAGAGCCAACCTTCTTTGCGGCAGCCTAGGCAATGTCTTCAATGTATTTGTTCCAATTCATGTTACCTGTGAAGGTTAGGCCGATGGGTTTGAATGATGAACTCTCAGGTAGGGTGTTATTTGCTATGGCAATCGATGGTTGGTAGAGCTTCTTGTAGTTGTTGAACAAAAGGGGCTTTGTCTTTGCGGCATTAAAAGTTACCAACCATTTATGACCCCAATCCACTACAGCCTGGAGGTCATTTTCTAAAGATTTAGCCATTGCCGCGGATATGATCGCGTCTGTTTTACCAACATGGCGAGAGTAAAGCGTGGTGTCGTCAGCAAATAAACCGATCTCCGACTCGATGTCATCAGGGAGATCGTTTATATAGATCAGGAACAACAAAGGTCAAAGGATAGATCCCTGGGGTACATCAGCATTTATGTCATGTTGCTTAGATGAACGGCCATCGAGGACAACCTGGATTTACTTTTGTTTAGGAAGGATCTAGTTATATTAAGTAGTTCAAGTTCAAGTAAGACGTCTGTACCTCCGAGTATGATGAAGCAAGTCCAATGGTTAGGATACTAGCGATCGAGAATCGTAACCTGTACATGCGGGGGATTTGCACCGAGATACCCAGCTGTAAGAGTGCAATTACAGCGTGTCATATGCCAGAGACCTGTGGATGTATCCATCTTAACAAACAGATGCCGAGACATGTACCGCAAACTTGCAGGAATGAAGTCTAATGCTGCCGCTAGTTTCAGTTCAGTCGTTGTTGGATACGTATCCTGCACTGCGGCCACTGTTGTCTTAATGTCACCTTTGATAAGTTTGGCTGCAGTTTTGGGAATTGCTGGTTTTTCTGCTTCCTCATCGTCTGCCGGAGGTAAATTGTAGCATTACCGAAGAATGTCTCGTTTTTCCCCCATAAATGTCACAATGCATGCGAGAGCACAACGGCCTTCGGTCACAAATAAAGAGTTTCCATATCGACTTATCAGCTTTCTCTTGAGGTACTGATTTCCATACGCTCTTGATTTACTACGTATTACTAAGAATTCTACCATTTTAGCGACAAGGTCCGATATCGTTATCTGTTACTCATCGATTACCTCATAAAATACACCAACCCTTTCGAATGCTTCATCCTGGTCGCTGTCATTTGGTCTTCAGCTTTTCTGTCGTTTGGTTGATACAACTGAGGTGAACTGTCTTGGAATACATTGCATTGCACGGAAGTTGACGTTACATGACTGGTGGTACGCACAGTGTGCAGCGTGAAGATCACCACCAAAATATTCGATTCGCCCTTGAACAACAGTGGCCCACTCGCCCCCTCTTGTTTTGCAATGAACCAGGCTAGTTTGAGGAAATGCATCAGTCTTTACATAGCAAATTCTTCCCCCACTTTTACGTTTATAGTCTTTTTTTGTAGTATTAGTTCCACAGAAAAAAGCAATGCGTGTTACTCTCATATTGTCCCAAAGAAGCACGAACACTCGTTTTTACTACTCGAGGAGAACCATCTCTTTTTAGGCTAAAACAATGTCCTTTTTTATGTAGTTAACCTGACATGTTTTGTGACCACTACTTCCGGCTTCAACAGTGACTTTGACACTTCTTTCGATACTTGCACGGTTGACACCTGCAGCGCGATATCCTCAAAGCACAACGGTGCCCTCACAGTCCAAATCTCGTTCGCATAAATAACATAGTTCTCTGTTGGCGGCTAAACTCATGTTTGGCCCTTAAAATATATGAAAATATGTGACTTGTAAACAAAAAAGTCATCTTCCAAATATGACACTTTCTCATACTACGATTTCATCCAACTTTTAGTGTGTTGCGGACATTACCCACCTAACATAAACCCACCAAAATAACATTTTGCAATTTTTATTAGGTAGGAATACTCTGGCAATATATTGACTCGTCAAAATTGAATTACTTTTTAATGCTATTTGTACCTCACCGGCACAAATAATAATAATGATAATAATAACATCAATGGATGCAAAATAAATATAATTTGAATTTTAATGTAATCACTCTCCCCCGTCAATTATAACATCGGCAGCTGTACCATGTAGGCCAATTTAAATGTTTATATGATAACCTTTTATCAAGCTCTCACTTGTATTGAGAACTTTTGAATAAATATACGTTCATTGAATCAATATATTTGAACGTATAAAATATATATATATATATATATATATATATATATATATATATATATATATATATCACCTAAATTCATACTGCTTAATCATTTACACTAAAAAGTGTTTATAAACTTGGATCTCTTCCTTTATTTACCTTGGCTAGTCTTGTTGCATTTTCGTAAGGGGGTTTGCCGACTAGCCATTGTCTCTGCTTCACATAGTACAAGTGGGCAGGGTGAAGGAAAGTGATCATTAGCTAACAGGAAATTAGTCATGTGATACAGAAAAGGTCAATCATCTAATAGAAAAAAGCGCCTGCGTTCCCTGTCCTTCTCTTCCAATGCAAGCCATCCGGCTGAATTGCAATGGCGGAATATAGTCCAGAGAAACAGCAATTCGATCCGCAATTGAATATGTCTTACAAATCCGTGACCCGGTTTGTGTTGCCGCAATTTTCATCGGCCTAGTTTTTCCGTTTCTTGTCCTTTCGGAAAATGTCTTCCGGCCAACATTTGCCAACAAGCTTATGACCAGAGTGATTAACTGAACTGGTTGCAATCAGTTAGTGATTGCGGCGAAGAGGCTGCTGGTTTTTCATATTGAGTCGAGAAAATGTACTTCTCGTGACATTCACGGAAATGTACAAACACACAACAAGCACAAACACATTTACACACGCAACTTGCACGCACACACAGATAATACACACCACACGCAAACCAACATGCACACACGGACATACATATTGGTATTCCTCGCTTTTATCAGCACGTTCATGTGTATATTTGGGTGCATGTGTGTATATTTCTAGGCGTGTATGCTACTTTTTGTATATTCCTTATACATGCTTGAGTATACGTGTATATGCGTGTATACGTATGTGTATGAGCACACATGCGCGTGCATGTATGTCGATCGGAGGATGAATGCGGGCGTGGATGACGATTAAGGGCGATTAGGTACATCTGATCTTGATCGTAGCATCCTATGGGGATGTCTTTTTTATTGTAACAATACTATTTACAAAGTTAAGTACGGGACTGGTTTTTAACGCGAAGAATAATATAAACTTTAAAACATTAAGACTACCGCATTAAAACCTTGTTTCAATTTTAAAAAATTGAGTTCATTTTATTATATACTAACAGAGCTAAAAGAACGTAGCCCGAGATCATTACAAACAAAATAAAAGAGGTTAAAAAGTAAGTTTACCATTTTTATATTTAAACATTCTATCCCTCTATCTTTCCCAATCCGTATCTCTATCTTTCTCCTGTCCCCATTTTTTCACATCTTTCTTCCCACTCCTTTTTCACATCCGTCCGTACCAGTCCTCTCTTTTGAAAATAATACTATGCCATTCTACCTCCCCTTTTATATAATAGGTAGCATTGGAAATGGCAGCAAAACTGACCCAACCCCGCCGAAACATGGCCCAGTTTACCCCCAAATAATGAATACCATTTTTTTAAATTTTAGATATTATTCTACCAGGTCAACGCCGATCAAAAATATACCAACTTTGTTGGTGCTTTTGTAATTTTTTGGTTTTAGCTGGACACAGACATATACATAACACACATAAACTGCACTTTATATGATATATAATATTTAATAAGGCTGAAAGATTAAATAACAGATGAACAAACCTAATAAGGTGGATACATTATATACAAAATGTTTCCCTAATGCAACTTATTTATTTTCAATTTTCATTAAATCCTTCACTTACTTCTACATAGATTTCGAGATCATAAAATATATATTTTTATATTTCATGGGAACCCTCTTTTCAAGAACAACATAGAAGCAACTTGATTGGAAGGGATTTTTTTTCTTCTATAATACCTCTCCCTAACATTCTCACTCCAATCAAATGAATAATAAGAAACATTATTATTAACTCTCTTCGACGATCATCTAAGGCAATATAAAAATCTCCCTTACAAGAACTTGGATGAAGGCGCAATTACTTGCAAGAACTCAGAATGTAAATACAATCGACCCGAAATTTTCTCTGCATTCCTCAATTCTATAACATGCATTCAGTTGTATATATTTTATGTTCCAAGAAAATATTTGGCATTTAAAAATGCCGGCTTTATTTTGATAATGTTTTACGGTTAGTTTTAATTTTCCTAAATACTGAAAAAATTTTTCTCGGATTTTTCTCTGACGACAGTTATTTTTTGTATAATTAGACTTTTTGCAAATAAATTTGTATCAAATTTAGTTTTTTATGGGGGATTTTATTTTACTTAATAAAAATACCTAGACATTTAGCCAATTTATTATTTGGGGGAGTACTTATTTAATAAACCCTATCCCTTACACTAACCTTAACCCTAACCCTTACCCTTTGTTATAAAGATCGCTTACCTCAGGAATTCCCCTTCTATGACTGTCAACATTCTGAGCCGGTATGTTGCCAAACTTATAAGAAACCTTGATGCCAGCAATGCAACTGGTTCGGACAGCATTCCAATCAGAGTGCTTAAGAAGCTGCAGCAAGAACACTCTCCTATTTTTACAAAGCTGTTCAATCGTGGCTTAAAGGACAAATGCTTCCTATCACCTTGGGGAATTTTGTCTGTCTGCCCAGTATTTGAAAAACTTACAAGAGATCGATCTTTTACATCTCAGTACAGACCAATTAGTGTCCTGTGCGTCAAGAGTAAGTTGTTTAAATCCGTGACAAATGAAGCAGTTGTAAAGCAACACAGCTAAAAACATTACTCAGTGACAAGCAATATGGATTTCGTCTTGAAAGATCAACAGATGATGTGCTGACTGTAATATCACACAAGATCAGGCAATCTATTGACGGGGGCTTCGTTTCTAAAGTAATACTCTCCAAATATCGAAGGTCTTTGATAGGGTTTGCTTTTAAATTTGCTTTCTTAGCTTGTTAGCTATGGAAAATCTGGAAATGTCTTCTCAACCATAACATCCTTTCTCTTTAATAAGTTTGTAAAAGTAGTCGTTGATGGGCAGAATTCTGGAGCACGTAGTGTCAATTTCGATGTTCTTTAAGGATCCATTCTGGGGCATAACCCTCTTCCTGACCTTCATCAATGATCTCCCAAATTACATTCTAAGATCATTCCTAAGTTATACAGATGATAAAGCCATCTATGGCAACACTTCGACCAGCATAAACGATCAAACAAGTACTATTTTATTCTAGAAATATACTCAATCGTTGGCAATACAACAGTCAACGTTCGTTTCCCTTAGGCTTTTTTCTGTATACTTTTCTCACATAAATGAATGTAACATTATTCCTGACGTCAACGCTTGGTTTATGTTTATAACAAATCTATTTGAATTCTTCTAATTAGTAATGTTTTGTAATTAATTATAAAAGTTACCAATCCTACTATAAAGTTGTCTATCACTTCCAAACTTTCTCACTTCCGGTTGTTTTACCTCTCGCTTTTATTTCTTACATTCTCTATTACTCTCACTTACAGGAGCGAAGTTGACTCTCTGCTTTTATCAATCGACACGTAATCAATTTCGATGATTTATTCACCACTCTTCCTCTCCTTCTACCCCTACAAGCTTCTATATAAAAAGAGGAAAAAAATCGTAGTAATACAATTTTAACTTGTCTTAACCTGAGAAAAGAGACGGACAGAAACAGCGACTAATTTTATATTTTGTCTTTTTATTTTTTCAAACTTGAATAGCTTTGCAAACTCACTTTTAGCAAACAATATTAAAAATAAAACGGACCTATGAGATGTACCCTCCCGGAGATCACCTTCTCTTTTAGAGGGCGGGGTTTATTATCTGACAAAATCTGACGGGTCCGTAGTTTGATAATTTCGTAATCTATCACTTCGCATGTTTTCTACCACGAACAAAAATAATATACAAATAGTTATTAATACTAAATTGTATAGCTGATGTTCGGCGCTTGTTTTAAAACAATCGTCCATTCTGACAACCTAGGACTGTTTTGAACTATATGACTCTTTTTGCTCGGAATGAGGCATGTTTTGTCTCGGACTTATGAGATGAACCCCCAGGCATTACGCCTTCCCTCGAAAGGGGGTTTGTTGTCGGTCACCCGAAGCGCCGCTACTTTGTAATACCGATGAGTCCGTTCTAGAATAATATTAAAACTAAATCTAATTAACTCATACAATAAATAATATCAATAAAACTTAAACTTTTACGATATTTAATTCTATCTTGACATTCATAAAATAGAGTTGGGTTATAATTAGTTTTATAAAATGCTAAAAAATGCATGGCAATTTTTATGATTGGTTCTGTTTTTTTATTTTGTAAATAAATGTTAGTAATCCAAAGCATACACCTACACGATACTATATATCACTGACCTAGCGATCGAAGAAGTCAACTACTTCTAGTCTCTCTGTCAGCTTTTTTCTCACGTTCCCTCCATCGTCGTTTCATTTAACTCTCGTCCTCCTCTTTCTATATTGATGCCGAATACAGCGAAAAAGTACGAGGGTGCCAACGACGTACATGTTTACTACTGAAACTCTAAACAAAGGCAATACCACCTGTTTAGTAATACTATTTAAAGCATAGATACAGAAGGAAAAGAGTGAAGAGATACAGCGGGCAGTAGGAGACGGATTTTGAGATTTAGTTTTTTATTGTTTTAAATTGATCTGGCTTTGCAAACTCAATTTCCTTTATTAAAATAATCTTGCTCGAGCTCAATGGCTAACACAGTAAGTCACATTTGTTTCTAAAATATATAAATGTATGTGTGTGTATGGGTGTACATATATGTGTGAGTGCATTTATGTATCTGCGGGTATGTTTTCATGTGTGCGCGATGTTTCCCTTAAAACTCGTTCTATCAATAAACTATAAACCTTAAAACCTTCAAGTAAAGTTTTAATAAAAAAATATGTTCATACATTATTACCTCCCTTGGACATAACTTTGTCATTCGAGCAACGCATATATGGCTTAATTGAATGACTTTCGATTAAGAAATGCAATTATCTTTACACACTAAAGACCCAGTCTGTACCGTGGAGAGAGAGATTATAGCTGTTAAAATTGCATCCGCTGATTCTGTAAATTTATTACTATCATTAATATTATTTTCAGCATTATTATTTTTACTCACTTGGAGTGATTACCAATGATGCCTCATTGATAAAAATAGGTGCTGTTCTTGGATTCCAAGTGACAAAATGTCTTCATATATCTCTTATACACTTCATCTTTGATGTTTCTATTCTCTTAGATTCTTCACGATCACTGGTTGTGGTAGCAATTAATGTTGACGTCATGGATTTTATTTAAGGGGAGTCGGGTTATAATATTATCATTCAATCTTACTTCTCTTGGATTCGTCTTAATGGTCTCATCTATATATTTAGTTCTGTTTAAGAAGTGCTATTTTAATTCAACTTATCTGTGGTTCGGCAGTGTTACCTGGTTATGTGTGTTCTTTTCTGCATTTTAAAATGAAACTAGCTAGTGGAACAGTAGCAGAAACTCGCTATGAAGCGAGCTGATAGCAGAATATATTGTTGTTAGAGAAGAAACAGCTTACCTTGTGGGCTGGTATATATATATATATATATATATATATATATATATATATATATATATATATATATATATATATATATATGAAGCAATCCAACAAAAGATATAAGCGTCAACTAATATCTTATAATTAGTGAAACATCCGGATAACTACTGTAATGATAGCTACTGCACCTAAACATTTAAATCTGATAAATTCTAGAAGTGAATTAGTCTCCAAATGTCGACACAGAAGGAAATTCAAATATGCTATATGGAAACCACCACCAGTTTTGCCGTAGTTGTTTGGGCGAGCAATGAAACCGGGGGTGTCCAGACTTCGAGATGGGTCCTTTTTGATTTTTAATCTTTTTTGCCTAAGGGATTTAGACTCCGAGGTTGTAAGGGTTTACACACCTAAATTTTCAGTTTCTAAATATATACACCTAAATTTCAGTTTCTAAATATATTTACAATATCTTTACAATATCTTTACAACCTCTTAATTGGGAAATATTAAACCTTAAACCTTGAATATATTTACAACTTCTTGATTAGGAAAAATTAAGCCCTAATTTGGATTGGACTTCTTGATTGAACAAACCTAACCTTAAATTAAACTTCCTAATCTGATAAAATTAAATCTTAAATTAAACTATTAAATTATTAAGTTCTAATTATTTAGATAACTTCGTAATTGGGAAAATTAAAACTTAATTAGGAAAAATTAAACCTTAGGGCAGGTTAAACTTTTTAATTGGGGAATGTCAGGCCTTGAGTTGGAATTCCTGGGCTGATGGGATTGAATCTTAAATTAAACTACTAATAATTTCTGGCCTGTTAAAATTAAATCTTAAAAATTAAATCTTGAATTAAACTATAAAATTATTGGAATTTAATAACTTCGTAATTTTTAACTTCATAAATATTCTAAATTACTTGATAGGGCTAGATTTGTGAAGTCGGTTTTTACTGTAAGCTAGATTTTAAGTAATACTTTTGGATGGGTACGTGATCACATGACTTGACCTATTTTTCCTAACTCCCTTTTCGCTTTCTTTTAACTTCTTAGCTCCTTCCCCTTTGACATAGAATATGCTTACTGACCCAGACAGGGAAAACCTAATTTGGGTGGGATGGATGGCGGGGTTGTATGTTGCTGTCTTTTCTTGAACCTGTCAAACAGGATGCAAGACAGACATAATTTTAAACCCGTTGAAGTCATTCTGAGATGTAGACAATTTAATATCGCCTTCTGTTCGTTAGGGATTTGTCATGTCTGGAGAGAAGATCACTTATATATTTTTCGCTCTTCTTGCTAGATGTGATGGGAGTCGGTCTTATTTTGCTCAATTCGGATTTAGCGGGTTTTCTAATTAAACAACGAATTTGGATTTGACTTGAGTTGCACATTTCGGGATTTCGGAACTTTGATTGGACTTTTTGTATTATCTTGAGTGATTTATTTATCATTAACATTGAATATGGACACATTACGCGACTGGATAACTTTGCTGGCCCCTTCAATTTCACGTATTTGGACTGCTGTTTGTATCTTTGAGTAATGTCCTTCCTGATTATGCTTCTCAACTTGTATGACCTGGATGGACTGTATGGATTCAACAAAAGTATGTTTTTGGGTTGATATATTTGATGTTATGTATTTTTATGTATTTGTGTATATAATTTTATATATTTTCAAAGCTTAATTATATTACCTGTAGTAGTATAACTGCGGTAATGGTCCTCTGAAGAGAAGAATTATCTTTGAAAACTCATGAGCTAAGGACTTAAGGATGCTTTGCATGAACTTTGAATTCTAATAAAATTTGATTGACACCTTATTTTATTACTTCATTTTATATTATAATATATATATATATATATATATATATATATATATATATATATATATATATATATATATATATATATATATATATATATACTTCCTCGGCTGTTTTACTGAGGGAATGCTTATTTTAGCCTACAGACAATGTCGGGTCATCAGTAGAGAATACGCACCGTTTCAGGGCCTTTCTCCCGACGGCTTTCTTGCGTATCGCCCCCGCCTCACTGATGTGAGGCCCCATTATATGAATCGCATGTCAATCTAACTGTTCAATGAAATCAAAACAACTGACTTTCCAACAGCTTAGCGTCTCACGTGTCGCTCGATGAGTCAGCGTCTCATCTGTTTTTGTTTTAAACGGCTAAGCATCTTACGTATTTGTTGCATGAAAACGATCTCTTATATCGGAGAGAAAATATTTTTTTAAATAAATAAATTAATTAAAATAAATAAGATGAATATAAATAAATACTTAAATAAATAACATTCCTAAATTATCCAATTGGTTCAAGGGGGATAATTCATAAATAATTCAAAAGAGATAGTTATACAGTGGACACTTTCTATTTCACCACCATGTTATATTCCTTTTCGCCAAGAGCCACCTTATTTCTTAAGTTCTCCATCTCCCCGTGTCGTCTGTTTTTCTTGACTGATGGTTTAGTAGATTTCCCCTTTTCACCATACAATGCCATACAAATCCGGTATATTAAATGACCACATTTTTTCCAACCGTTGATCATATTTATTTCTATCTAATTCTTTATGTAGTTCATTGCTTATTGTATGGTCAAGCATGCACTAATCTTTCCAAACTGCTGGCCAGTGGGCATTTTATTTTGGGAAGTTTCATCTCACTCTTTGGCGCAACTGCATGGATATTCTCGGCACTGTGGGTTGCGTCCTGACCTTGGTTTTCCGACGTCTTATCTGTGATAAGAGAGCGCTGCTTATGAGTCATTGGGTGAGAAGCACATCCCATCTGGCTTCGATGAATCTTCATTCCTTTTTGGGAGTTAGACTTCCGTCCACAGACGCATGGGAAGTTCATGAATTGTTCTTTATTCGTTACCCGTTGGTCTATCTTATTCGTTTCCAATAGTTTTGTTTTGATTCACCATCTTCTCTCCCTTTCGGTGAATCTTGAGAGCATTTTCCTGTACTTTCTTCTGTAGCATATATTAGATTAACTCTAGATTGCTGGCCCGATGAGTTTATTTGAAGACCTATTATCTTAATCGTATTACAATCTAACATTTCAATGAAATCAAAACAACTGACTTTTCAACGGCTTAGCGTCTCACGTGTCGTTTGACGACTCAGCGTCTCGTCTGTTTTTGTTTTTGTCTTTAACGGCTTTTTTTTAGGATTTTCTTAATATTTCGGCTATTTTCATCAGTATCGTGCTTTGGATAGTATCAATCAATTCGTTGATTCCAATTTCTCCTGCACTTTCTTCCTAGTGCTCTTACAATTATTGGTATAACGGTGTTTATCTTCATGATGAGCCACTTGGGGTTCTGCTTCCTTCGTATTTGCTGAAATCCGAGTGATAACAATTCTCATCAGATTCCTAGTATCCACCGCCTCTTTGGATCACTTCTTTAAACCACTTTACGTAATCGCAACAGTTGTTTACCATCGGGTACTTGCTGATAACGGCCATTGGCTTTCTCAAGAATTAGAGTGAAAATAAGCCTCTCAGAATTCCAGTATTCTCTGTGCCCTTCCAGTAGAGGTCTGCATGGTGCTTTCCCGCCCCTGTCTTTCCATCATTTCAGTTAATTCATGACCATCTTCTGTGGTACTAACTGATGTTGATGCTTCTGTAATATTTGAAAGGGATGGGAGAAGGTGTCATTATTATTATTATTATTATTATTATTATTATTATTATTATTATTATTATTATTGTTATTATTATTATTATGATTGTTGTTGTTGTAGTTGTTGTTAGACTGTTAGTTTGTACTTAGATGGGTGACCATTTGGGAATATCAGGTGTTGTATGTAAACCGTGTTCTTAGTGGTCTTATAAGCTGAGGATCAATGCAAATCTGCAATTCCAACGAACATAGCAGAAACCCTGGGCCGTTCGTTATGATCTGCGCCGATCAGCCACTGGATGGCGATGACAGATCGAATTACGATTTCAGAGAATAATACTTGTAAGGAACATGAGCATTCCAAAGTTAATTAAAGAAAATAGGCTCTAATTTTATCATTTTAACTACTTAAATATTTCGATTACTTCCATCGGTTTGCCACTTATAAAATTTGAAGCAGCATAATTAACGTGCATCCATGTATCGTTCTAAGAGACTATGTCCGTCTGTCATAGTTTATCATACGTAAGTTTATCATACATAAGTTTATCATACATAAGTTTATCATACGTAAGTTTATCATACATAAGTTTATCATACGTAAGTTTATCATACATAAGTTTATCATACGTAAGTTTATCATACATAAGTTTATCATACATAAGTTTATCATACGTAAGTTTATCATACATAAGTTTATCATACGTAAGTTTATCATACATAAGTTTATCATACGTAAGTTTATCATACATAGTTTATCATACATAAGTTTGAAATACATAAGTTTGAAATAGAATTTTCACCGCGAGATGCGCAGATTATTTAAAATTCCATTCGCTATTTTGGCAAGAGATTATTACAGAGTTTGAGCCAATTCAAACCGAGTTGGGAAACAGGAGAAGGTTATGCACAGGAGTAATCAGCCAAATATAAATGGCCACGATGCGTCCAGCGCCGCTTTAAACTGTTTGGATATCTGCGAGCTGACTACAGCTCCTTCGGCGTGTTTCAACGGCCCAGCGATGCGAACTGAAAATAAAAGACTTCCGACGATTGAGTCGAAATCGTCTTATGCTCAGCTGTTGTTAGTTTCCACAAAGGCAGGTAATAATTGCGACACATGATGTCGAAGGCGAGGATGGAGTCACCCGCAGTTGCCTACCCCTCAGCAAGTAAATATTGAGAGTACTTCGTAGTTGTTCGGAGCAGTTCGTGTGTAGCCCATTGACCATCCGCGTTGCCAAACTCTAAACTTTCTCCAGAGGGATAAAGCCGGCGTGTTATATTTCAAGAATGAGTGACACAAGAGACAACCCTATCGGCTGTCACGGTGGCAAAGGAGCAGTAGATGAGAAAATGTACACCGCGGGCCTCATTTGCCAAAAGAATGCATTGTGCAGTTTACGTAAAGAAGTTATCGACCAAGTTTTTGAACTGCGTTGTCCTGTCCAGAATCAACCGGCCAGATTAGAAATCAAGTGGCGTGTTGGGTAAAAAACCGACTGGAAAGCGGTGGCATTTGTTGACATTCAGAGACACATCCCATAGGTTTTACCATTTCCAGACTTGATGGAGACATTAACAAATATCTGGGAGCAATGATTCTGACATCTTATAGGGATAATTGGATATATTTAAAGTAAGATACGTCCCTGTGGGTTTAGTGATTGCAATGCTATTTCGAACGGACAATTTAGCGACTATAATGAAAAATAAAACATTTGGAAAACTGTGCCATTTGCTAATAATTCCTTTCATTCTAAACTTTATTTTTAAAGTTTATCTACAATAACAAACAAATAAAACACGAGAAAAAAATAATAACGAGAGAAAAGAATCCGCCTCTTCAAACACACGACGCACATAAAAGAAAAAATTTAAATCATTCTAAAAAAAAAGGTAAAATTATTTTTTTCTTATTTTAAGCCTTTACTTATTTAGAAACTATCACATTCATCGTTAACTCATTCCTTTTTTTCCTTTAGTACTCAAGTTCCATGATATATGTTTCTGACAAAGGGGGAATAATTTCTGTTTTCTGGGTCGGAATCTATCAATCTAACATTTATCGTTCGGTAGTTTTTGACCTTGAACTAGTATTTCTTTAGCTCCTTACATCAAGTAGCTTTATGCCTTGTCTGGAGCGACTTCCATATAAAACAATTTAAAATTATCTGTTCTTTTCGCTTGGGTAGTAGATACACCGATCAATTAAGAAAATATATTTACCTATTTTATACTGCAGAACATTTAGACACGGCGTCACTTTAGAATGAGAAAACATATATTCCAAGATACGGGACACTCTGTATGGATACAAAAATAGACTGTATCAGACCGGTATACAATCTAATATAGGTGCAAAGGATGAGATAATGTATAGGAGGATAGCATTCTGACGTAACATAACCATGAAAGTTGTCCAGATAAATATCACTGCAAATATATTCAGTGGTTCAGAAAATACTGGCCGATTTTCTGACTCACTTTTAAACTGCTACTTTACAGTGTTACTTTCGGAATATTCAAATATTTTGTACGTTTTCAAACATTCAATTACCCATGCTTATACCATTGTTATGAACATATATGCATGCGTAGGTGCGTTCAGTGCACTGGACGTAATCATCTCTACACGTTGTGTCGATCAAAGGTCGTTGTTCAAACTCGTCCCAGTTCTGCAACACAGAAATCTCATGCAAAGTAAAAAACATGAGTCTAGTATATTAACAAGTAACACATTTATTTTCTTGTATGTTATAAAAGATACTCATGTTCCCAAGTTGAATGGCAGACTTGCAAATGAGATTTCTCTATCCCGGCGAAATAAAACATATTCGCATACAGTCCTTTGTCTAAGAGCCTCAATTGACCCATCCTGCCGTGCCGGCACCCCAGCTTCAACTCATCGCCAGCTCTCCCAGCCAAACAAAACAACAACTTCCAGTCATGTCAAGTGGGTCAGTTCCCGCCTCCCCCTCGTCTTTGATGTCCTTTGTCCCTGACGAGAAATCCTGGACTCCAGTCTTTTTCATTGATCATCGGCGGGCCACCCAAGCACTGTCCACTTTAGATTTCAACTTGAGATAAGTGTCTGACAGTCTACTCAAGGAGGGGGGGGGGTTCATCATGGAGACGATCTGAGCATTACTTTTGTGTATCAACATTATTCTTAGTTTTTACGAGATACTTAATTCATTTCAAAGGGAAATAAACTTCTGGGTGGCACAAAACAAAACCAAATACATTTGTACTTTTTTGTGTGCCTCCCACCCCTCTTCATCAGGATGAGCATATAACACTTGGAAGGTTCGCCATTCATATGCATCACTAAAAAAATGCAGCCTACTCCATTTTTTACACTGTGTCATATACGTGTATTCAATCCATGTAATGATTATTTTTGTTCTGTCCAGTATTTTTTCTTTATATTCTTTGATCGATTTTACATTTTAAATAAATGAATATGTACTCTTCAATTAAAATGGTGAAAGCCTCAACAACGATAGAAACGATATGCGTGTACTTTTATTACATGAGTTCAAATTCGGTGATACTGCTTCCCAAATTCTAAGTAAACTGGGAGTATGAAGGTGGTTTCAGAAATTCCGTAGTAGAAAAGAAGTACGAACATGACTGATGGCAGGGAACTATTAAAAGCAATTGTTGAATAAAACCCACGCGGCAAAACGATAGAAAACAAATGTCTGAGGCACTTGCTATTAGTAGTTTAACGGTGTCCGATCACCGGAAGCAAATTGGTTAAAAATATATTTCCGAAGAATGTGTCCCGTATGAACTGACTGAATGAATATATCCTTCATCGGAAAGTTGACATTAGTTTCAGGTAAAAAAAACAACAATTACGGAATCGCCGATTAAAATAAAACAATCTATTTAATTTAAGGACATTTCTTTGTAATATGGATACATTAGATAGTATAATCGATCATATAAAAATATGCACACACATATATATATATATATATATATATATATATATATATATATATATATATATATATATAGTAATCCAGGTAAGGTAAAATCCACAGGGTAGAAATTCAAAGGGAGTCAAACCGGGCTTATAGAAGAGTGATCAATAAAAATATAGAGCTATGTTATGAATGATTTTTTATACAAACATGTACAAGGTCTGCTACACTGGCATGTCGATGTTATCGATCTACAGCTATCAAGAGCTGAGGTCTCATCAGGCAGAAAGTTTTTTGTTTGTGATTCAACCCGGTCGGTGGAATCCAGGAAGAATTGAGTTAAGTAAAAAGAAGAAGAAAGAAATAATAGTCATGTGACCAATTTTTAAAAAAGATTGGCCGTTAGAAAAGTTTAATTTACAATAATTCATATTTTTATTTTTATTCAACGCTGAGCTGGGGCAGGAGGGGGCGAGGGAAAGGAAAAGAAATGGAAAGGGAAGAGAAAGAAAGAGAGGTAAGGGGGTGTCAGGGGTAGGGGTCTATAGCCATTTAAGAGTTGTTGTGGACGGGAGGGGGTTAAGGTGTCTAGCTTGACGCGACCGATATTTTGTCGCGTGTCATAGGAATAGAGATGTTTCGACCTATTTAGTGCAGACGGCAAAATTTCACAGACAAAAGTATTTAGTTTAAATTATTATTGGTGATAAATAAATTCAATTCTAGATAATATTTGACAATGAGTTAATAAAATATAGTGGTGATTATTTTCAGTAAAATCGTATATAGATTTATGACAGTAGTATTACTAAATTATACTGTTATATTTCGACCTATTAACATTTAGTTTTAATTATTTTGGGGGGTAAATTAGTGTATTTTAATTCTAGGTAATATTTAGTAATGAATTAATAAAACATAATGGTAGTTACTTTCATTTTTAGTAAATGTTATATATGATTAAGTGGCAGTGGTATTAATAAATGTTATTAGCTGTAATTGTATTAAGAATGGTGGGGTTAAAACTTGTCGGAAGATTAAAGATAATATTGGCGGTAAGGTGTTTAGTTAAAGTTGTTAAAAAGAAATTATGGTCCATGGGTGGGGGGGACTAAAAATGGTGGGAGCCAGTAATTTTGAGAAATGCAAGCAATATATAATTTTAAAGATGATTTTGGTAATATGTGGTTGACTTTTGTGGGATTTTGTAAATTAAATATTTTTGGTCAAGGTTAAGTATATGGGGAATACCTATACACACATACAGGCGTATACACACACACACATATATATATATATATATATATATATATATACATACATGCATATGCATACATAAATACTCATAGATGCATCCACATGCACATACATATACATGAACATACAGATACATATACATACATACATACACATACACACACATACACACATGTACCTATGTATACATACATATACTTACACATTTCATATTTTTACACACATGCATATACATATATCCACAAAACATACCTACACATACATATCTAGATTTTCCACCTGAGGGTGTTATAATATTTATTCCAACAAGGGGGGCAATTATATTATGCTAGTAATTAAGGGTTAAATTATCTGGTTTGGAGATGTTTATAAGTGTTAATTTTAGGGGGTTGGTTGATATTGAGGGTTTTTTTGGTTGTAATGGTATGAGTAAGGGGGTATTGTACAGATACTAAGGAGATGTGATCTGTTATGCCTACAATTGATCAATGTTTCCTGTATTTTGTTTAAACGTTTTCCTCTACGGTAAATTTAATTATTTCAAGTTTTTCGCTAAGGCATAAATAACATGGTGAGTTTAGTGAGCTACATGTGCTAGTTTTTCTGATAGTGTTCCAGATTACAGTTGGTGATTTATTTTTATTAGTTAATTCCCAGTGGTAACCTGAAAGTGAAGTTCTATTTTGGTAGCTTGGGTTGTTGAAGGAACATTTATGACCGGTGTATCTTTCTTTGAAAGTATTACCTGCCATACATATGTAGTATGTTTTATAGCTGGGTTTTCTTTAGTCGAGATTGTTGCTTGGTAGATAGTTTTTGTTAGTAAACAATTTTGTTGCAAGGGGCATTCATTTTTATTTATGCAGTTAAAGGATTTTACTCTAGGTATTTTTTTGTTATTTGATTCAGGGTTTAGGTTGCTGTTTAGGATTTTATTATTGTGTTTTTTAATTATCATTTCTAAATTTTTACTGCAACTGTAACTTAGTTTAAGTGTATTTTTGTTGAATATTTTATGTAAGATATTGTTTGGAGAGAAGTGTGTGTTGATAAGGTCTAAGAATTTTTTACCAAGTTTGGTTTTAACTGCGTGATTGAAGGGGGTGTAATCCATATTATATTCTTGTTTATTGTTTTATTGTTTTTATTCTTAGTTGTTGAAGGGTTGATAAATTTTATTAGTGTATTTTTGTACCCACTGTTTTTTAGTGCTTTATTATAAAATTCTGTATGTTTTTTAAGATTGTTTCGTTTGAGGAGTTGTTGCTTATCCTTTGTTGGATACATTTAGGAATATGCTTAATGATAGATTTGGGGTGGTTGGAGAGGGGGTGTACATAGATTGGGTTAAAGGTTTCTTTATTGTATGGCTCATATGTTTCCTTAGTTAAATTGTAAAGTTACATCTAGGAAGTTTACTATTTTAATGTTAGGAGTTATTTCAACCGTGAGGCATATTCTTTTCATTTCTCTAATGATAATCTTTTTAATATTTTCGCACTTTTGCCCATTAGAATTTCTGACTACTAATAGTCCATCATCTCTATATAAGCCAATATCTTCAATATCTATATCTTTAGTTAAGTTGTAGAGGATGTATAGGCCAACTAGGTCGGTGATTTCTGCAGAGTCGAAAGAACCCATCGAAACATCAAAGGAGCCAGATTGATTGCTCTTAGTCCATTGATCGTGTTTACTAATTAACACTGTTTTGCTACATTTTCTCACAATGTTAAACGCTTCTTCAGAGATATCCGAGAGAAGAGTAGCAAATTCCATGACGCTTTCAAAGAGTTCATTAGAAATCGAGGGATAGTAGTTAATTATATCAAATTGAATAAAGGAGTAATTTGTTTTGTTTTTTATCTTGCAGAACCAATTAAATGTATCGGTAGTGTTGATCCATTGGTTAAGTTTGTATGTTGATTTAATATTTTTGTTGATTTTTTGTAGAATAATTTTGCTGATTTTTCCGGTTTCTTGTTTTGTGGGGTTGATTAGTCTAGTCGTAGGCTGGTTTGAAAGTCAGGTTTGTGGTCTTTAATGAGTATATATGCTTCCCTCACCTTTAATTTTCTAACCCTATCACTAATTTTAAGTTTGTAAGTCATTTGCTATCAACATTTATGTTTTGGACTAAGTCAATGTTTGATTTTCTGTAATTTTTAGTTATATTGTTGTCGAGTAGTTTAAAGTATTCTGATTTGGTGAGTTTATAGAAGTTTTGAGTTTTGTCTGCTTTAACAAATATGTGTTTAGAATTGTTAATTTCATTGACTATTCTGTCTAGTTTTGTTTGGAATGTTTTTCTTTGTTGTTGAATTTAATGTCTTTAACAAATTTAAGTGAGTCATTTTCAAAACTATCAAGTAATTCGATACGCGGTGCCGTACCTTGGTTTTTGAAGCCGTAGTTTTCTTTATTTACATTGATGGTAGATCCATATAGGAAGAAGTTTACTTTCCACTTCATTCTTCTCAAGAGTTCCTCCATCTTCATCGTTAGTATTAGAAGTAAATTCCGTTTGTTTGTGATTGGAATGTTCTTAAGGGAGGTCTTAAAGTTGTTTTTTTCCATGTTAGTTAAATAATCCAGGTTAAAAAAGTACTCGACAGTAAATGGACAAATAGTAATCCAGGTAAAGAAAACATCCTCAGGGTAGAATTCCAAAGGGAATCAAACCGGGCTTATAAAAATGTGCTCAATAAAAATATAGAGCTATATTATAAATGATTTTTTATTCAAACATGTACAAAGTCAGCTACACTGGCATGTCTGTGGTATAGATCTACAGCTATCAAGAGCTAGGGTTTCATCAGGTAGAAAATTTTTTTGTTTGTGATCCAAACCAGTCGGTTGAATCCAAGAAGAATGGAGTAAGCAAAAAGAAGAAGAAGGAATAATAGTCATGTGACCAATTTTAAAAAAAGATTGACCGTTGGAAAAGTTTAATTTACAATAATTCATATTTTTATTCTATTCAACGCTGAGCTGGGGCAGGAGGGGGGCGAGGGAAAGGAAAAGAAAGGGAAAGAGAAGAGAAAGAAAGAGAAGTAGAGGGGTGTCAGGGGTGGGTGTCTATAGCCATTTAAGAGTTGTTGTTGACGGGTGGGGTTAGGGTGTCCACCTTGACGCGACCAATATTTTGTCGCGTGTCAAGGGAATAGAGATGTTTCGACCTATTTAGTGCAGACGGCTAAATTCCACAGACAAAAAATATTTAGTTTAAATTATTTGACACGCGACAAAATATCGATCGCGTCAAGCTAGACACCTTAACCCCCTCCCGTCCACAACAACTCTTAAATGGCTATAGACACCCACCTTGACACCCCCTCTACCTCTCTTTCTTTCTCTTTTCTTTCCATTTCTTTTCCTCTCCCTACATCCCCCCCCGCTCCTGCCCCAGCTCAGCGTTGAATAAAAATAAAAAATATGAATTATTGTAAATTAAACTTTTCTAACGGCCAATCTTTTTTAAAAATTGGTCACATGACTATTATTCTTTCTTCTTCTTTTTGCTTAACTCCATTCTTCCTGGATTCCACCGACCGGGTTGGATCACAAAAAAACTTTCTGCCTGATGAGACCTCAGCTCTTGATATCTGTAGATTGATAACATCGACATGCCAGTGTAGCAGACTTTTTACATGTTTGAATAAAAAAATCATTCATATATATATATATATATATATATATATATATATATATATATATATATATATATATATATATATACGTGTGTATATATATGTATATGTAGTAAAAAATTATACAGAAAACATTTCTATTTCAATCATCGAAGGAATTGGTCCGAATAAATAACTGTAGTTGCTAAAAGATTTGTTGTTTTCATTTAGCGACACGTGCATTAAACCTTATACAACTGTGTTGTCGTCGAACCAATATTCTTGCCTGTCTGAGGATACGAAACAACTCGGACACCGATGTTGATTTATAAAAAAAAGTTTTTTTAAGAAAGAGAAGAACAGTCACAGGAAATAACAGAGGGATGGGAAACTTTCGTACGCGTGCGTGCGTGTGTGTGTGTGTGAGAGAGAGCGAGAGAGAGACAGACAGACATAAAAATAGACAGATGTTAGTTTTGCTAGATCTCTTTTGTTTACTTTTATTCAAACAAAATAAGGCACATTGGTAATGAGACGCAAGGGGATACTGTCAATTAAAGGATTATACATACAGAAACATCTTAAGTAAGGAGTTGAGCAGTGAGATGTCTGTTCACATACATTTAAATTTCTGCATGTTAATACAGTCAGGGAAGCATGTACAGTGAGGGGACGTCAAAGGCTAGCAATTATAAGGGGGACACTATTAGAGTAGAAATATTTTATATTATCCTCAGACCGCTACAGTAAAGAGGTGGGATTTTGCTCCCTGTCGGGTCGATCTGGGGTATCTAAGTCGATGGGGTCACCAATGCCGCTAGTTTATCAGAGCACGTTCCATTGAAGTAATTGCAAAACAAGCACAGGGATGCACCATTGCTGCGATGGTATAGGGATTGGAGATTATATGAGAGTGCTGAATCTAAAAGGGAGAGACTGGTGGTTGATTGTCCAGCACAGATGAAGCAACGATACTCCAGATATATGGGCAAGTGTGAGACGTTTTCCAGCACGTTATAGGGAGCCCACCTTCTTTGCAGCAGCCTTGGCAATGCTTTGTATGTACTTTTCCAATTCATGTTGCCTTTGAATGTTAAGCCGAGGAGTTTGAATGATGAGCTCTTAAGTAGAGTTTTATTGGCTATGGCAATCGGTTGTTGTAATGTTTTTTTAATAATTGTTAAAGGAAAGAAACTTTAATGTTAACATACATTTATGCCCCCATTCAACTACATACTGGAGGTAATATTTAAGGAGTCAGACATTGCCTTAGATGGGTGTGCGTTTGTCCTACACACATGTCGATAATAGAGCGTGGTGTCTTCGGCAAATATCCTTAACATAGGCACAATTGTATCAGGAATGTCGTTTATGAAGATTAAGAATTACAAAGGTCCGATGCTCGACTCCTGGGGTACCCCCGAATTAATCTCATGTTCTTTTAATGTACGGCCATTGATGACAACTTGTTTCTTTCCTTTGGTTAGGAAAGATCTTATTATATAAAATATTCGTCCAGTAATACAGTACGAATGAATTTTTATGAGAAGGCGTTCATGCTAAACTTTGTAAAAGAATCTGGCATAACTAGTGCTACTGATGATATCTATTTCTTCTTATGTTCCTACACGAAGTTATTATTTCGTTTTTTATGTTTATCAAAGGAGTGTAATATATCATTATCATGACTTCCTCAAATGAACATACGGCACATCTTCTGAAAATCGGTTTTTAAGATTTATTTTTCAAGATATACCAATTCAATGCATAACGTATGTTTTAAGATTTGAGTTTCTTGACGAAGTTCGTGAAAGATGTAAGGTTTTTCTTATTATAGTTGTTAAAATAATTCATATGGTTGTAAATACGTACTTTGATGTTGGTCACTGCTGAACCTATATATGTGTGGAACTTCAATATAGTCTTAGATTTTGTATCATTAGCAAATTTGCAAATCTATGTTAGAAATGTTATTATCGTTTGTAGGATTAATGGTGAAAGAACTGGTTTGTTTGGAGAGACTTTTGGGTGTTACAAATTCACTCTGATATGGTAGATGCATATTATCGAAAGTTGTAAGACTTGCCTCTTGTGTAAGTAGATTATATTGTTCGAGTAGAGTCATAGTAGGTTAACGTGCATATTGATCAAGTGTGTTTATGGGGTTAATACTGGGATTATGGGTACATAAGGGTATTGATAAGCAGAACTGAGGGAAATTGGAGAAATTGGGCGTATTTAGTAAATTTAAAGTATTCCGGCTCAGAGAGTGAATCTGCTTTTTAACAATACATGCATACAAAAGGTCATTTTGCATACACTCATTTTGTAACGGACAACGTTGTTTGTCTTGGCAATTACATTAGTCTTGGCGAATTGATATATGGGATGCTAGCTGGGCTTGTTTAATTTTTCTATTGTTAGAAGTAATAATTATTCGCGCTAGGTTAGGCATTGTGGAGTAAAGGATTTTGATCGTATTTTCATTCAATATTAAGCAATACTTGTGGTGGTACCTATATGATTTATCGATTATTAACGAAACCCCTAGATATATTTGTTGTACAAATAAAGAATTTGCTAATAAATATGTTTATTCTTGAATAATATTTTATATTTTTACGCTGATATACCTTATATTAATTCTCTATTTCTAATAGTGAGCATTTATTATCGTATTAGGAATTTCAATAGTATATCTGGATACTATCCTATAAGATATCTTTGAAAATATATTCATAATTGTTTTCTTTATATCTATCTATCTATATATATATATATATATATATATATATATATATATATATATATATATATATATATATATATTAATTCAGATAAAGAAAACATCTACAGGATAAACATCCAAACGAATTTAAACCATGCTTGTCGTGCTCAATATCAAATAGAGCTTTTATATATATATATGATTATTTATAGTTATACAGGCATCTATATAATCTGCGACACTGGCATGTTTTTTATCGATCACCAGCTGTTAGACATTGAGATCTCCTCAGACAGAATGCAAATCTGACCATTTCATTAGGTCATATTTGGAAAGAAGCTATATATATATATATATATATAATTTATTTCAAATGTATATGTTACATATTTCAGAAACGTACCGCGGTTTCATCTAGATGGGCTGACTTTTACATTTAATAAAAATATATATGCCCAGTGGAATCGTCGGCGTTCTGAATGAGATGAAACTGCGATGACAAACTTCGGAAATATGTAACTTATACTTTTATGTAAATTATATTAACTTTCACTCATCTTCAATCGAGCCCTTTATTGATTTCTTTCTAATATAACCTAACACACACACTATATATATATATATATATATATATATATATATATATATATATATATATATATATATATTCATTTTGGTACAGAAAAATTAGTACAACATTCGTACCGTCGGTTTCAAGAAGGGAAGTCCTTAGCCATCCGGATATATATATATATATATATATATATATATATATATATATATATATATATATATATATATATTCGTGTGCACAGGATTCGTTCCTAAACTAATTAACATATTAATATAAATATTCGGATATATCTGGTAAGCGTAAGGGGTTTAGATTTAGGGTATGTTAATTTAATTTCGTTTCATGCAAATGGGATAAAAATTGATCAAAATCTCCTTGTAAAAATTCCGATTTTTTATGAAATTTTAGCAATATGTATTCAACATCAATCGATAAATATTCCATGAATTTAAGTTATTTTCGAGTATTTTAAAGGTTTGCCAGGGGGCATATTACGGGCACAAATCTCATATTTGAAAATTGAAATACATTAGATTCGCATTAAATTTGATCAATTGTATTTATGCTTTTAATCTTCGTAAATAAAGACGTGAACGAGAAATGAATTGGACATATCCCGAAACGAATATTCTTCTAGTACATATATTATGTCAGGTATGTTATTTTTAATGTGTATATATTTTCATGTACAAAATTCATTTTTAAATTTATTAACTGAAGATTATGTATTTTTGAACATGTATTTTAAAGGTTTTAGGGGAAATCACATGGGCATAACTTCTCATTTTGCAATTGAAAAATATCAGATTAACATTAAAGTAGACCCATCGTTATTTGCCACTAATTAAGCATTATTTACTGAATTTTATTCCATTCTTAATACACCTTAAGCTTAAGTCTTAATGTCAGACATCTTCTTGAATCAAAATAGTTTAATGGATTTTGATGAAAATTAGAATAAGGATTCTAGACGTAGTGGAAAGCAATTCTAAAAACCTTACACGTTTCATAATATTAAATACATTTGCAGAAGAACTTGTAATTCCTGGAGTATCTAAAAAAAGTGTGGTGAACAATAGGCATTCAACAATATCTCCATTACCCAACTTTGTTGACGCTTGCACAGCAGCGATAGTTCTCTTTAAACTGTACCTTGTACACCACAAACTACTCCCTCGTACATTTACAACCTTGGACGGACACCACATGATAATATATTATCAACACCCTTCCCAGAAGTAAACATTTATTCCAGGACAAGAAAGACAATTTCAAATCAACAATAAATAAACAATCATGGCTACCATTGTGAAGACACACCAAAACAAGTCAAATTATTTATAAAACAATAATGTGAGAGAAAGAGAAGCAAAGAGACAGATACAGACATAGGTAGATAGAGAGGAGGAGAGAAAGAAAGAGAGAGTCAACAGATGACGCTTAGAACGGAAGTGACGCCACCGTTACTGACATAGAGTTGCCATGAATGATAGCCAGGGAGATGCGTTGGAACAACTAGGCTGACTCACGGGACTCGTGCCTAGACGTTGAAATCCTCCGTCCAATGTCCTGAAAAAATTTAACAGTCTCGTGGCCAAGCACATCCGACGTTTCCACTGAAATTGGTTGGAAGACGAAACGGTCAGTGAGCGAGCTGTATTTTCCGCGCTTCCTTGTTTCGACAAGCAGAGCCGCCGTGCGGGCTTCACCGCGGATTCCGCAATCCTTGCTGGTACAAAAGAATCAGAACAAGTGGCGTCCCAGATCAGCGGCTTTCCGGCTCAGAAAGCAAACACAGTCATTCCGTCAGGCCTGCGACCGTCGCCCTTGTCCAGGCGAACTGGTTCAAGGACTGATGCAAAACCTGCCGAGTCGAGACCTCGCCTGACTACGTCGTTAATGGCAGAGTGGCGAGGCAGGCGGCCGGCACTAAGTCGACAAGAGAGAGGATGCAGGGCAAACTCGTCAACTACCTCACCACAGCGACACCGTTGTGAGACGGTGATCCGGATAGTGTCATTGTCCAAGAGGGCTCCAAGTGTCGCTGAAGGGATGACACTGAGCCAAGCACCGCTGTAAGGTGAAGCCGACGCTCTCAGGCAGGCAGCTCTATGCTGGTTACTGCTACGGACGAGTTCGGCAAACACGGATAGACATTGAATCTTATCCCAGGACGACTGATGTATGAGATTGGGTAGTTGCTGAAGGTTTGTCGACGTCCATGTTGACGAAACGGCTGTCAAAAGATCTGCCCAGGATATCATAAAAAACTTGAAACCTCTAAAGCATATAGACGACATCTCATCCGATGTACAGTCATGAATATATTCCTTGCTGAACTAGCTCCTGTACTCTCTAAACTCTATAACAAATGCATTGTCAAACTTTGCTTTCCTGATTGCTTTGAAATTGCCCCCGTGCTACCAGTTTTAAAGAAATCTGGCGAAGGATTTGACTCTCAAAATTATTGTCCAAGATGTATTTTCCCGCTCTTTGCTAAAATCTTTGAATCATTAATCAATCTAGCGATAGTCCACCATTTGGAATATTCTGAACTTCTTTCTGACAAAAAGTATGGTTTTAGACTATCTTGTTCTACCGCATATATCCTGTAATCTCTGAACGCATATACCAAACACTGAATAAGCCAGGTAAAGCAAGGGCGGTAGCGTTTGATATATATCCAATGCATTGGGAAGATGGGGCATTCAAAATGTCAAGCGCTATCGCCTTAGCGAAATTAATTCGTACGGCATTTTTTGTCGAATATTAAGCGAAAAGAAAGGTCCGGTTTGTTTTGATGACCTTACATCTAAGCAACATAATATTAATGCAGGTTTGCCCTAGTGGTCGATACATAAACCCTTATTATTTCTGATTTTCGGAAACGAGCTCTATTACGCAATCGCGTTCTAGATGAGTAAATTTGTTAATTAAATCACGCTCTATTATTAGCATGTAAGCAAATAGAACACACAGATATTAAAGGAAATAAATGAATCATTAGAAAATTACATCAAGTCTAAAGTAGAATGGGGCCAAAAATGGGTAGACACATTCATAGCTATTAAGAGAAAGCTCCTATCCTATAGCCATTATAAGAAAACGTTCACACCTATTTCCACAGCTGATATCCTCAGAGCAAAGCGTATACTCCCCTCGGCCTAATATAACAAGGCAACATAAATTGGAAACAATACATAGAAGATACTGCCGAGTCAGCTGAAAAAAAAGGTGAGCTACCGTCTACTGGCATAGAAAACTTCTCACATCTCACAGTATCTTCCACGTCTATAAAACCACCATCCGCGCATACATGAAGTCTTGTTATCACATCTGCGCTGGTGCTCCCACCACTAGCCTCTCTTACTCTTTGGCAAGATGCAAAAAAACTATCTAACCCAATAGGTCTCACACTGTCTACAAAGCTTCAACCTCTGTAACATCACCGCAGTGTTTTGCATCTCTGTGCTTATTTTACAAGTATTCACACGTATTGTCTCTTGAGGATCTTATTGCAGTTGTACTCCTCAACATAAGTAACCCCGATCAAATTGACTAACCACAAAATCCCTACCCCTTCACTGTAAAGCTTCCCAGATACCGGAATACTTTCTACCTTTGCTAAGATCAAAGTGTAGTATCTGTTCTGATTGATACTTCACCCCATAGACTGGTATTGTTTTGGCCATTGGGGCTTGATTTACGCCGGTCTATGGGTCTGTTCTGTGCAGTTCTGGGAGGTCCACCCTCCCAGGCTTCTCCTCCCCTCTTTTGGGAGGCGTAAGTTTATTGCTTAGTGCCTGAGGCGCCCCTACCGGGGAATGCCGACAGGGCTACCCAGGCAATTTTTAAACTCCACTTTCCCGACCCGACCTTGGGTCACATCTTACTTGTGTGGGTAAGATAAACACTGGCCTTGTGCCTAACTCCTGGAGAGGTGTAAATCAATACTCTAGTAGTTTATTTCCTCGGACCGCCTCCATTAAGATTTTTATCCTTACTCAATGTTTCCACAATTGTACCAACATACAACAATTTAAATGTAATATGGACAAATATCTTGACGCACAGATCCCTACTTAAGATGTCGCTATAATTATGCCCTCTAATCACAGTAGCCCATTATGTGTCAGTGGCAATATGCTTATTTTTTATCAAAGGTTTTTTAAAAAGAGGCAAAATGATAAGACTGTGTATTTGGCTAATACAATAAGTGATTTTTACAACGAAAATGCTAGGATGTCCAATGTAAACAGAGTCATATGCTTTATCCAGATGCATCTGTCTACATAGCGTAGTAATTATCATTGCCAACTAGCAGGGAACCGAGTTTCTCTTCCCCCTTCATATGAATTGGTAAGTCTCAAACATTGTATTATTACATTTCTTACTTACTGATCTCGGTAACCACTATTCGCTATCAGTTAATGGCAAATTAAATATACGATGTATTTCCAAAAAGTAGCGGGACAGGTATGAGAAATTATTTATTTCAATTTGAAACAATAAACAACATAGTTTCCCCTTTAATAAAACACCCATTATCTAATGAACTATCCCATCCTTTTTCCCACATCTCTATCATCACTGAAAGGATTGTTCTCTGATGCTCGCTCTCCCTGTCATTACGGCCTTGTTGACGTCGTCAAAACCAGAGTTATTGATAGCTATGTCTTAGCTCGAAAGTCACACAAAACAAAATCAGTTTAATATGGAGATTATACCAGTACATTAATGTTCTTTTTATTCGTTTCATATCTTCATCGTTCGTGTCTGTGCTCAAAGCTAAAGTATCTCATTGCGAGCAGGTTCATTGTCGTAGTGAAAAAGATAATGTCAATGTGACTAGAAATTAAAGTGTTTCAGAAAGTGTAGGTTTACAGTCATATACTCCGAAGATATCATGTTTCACCATACAATCCTCTTATTCCCCTGTCGTCAATAGCTCATACAACACACTTTACACTGGATCCCGTTATTTTCTAAATCGCCATCGTATTACCAATTTAAACCCTTGGTGGGTGAAAGGGCATTCAACTATAAAGCGAAGAGTGATTTGTCGATTTCGTTGGCTCTTTCAATCCTTAAAATCGGTGACAATAAACTGAACAATAATGTTGTTTTCACTTTATCAGGGCAAACACCAGTCTGCATTGTGTTGCCTGATTGTCACATCTGAAGAATTCAAGAATGGACATGACAGAATCGGTCAAGAGTTGCATTAGATCATTTCTTGTTATTGGAATAGGCTTTGTGTTGAATCAATGGCACCAAAATAAACCAAAATTTAACGTCAAGGGTCGAGAGGACAATGATTTACGATCAATGGTTCGGCCATATTGTTTTCGTGAATGGAAAATGAGGATGATTTACAAGGAATGCTTTGATGATTGCGATGATGATAATGACACTAAAGGGTTAGCTCACTCGCTCTCATTTGGCTGGAGACAAGAAGAAGGTAATACACACACACACACACATATATATATATGTGTGTGTGTATGTATATATATATATATATATATATATATGTTATATAGAGAGAGACAGGGAGTGAGAGAGAGAGAGAGAGAGAGAGAGAGAGAGAGAGAATAGAGATATCTGGTTTTAGAAGAATTAACAAAGGAATTCTTTGATGATTGCGATGATGATGATGATGACACTAAAGGGTTATCTCACTCGCTCTCATTTGGCTGGAGACAAGAAGAAGGTAATATATACATATATATATATATATATATATATATATATATATATATATATATATATATATATATGTGTGTGTGTGTGTGTGCGTGTGTCTGTGTGTGTGTGTATATATATATATATATGTGTGTTATATAGAGAGAGACAGGGAGTGAGAGAGAGAGAGAGAGAGAGAGAGAGAGAAAGAGAGAGAGAGAGAGAATAGAGATATCTGGTTTTAGAAGAATTAACAAACAGACAAAGTTAATTTACAATCAGGGGCAACTCGATATAAGAATTGGATAGTAACAAAAAATATACGTAGAAGTATGGTAAATATTAACAAATATAAATAAAACAATATATAACTTGGCTAGAAAATATGATGGATGCAAATATGATGGCTATAATGCTGAAATGAAGACAATCTTTCATATGAATAGTGGGCGGTTATGTCTATCTATCTGGCCATGGAAAACAAATTCAAAACAAAACTACATACAAAGAGCTAACATACATTTTCTCAGGTGAAATTTTACAAGAAAACTAATAGTGATTTATAGGCAGAATTATCTAAGTCATACCTTTTAGACTTATATTTCTTAACGTTAGAGACAATGCTTTCTCCTGTCCGGAAGTCTAAACTCTTTTCACCAACGTAGAGGAATTACGAACGAGATATTATTCGCTTTCTGACTTGTTCTTCGAGACCGTCAGCCGCTGTTCAACGGACTATCTTTGCATCACCCTTACAAACCCTGATTCTGCGTTTTCCATGCGATTTTTCTGGTAGCAGTCACATGGACTCCCAGAAGACGACAATAAAAAGTAAGTGACATTTACTGATATATTTCTCACGCATATATCTCTATGTACAACCTCGGCAATATGCGTTTTTTATCGATTATATTTGGGACACTATGGTATTTTCATGCAATACTAATGCCTGTTTTTCTTTCTCTCGTGTATTATACTATGTCACTCTTGGCATGTTTCCAAATCAATTTTGACATTTACATTTGACGAATTGTCTAACTGATATATATGTGCATGTAAACCCAAGTGTTTCATCACTGATGTCCTTTTATATTTTCCGTAACTCGTGTGTGTTATCCACGATAACAAAACACAAAGAATGGCGACTAACTGTTCGGAAAGATACATCCAACACGTGGTCGTAAAATAATGTAAAAGCCAGAATATCAATTAATCGTTAGGTTTACATATGTGCCACTTCGTTATGAACACGGAGGTTACATAGATTTTCACTGGCCATTCCTCGTTTACAACGGAAATACTTAAATAAAAACACAGCTTTTCATTAGTTTTCTCTCGTTAAAAACGCGCAAAACAAAAATGTAGCATCTTATATGCGACCACTTTTATAAATCGCATAAAGTAAAATTCATATTTTACATCTGAACTCCTTACAGTGCAAAATAATGTTTGAGATCAATGTAAAAGCGCCATTCGTACCTAAACAGTGATTAAGTGTTTGGTAAGTTTTGGTGCTTTTGCGTATGAACAGATGTTTTATTTGCCAAATAGTATATAATAACATTACTCTATCTATCTATCTATCTATCTATCTATCTATCTATCTATCTATCTCAGCACACATATGAGAATTATTGCACAATATATCATAAAATGAAAATGCAGTGAAGATAGGATGTGTTAAAAAGACACAAGGACAAAAATCAAATGTAAAAAAAAATCATAAAAAAACGAAAGATTTTACCGGTTTCGTACGAATCAACGAATGTCTACAGAAAAAGTGAAGATTTTAAAATTTATTGAATAATTGCAAACTATAGAAACAAAGAAAAATAAGGAGAACGCACAACGGAATGTTTCTGGCACGTGTTTAACAATTTGAAAAAACAGAACGAATTCATGCAAACGTGTGTGGCAAAAAAGTTAACATGGTATAAGGGGAAGAAATAAGAAAAAGAAAATGTGGAGAAAAAGGACAATAAATAAAAAACATGGATCAAAAGCAGTGAAAACGAATAGCTACTTTAATCGTGATCGGAGTTTTTAATACAGTGGCGAGATATATTGCATTATTTCAGTGCGGTATTTGCCAGATGTTAAATACATTTTAAAATGTTCACTATTTCTGATGACGTTCGTTGATCCGAACGAAACCGGTGAAATCTCTCGTTTTCTAGTGATTTTTTACTGCATCTGATTTGTTTTGTTTTTCCTATTTAACCCCCCAATATATATATATATATATATATATATATATATATATATATATATATATATATATATACAAGTCCGATTAAAGACGAGAGAATTTATTCTTGTTTATTTTCTTACTCGACGTTGTCAGGTGTCTAATATATTGTATGATTTTGTAGGGTATCGATCCGATAGTAATTTTTTTCTTCCATCTCAGGCACTTTCGATCGTCGCGATCGTCTTAACTCTTTTTGTTTTCTAGATTATCGTAGCATTTTGGGGCGTTATATTATTATTTTTTTGTTGTTTGAAAGGTAGAGAATATATAAAAATGAACAGAGAAACAAACTTGGTTTGAACGAAAAAACAAAACAAATTGACCCCAGAGAAACTAGCACTAGTTAGAAGAATCGTGGAAACAATTTAAGAAAATGAAGAATTATGTCGTCTTTAATATGACTCTTATATATATATATATATATATATATATATATATATATATATATATATATATATATATATATATATACAGAGAGAGAGAGAGAGAGAGAGAGAGAGAGAGGGCAAGAGACATAGAAAGACAAGTTAAAAATGAGAGTAAAGATTTTAAACGTACAATATCTATTGCATCATGAGTTTCCAAAAAAAAGGAAAGTATTATCATCAGAGGAATACAAACCGTTTAGTTGGTAAAGGAAATGACTAAAAGTCATAATTTGAAAAGATATTAGATAATATAAGACAAATACAAACATTAAAAATATGTCCAATGCAAAGAGAAAGGGTTGAAAATATATGGAAAAAGTTCACCGTTGAAGGTGTCATGATAATTGTAGCAGCAGGTCGCAAAAAAATCTAGGGAAGGTTGGCGTCAAAATTGTAAAATTTATTGAATTTTTGGAGAGACCAAAACCATTAAAAGGCCAAAGTAATCTGGTTGGGAAAGGTGGCAATGTAAAAGTTTAGGATGTAAGTTGTGTATTTTAAGACATTTTGGAGAACTTCAATGGGTTTTCCAAATAGAGCTTTTGTGGAGTTAAATGAAAAAGTGAGATAATAAGAAGTGTTTTTAATTCAAGGTAATGAGCTAGAGAAACTAGCGTTGATATATATATATATATATATATATATATATATATATATATATATATATATATATATATATATATATATATAAAGAGAGAGAGAGAGACGGTAGATAGATAGATACATAGAAAGATAGAGGAATAGTCAGATAGATGGATAGATAAAGTCGTATTCGGCTATGTAATTTTGAATGCACTAAATAAAATTAGATATGACATTTTCTTTTAAAACGCAAATCAAATGTTTTCTCTTTCTAGAGATTCTATGTACTTATTTGAATAAAAAATGTTTGAAACATCATAATTCTGGCAGAATATTTTAAAATATTCTTCCATTGGAAATGTTTTGCTATTCTATTCAGTTATTTTGAGTTTTAAGTTAAAAACCAATAGAGAATGAAAGAACCAATATTAGTTTCTGTAAAAGGAAAAACGAAAAAAAATCTTATTGATATTTTGTCGCATGGATTGTTGAATAGTTGACATCTGCCTTATTAAACTTTTATTGAATCATATCACTTCTCTGATGGCATACATATATGTCATTAAATAACATTTTTATTTTTTATATAATTCTTATACTCACACCCACACACACGTAAACAGACACACATACACACATATATATATATATATATATACATGGGTGTGTATATGTGTATTATATATTGTTGTTGTTAGCATTCGTCTGTATCGGAACACAATGGAGTCCTACGCCTCAGATTAGTTCGTTGCCGAATTGCAGCATGTGTGTGACTGTGCAAACCAATCCTGGATCTGCAGGCTCTATAGCACTTGTCACAGATGTATGTGATGTCTTGTTTCGAGAGCTCTGTTTCAGCTTTCTGTCGTTTGCGCCCTTTCCTTTCCTTTTACTGATAACTCATGGTCTATCCGTTCCCCACTCGTCTTTAAACATACCTTTACAGCACTGTGTTATCCAGTCACGGACTCATAGTCTGCTAGGTCGATGTCACTATGCTTGCCGACATTCTGTATATATATATATATATATATATATATATATATATATATATATATATATATATATATATATATATGGAGAGAGAGAGAGAGAGAGAGAGAGAGAGAGAGAGAGAGAGAGAGAGAGAGTGTGTGCGTGTGTGTATACACATATATACTTTATAGTTGCATTCCATTTACAACGGGAAAATGAATCCAAAATCATAATTTTCATATTCACTTGATTTCTTTCATTTTCATATCTCGGCAAATACCTGTATTTCTTATAATTCTCACGACAAACAAAGAACACAAAATTATATTTCTTTCTTTCATTGTTTGCTTTATTTCTTTTGCTTTTAAAATTAAAACATTTCCTTTAGCGCGTTTCACAGCAAGGTCAAGGGAAAATATATCGACTTCAGTCCAACTTTGCTGATCCTCCCCCACAAAAAAAAGAAACTACGCTTGATATTTGAAACGGAACTTCAAACGGTAGCTTCTAACTTAATTCTAAACTGATCCTTCCTAAACTTGCGCTAATTGCTAAGCCGAACTAATATGGAAAAATCTTCAACACTCCCTCAAAAATTTAAGAACCGATTGCTAAATAATTATTAATCCCAAAAGTAAAGCAATCCTATTAAAAACATTAAATTCTTATGAAAATTTAACACAAAAATGCGGTTGGTATTATAATACTATTTATTTTAAACATTAGGTCCGCAACATAAGCCACTTCTTAAGTGCGAACCTGCATGTCATAAATTGCAGAAAAGTTAATTCGATCCTTTTTTTAATTTTCAACAAAAATAACATTAAAATTATAGTTAATCAAATTTTTTAATTTAAAAATGTTTCGGAATATTAGTGAGAAATATTAGTGAGGATATGTGGGCTATAAGCAGTTTGAACCAATTGCCCTATGTCTCCTGTTTTCCCTACCGCTAATCTATGAGTGCCCAATAGATGATCCTCTGTATCGGTGTTTCCATCATTCTGTTGTCTATTGTCACTGCTAATTCTACCAACTCTATTTTTGCTTATCTCCATAGCCTTATTATATTAAGTAAAATTGCCCATTCTTCAAATATTCTCTTTATTAGTCCCATTACCAATCGAGTCCGGTATGATATAACTAATCCGTCCTTGTACACAGATGGTACTAAAGTTTTGTTGTAGTATTGTTTATTTTTATTGAAAAGATATTCATTTTTATATAATTGTTCTAGTCAATTCGGTATGGAAGGAACTATTGATTTATTCACAAATGGTGGATTGCTAGAGTTCGTATTTATATAATACCATATATATATATATATATATATATATATATATATATATATATATATATATATATATATATATATATATAAAGATGTACAGATACAATCTGACAGTATAGCAAAATCTAATTGGAGACATAGACAAACTACAACATATAAAAAAAACAAAATCACACCAAAAACCCACTTCCGTTACGTTTAATGACAGAAACTTTATCAAAATGAACAGAGATTGCATTTCTCATGCATTTTGTAAAAGAAACGGATCCTAAGAAGTTAATAGAAAAGGGGTGATAAACATAGGGGAGAGGTTAGGGGTTGGGAGATAAGGCTAGAATGTGAGGAGACAGACTTTTTGTGACGAATGACAATAACATAAATAACATAATCGCTCATTCCATGATTTCTTTACTCCACTGTTGAGCCGCTTAACACTGCAGCACGATTAGACATGAAGTCAGTTAAACTATGATAAGATCCTATTTAAGACACCTGAATTATTTATAGTGAAACATTTTTTTGCAAAATAAGTTCTTCGAATTCCATCGTGTTTTTATTTTTGTCACGTGAACGACTACAGAATAGTAGAGTGACTATTCTTCTGAATACTGCTACCTGTAAATCTCGATAATGTCTTTTCACAATTGTTTTCTGATCAAAGTTAAATATTATAATATTAAAAGTATTATTTAAAAAACATTAATACCGATATTTGCCATAAATAACTAACGAAACAGATTTTAGTATGTACCTTGTACTAATAAGGTACCGATCCTAAATATGCAAGTGGAACTGGCTTTACTTTAGATACGAAACATTTCCTTCTCTTATAATTGTTTTATCTTTCTCCATCTATATGTCTTATATTGTACTCTATCTATCTATCTATCTATCTATCTATCTATCTATCTATCTATCTTTATCCATATATTTCATTCTCTCTCAGTTTCTCCATCTCTTTCTTTTTCCATCCCGTGTGCGCTGTAAGCACCTGGAGGTAATTCTCCTTAGAAGAAGGACACTCCTATGTAAAACACGTGGTTTCGGTTGCATATATCATGTGGGCTTCGTTTCTCTTCTGTATATGTTAATTCGTTGTTCAATAAATTGGATTAGCCCTGAAAAGAATTTACTTTACATATTTGCATATATTTCCCTCCATTCAAACCCTACCACTATATATATTCCCCAATTATATGACCTTCCTGTCTTTTATCATTTTTAGCACACTTTTCATCCGCTCTTGAAAAAACCCAGATCACATCGGGCTAAACGTTGAGCTCATGGGTCTTCCACTGTTCTATTTAAAATTTCATATATATATATATATATATATATATATATATATATATATATATATATATATATATATATATATATATATATATATATATATCAATGTGTATTATGTGTAATTCTAAAGGACGAAACCTTTGATTAGATATTGATTGATACCGGCGATCTCAAAACAGAATATGTATTCCGACCCGATTGAGTGGAAAATACATACATGCCACCCAAGTCAGTAATTGATAGCAATGACAAAATTATAAGACTATAGAACGCTTCATGAAACTAAGATTAAAAAATAAAAGAATAGAAAAGTAAATAAATAAAAAATAAAAATAAATGAATTGTATATAGATATGTAAATTGATATATAAATAATTTCCTAAAATAAATAAATAAAACTAACTAAATAAAACATACAGCTCTCGGTGGGGAATTTACTGAATGCCCTTAACACCTGGAAGTGAGGAGTAGGGAATGAAATAGTGGTCGGATGTCTGGTGTTTATGATATAATAACTAATATTGAAATTAAAATAAATATGAAGTAAAAATAAGCCACAAAGTAAATAAAATAAAATTTAAAGTTTAAAATTAAAGAAAATTAAAGATAAAATTTAAAAATCAAAACTAATTAAAAGAATGTATTAACATAAATTATTTAAGCAAATTAGATTAACTTCTAGGTACGATAGCAGTTCATAGATTTGTCGGTTTTATTTTGATGTGAACAAGAAAATAATCAGAGTCAAAATTAATTTTCAATCTATTGGATATTTGTAAAGAGATGAGCTCTAATGGCTAAAATAGAATAAAAATAATTAAATTAAAGTAGAATAATACAATTGGGTACAAATTAAATTCTTTTTAATTAATTTGTTTTAAATTTTATCTTTAAAATCTTTTTTTTAACTCTTTTTTATTTTTTACTTTTATTCAGCTAAACCAAGGCTTATTGCCACTAAGACATAAGATGCTACTGCTATTAGGGTCCGGATTTGAAGGGGCATCAAAGGATAACAGTTTTGCAGCAAGATGTTTGTTCACATTACATTAAATTTCTGCATGTTCGTACAGCCAGGAAAAGAAAGAGCAGGGATTGAATTCACAGGACAAGCGGTACAGAATACAAAGCCATTACAGTAGTAAGTCTTCCGGCAGGTCAGGACCTCTACAATGAAGAGGTGGGATTTTGCTGCTGCTCGTGTTTTTCAGGCTATAAGTGCAGTACGTTCGTCGGGGTACATTCTGTAGAAGTACTTGTAAAACAAGTACAAATATGCAACACTGCGACAATGGGACAGAGCTGGAGCTTGGTAGACAGTGCAGGATCTGTTAGGTTAGATATTCAATTTTACACCATCACAGATATGGTAACATACTACATACATGAGCGAATGTTGACTTTATAGAACTATAGGATATTGTCAGGTGCGAAAAGTGTGTTCAACCCCGGTAGAGGGATCCCATCTTCTATGCAGAGGACTTGATACTATCTTCTATGTGTGTATTCAAATTACAGCTGCCTGCTAATTCTAGACAAAGGAGTTTAGATATTTTACTTTTATGAAGAGTACTATCAGAATAGAGCGTGGTGTCATCAGCTAATACACCTATCTTGCACGTGATTGTATTAGTGAGGTCGTTTATGAAGATCAGGAATGTTTGAATGTACGGTCATCTAGAATAAGATAAAGGTAAAGGTCGCATAGCCTGGACGCGCACGAGTGTCGTTGCCGACATCGTAGCGGCGGTGATTTGTTAAGAATCACCGTGTCTGAGTTTTAGTCAGGTACCCATTTACTGCTGGGTGGACAGACGGAGTTTTCAGACCCGAAAATCCGCATGCCGTGAGTGGGACCGAACCCGGGTCGTCCAGCCCAAAGACAAGTGCTATAACCACTCGTCCACTAGAATAACCTGTACTTAATTTTAGCCAAGAAGGATATGATTATATTAAATATTCGTCCAGTAATACCGTCCGAATCAAATTTCTTGAGAAAACTCTTATGCCAGATCTTATCAAAGGCTTTTTATATATCAAGTATAACTTCGTTAGTTTCATCTGCCTCATCCAGTGTATTATATATACGTTGAATATTTCTTTATTATTATATCAGGGGTCAGGTGTGGATCTTATGCCCTGGAAGTATCAAGGCTTTTTATGATATCCAGAACACTGGAAAGGATGATGATGGGATCTCTAGTGTAGTTTCAATCCGTAGTGGTAAGTTAGAGAAGAATGTCTATGTAGTCTTAAGTAGACTTTAAAGCAAACAGATGAGCAAGCAGTTCTGCCTTGCCCGTTGCCGTGCAAGCGACATCATGGTGGTTGGATAATGGATGAACTGTTGATTGGCCATTATTTACTACACTATTATAGATTTTCGATAAATCGGAGTTCTTAATTTCTGCGATACAATGCGTTTTCTAGACAACTCAGTATATTTACTATTAGCTGCGATTATTGAACGCTTGAAATGGTTTCTTGATGCTATACATTTTTTTCTATTTGTACCTTAGTTATGGAAGTTAAAACTGCGAGATGCTTGCTGCCTATGTGTAATGAAAGCTTTACAGTTCCAAGTAAACAATAGGGGAAAGTCGGATTTTCGCGTCGAAACAAATGCTTTAGTTTCCTCCTTTACGCACTGTTTAGCAGAAGAGAAAAAGCTTTACTCGAAGATGCATTTGATGAGATCTCTTAGGGATTCCCTATCAGCCTGTAAGAAATATCTCGTTGTGTTTAGTAATGGCGCTTAGTTTTGGGATCGGAGGTTTATGTCTATATCTACCATCATAAGAAAGTAATCAACGTTCCCGGGTCGGCTATGGGAATTTAGCACACACGCCTCGGGTTGTGTTGTCCAAATGAGGTCGTGAAGTGAGGCTTGCCGGTCCTCATGATCTGGAAAGCGGGTCGAGAAACTGATGGTTTGTGAAAAGGAGAAGCTATGCGTTCTGTTGACAGCTGGGTTTGTGTAGCATGGTAAACTAAACCAATCTTTGCGGTGGACATAAAAATACGCTAACACATGAATTACGGCGCTCGGATCTAGGGAAATGTCTACAATAACGGAGACTTCTTTGAGTAGATAAAAATATAGGTAACTTAGGTATGTTGTAAAGTTAATCTAAGGCAAATGTACACCGGATCGTCCGATTCTAGACTAAGTTTTTTAGTCAAAGAGAGACTATTACGGATATGTATTTCGAGTCCGTTTATAATATTAAATAAATTAGATGAGGTTGAAAAGTTTTCTCTAAAATTCAAATTAATTATAAGCCAATTGGTTTTTATGTAAATATTAGTTACAATCACTTCAATGCCGCAAATACTCGTTACCTCTCCATACTCGCTTCTAATCAAGAATCCGACCAATCTATTACCATCCCCATACTTCTAGACATTTAGTATGATACTCACGAATTTTGACAGCCGACTGCTAGTATGGTAGTCAGCGTTCTTACATCTGAGATATGCTTGTACACCACGAATATAAAATAAATTATGAGGTCTTTGTTTACATTACTGGTTCCGAATAATTCTATTCTAATTAAAAATAGTAATTCTTTTACAAGAGAGGTAAACCGTTATTTACTACTATTAGAGAGTTCAACGCACGCGTGGAGAGCAATTATATATAGTAATCCAAACACAGCAAGCTATATATGGTGAGTCTTTTCAGCTTCAGGATCCGAAGCCTGATTACTAATACTATATATATATATATATATATATATATATATATATACATAAGAGTAACTATGGGGAGCTAGCTGATGTGAATTACTATATATATATATATATATATATATATATATATATATATATATATAGTGTCATAATTATTAAATATAAGGGTCCTCTATTAAACAAGAAACATGAAATCTTATCTAATTGCGTACATAAAACTCGGTTCGAGTACAATAAATTTATGGTCTCTTAGTCTTATTCTTATTCCTATATATATATATATATACATATATATATATATATATATAATTATATATATATAAATAATTATTCCTACACACACACACACACATATATATATATATATATATATATATATATATATATATATATATATATATATATATATATATAAAGATTACACACTTTTCGTATCTTTTCTCCCCATAATTAATTTGGATATCAATAGCAATTATAATTCTTTTCTTCATCGGTTATAACTTGACATAATTAAACTAAGTCTAATATTAATATTATTTGTTCTCTACTTTTATATACTACTGGTTTATTTTCTCCCTCTGTGTTTTTTGTCCCTTTCATACCTAGATTTTTGTTCGGTTTAATAAGTAATATTGACACTGTTTGATGTGTTGGTGTATGTCGCCGCATGTCATTTTTTAAAAGTTTAATCAACCCTTAATAATCTAATATAGGAATTTCTGTTCATCAATGAATTAGTAATAACCTTATACTTATTAAGTCTCTATCGAATCTTTAATGTCAACAATCTTCTGCTAATTGAATTGTGATTGATAATTAAAATCCTCTTAACTTCTTAATAAGTATATTTTTATATGATTATCCAATTGATCTACGATCGCTTCACTTCATATACACTCGACTCGCTTCTTGGGTCGTCTTTAATCAGATCGATAACCCTTATACTTCTAACTTAACACTCCAACTCCTATTTAACTGCCGTGGATGGGCGTGCTCTTTAATACAATAAATTATATAATCATATTCTTTAAATCAAAACACACCGTTTCATACTTATAATATTTAAATGTAATATACTTAATTAATTAATCCTGTTTAAGTTTCTATTAAATTGGGATTTTTTAAAATTTGATTCTGTCTGGTGTGAATCTAGCTTCATTTCTCTGATAATGTTCCTTAAAAGTTTATATTATAGCAAGAACTTAAAACTACGATCTTATCAAATTTAAATCTAAGGATTTCATGATTATTATCCATTAAATTGTATTCTTAATTATTATTTAATTTAATAGTGATTTATTTATTATCATTATTATAATTATTTTATTCTTACTCTATTTTTGTCTTTATTTATTTTGTTCTTTACTTATTTTATTTATAATTTATCTCGGTGTACTGTTACTATGGTAGCATTTATATAACTACTTAAATATGTATACGTCTCTATTGAATGACTCTAGAACTCAATACCTGTTGGATTGTGTGCTTGTATATGTGTCTATTGGGATTACATTTAATCCATGTGTCTGTTTCCTTTAAACTCTTTTAGATGTACCGCCTGCCTTCCTCTGTGATTATCATGCTGCCATTGAAAGCTTATTAATTATTTTGAATTGCCTTCCTTTATTCAAAATCTATTCATTATCAAGGAAGCTGGGTTGAATTTTGCTCGCTCTCCAGAATTACTAGCCCGCACTTGGATGGGGTGATTAGAACAATAGTAGCCCCGAACTTTGACATTCCATAGTTTTCCGTAAAGGTCACCCGCTGTACGATGACCTTTCACTTGGTGACAGCGATATACCGATACAGAAATGTAATAATTTTCCAAAGACATCCTCTGATAGTTATTAACGTTCGACCGCACATGGTTGCCTTGATGCACTACTTGTTTACGTGTTTTGTTAATCTACGAATAAGTGACTTCTTGTTTCACATTTTCTACTAATCGTTTATTGTTGAATTTCCTTTGTTTTTTCATTGTTTTGTTTTCATATTTTGTATGTATCAGTATATAAGGTTTTATATATGTAGATATAGAGACAATTGATTGTCTTCTATATCAAAGAACATTTTTGGTACATATATGTATATATATATATATATATATATATATATATATATATATATATATATATATATATGTATATATATATATATATAGGTATATGCCTAACTGTCCACGTGTATCTACATACCGTTTCTCCTTTTTTACTATATTATTATTGTTATTGTTATCATTATTACTTGCTCTAATAACTATTTTTCTAATTACTATCATTAATCTTATCATTTTTCAAAAATTATCATTACATCATTTTCAAATTATTACTTTTTAAATATTTTCATTATAATGTTTATTATGATTAAAATTGAATTTATTTATCTCAACTGAAGACAGTCACAGGATAAGTTGCATAGAAAGCATCAACACTTTTGTAAGGAATATTAGATGAAGAGCATACCACTATGAAAACACCACTTGAAGCACCAACAAACAACCAGTAATACACGACTCCCAGCGAACTCCATAAGATATGAATTAGATACCCAAAGTATAGCATCAACATATTCTGAAACACTGAGAACCATCAACCGTTAGATGAACTTTTGTCAATCTCACGAAATATGAAGAAGAGACCCAAAGGATAGCATCAACATATTCTGAAACACTGAGAACCATCAACCGTTAGATGAACTTTTGTCAATCTCACGAAATATGAAGAAGAGACCCAAAGTATAGCATCAACATATTCTGAAACACTGAGAACCATCAACCGTTAGATGAACTTTTGTCAATCTCACGAAATATGAAGAAGAGACCCAAAGAATAGCATCAACATATTCTGAAACACTGAGAACCATCAATCGTTAGATGAACTTTTGTCAATCTCACGAAATATGAAAAAGAGACCCAAAGAATAGCATCAACATGTTCTGAAACACTGAGAACCATCAATCGTTAGATGAACTTTTGTCAATCTCACTAAATATGAAGAAGAGAGCCAAAGAATAGCATCAACATATTCTGAAACACTAGGAACCATCAATCGTTAGATGAACTTTTGTCAATCTCACGAAATATGAATAAGAGACCCAAAGAATAGCATCAACATGTTCTGAAACACTGAGAACCATCAATCGTTAGATGCACTTTTGTCAATCTCACGAAATATGAAGAAAAGACCCAAAGAATAGCATCAACATGTTCTGAAACACTGAGAACCATCAATCGTTAGATGAACTTTTGTCAATCTCACGAAATATGAAGAAGAGACCCAAAAATAGCATCAACATATTCTGAAACACTGAGAACCATCAATCGTTAGATGAACTTTTGTCAATCTCACGAAATATGAGGAAGAGACCCAAGGAATAGCATCAACATGTTCTGAAACATTGAGAACCATCAATCGTTAGATGAACTTTTGTCAATCTCACGAAATATGAAAGAAGAGACCCAAAGAATAGCATCAACATGTTCTGAAACACTGAGAACCATCAATCGTTAGATGAACTTTTGTCAATCTCACGAAATATGAAGAAGAGACCCAAAGAATAGCGTCAACATATTCTGAAACACTGAGAACCATCAATCGTTAGATGAACTTTTGTCAATCTCACGAAATATGAGGAAGAGACCCAAAGAATAGCATCAACATGTTCTGAAACACTGAGAATTATCAATCGTTAGATGAACTTTTGTCAATCTCACTAAATATGAAGAAGAGACCCAAAGAATAGCATCAACATATTCTGAAACACTGAGAACCATCAATCGTTAGATGAACTTTTGTCAATCTCACGAAATATGAAGAAGAGACCCAAAGAATAGCATCAACATGTTCTGAAACACTGAGAACCATCAATCGTATGATGAACTTTTGTCAATCTCACGAAATATGAAGAAGAGACCCAAAGAATAGCATCAACATGTTCTGAAACACTGAGAACCATCAATCGTTAGATGAACTTTTGTCAATCTCACGAAATATGAAGAAGAGACCCAAAGAATAGCATCAAAATATTCTGAAACACTGAGAACCATCAATCGTTAGATGAACTTTTGTCAATCTCACGAAATATGAAGAAGAGACTCAAAGAATAGCATCAACATATTCTGAAACACTGAGAACCATCGATCGTTAGATGAACTTTTGTCAATCTCACGAAATATGAAGAAGAGACCCAAAGAATAGCATCAACATGTTCTGAAACACTGAGAACCATCAATCGTTAGATGAACTTTTGTCAATCTCACGAAATATGAAGAAGAGACCCAAAGAATAGCATCAAAATATTCTGAAACACTGAGAACCATCAATCGTTAGATGAACTTTTGTCAATCTCACGAAATATGAAGAAGAGACTCAAAGAATAGCATCAACATATTCTGAAACACTGAGAACCATCAATCGTTAGATGAACTTTTGTCAATCTCACGAAATATGAAGAAGAGACCCAAAGAATAGCATCAACATGTTCTGAAACACTGAGAACCATCAATCGTTAGATGAACTTTTGTCAATCTCACGAAATATGAAGAAGAGACCCAAAGAATAGCATCAACATATTCTGAAACACTGAGAACCATCAATCGTTAGATGAACTTTTGTCAATCTCACTAAATATGAAGAAGAGACCCAAAGAATAGCATCAACATGTTCTGAAACACTGAGAACCATCAATCGTTAGATGAACTTTTGTCAATCTCACGAAATATGAAGAAGAGACCCAAAGAATAGCATCAACATGTTCTGAAACACTGAGAACCATCAATCGTTAGATGAACTTTTGTCAATCTCACGAAATATGAAGAAGAGACCCAAAGAATAGCATCAACATGTTCTGAAACATTGAGAACCATCAATCTTTAGATGAACTTTTGTCAATCTCACGAAATATGAAGAAGAGACCCAAAGAATAGCATCAACATGTTCTGAAACACTGAGAACCATCAATCGTTAGATGAACTTTTGTCAATCTCACGAAATATGAAGAAGAGACCCAAAGAATAGCATCAACATATTCTGAAACACTGAGAACCATCAATCGTTAGATGAACTTTTGTCAATCTCACGAAATATGAAGAAGAGACCCAAAGAATAGCATCAACATGTTCTGAAACATTGAGAACCATCAATCTTTAGATGAACTTTTGTCAATCTCACGAAATATGAAGAAGAGACCCAAAGAATAGCATCAACATATTCTGAAACACTGAGAACCATCAATCGTTAGATGAACTTTTGTCAATCTCACGAAATATGAAGAAGAGACCTAAAGAATAGCATCAACCTATTCTGAAACACTGAGAACCATCAATCGTTAGATGAACTTTTGTCAATCTCACGAAATATGAAGAAGAGACCCAAAGAATAGCATCAACATATTCTGAAACACTGAGAACCATCAATCGTTAGATGAACTTTTGTCAATCTCACGAAATATGAAGAAGAGACCTAAAGAATAGCATCAACATATTCTGAAACACTGAGAACCATCAATCGTTAGATGAACTTTTGTCAATCTCACGAAATATGAAGAAGAGACCCAAAGAATAGCATCAACCTATTCTGAAACACTGAGAACCATCAATCGTTAGATGAACTTTTGTCAATCTCACGAAATATGAAGAAGAGACCCAAAGAATAGCATCAACATATTCTGAAACACTGAGAACCATCAATCGTTAGATGAACTTTTGTCAATCTCACGAAATATGAAGAAGAGACCTAAAGAATAGCATCAACATATTCTGAAACACTGAGAACCATCAATCGTTAGATGAACTTTTGTCAATCTCACGAAATATGAAGAAGAGACCCAAAGAATAGCATCAACATATTCTGAAACACTGAGAACCATCAATCGTTAGATGAACTTTTGTCAATCACACGAAAACTTTTTTTTAATTTGACAAAGCATAATAGGTATTAAAGTAAGTCTCTTAGACGTATAAATAAGCAATTACAAACCCTTATTATTCCAGCTAATAAACCGTATATAGCATTAGTTATGAGCAATTATAAACTAGTTTAGATAAAGTAACTGCACAATAATTACAGGACTACCCAAGTTGATACAATACACAATATTAATTTAAAAGCTATGAAATATTGGTAACATTTTTGATATATATATATATATATATATATATATATATATATATATATATATATACATCAAATATAGTTTAGGGCACCCTAATATTTACGCTGGCTAACCATAAAGTAGACTTTAAAAATAATTCATCCATTAAACTCATTTGCTTTTCTATACATGACATAGCTTCAGTGATTTAAATATATCACATAGGATTATCCATGCCATAAGAGAGAAAAATAAATACCCTCTAAATTACTAATTGGTTTAAGAATTTGAAACTTAAACATAATATACATTTTTTAGTTTTTCACATTTCCCATTTTACGGATCTTTTTAATTCAGTCCCTTATCATGGCAAGAAATGCATCGGAGATCAGTTCAATTAGGATATATCCAATAATATTAGCCAGAAAATACATAGTACATTGAAAGTAAATATTGTACTAGGAAATATACCTCGAATCACTTTTACATTTAAATGGGATCCACGCACTCAGCATAAGTTACGGATCTGGTAGAATTATATTTCCTTAATAAAATTAATGAGTTTGTATAGAGCTCCTGCTCTATTTCCGATTAGACCAACTAATAGAATATATGAACAAACGTGACTATATGAACAATACACACACATTGGTTTAACAGTTAGAATACACATTAATAAAAAAGTAATTTATTTTCTAGACTTTACACTTAAATTAGTAGCTCGTTCGAGTCATACGCAAAACCTACACACATCTTATATTATGTTTATAAAGATCCTCACCACCCTTGGTCTGTTTTGAATTCAATACTAACTAATGTAGCAAAGATCTCCAGAATTTTATCTAACAACCATATACTTTATGAAACCTACATTATTACAAAAGAGTGAGATGGAGTAGCCTTTGCTTCAATTCGTGCATTAGTAAAGATGGCACAGTTAATATATCTAAATAATCGTCAACATTTTAGAGGACACTTTTAGGGCTCTACGCAGATATAGCAAACTCTTCAATAGAAACACAGTTGGAATTCTCTTTCTATTTTTTTAATTATTATTATTATTATTATTATTATTATTATTATTATTATTATTATTATTATTATTATTATTATCATAACTTATACAAGTTGTTAAATAACTTGTGTTGACATTTATTCAGTTGACAAGTCTTCTATGTATGCTCAAGTTCTCTAGTAATCCAGGACGCAGATCATAAGGTTTCTTAATATCACACATTGACTGACCAGTTTGGATTACAGGTGTGCACAACCAATGGACACTGACCTTTGTCAAACACTACGGGCGATGACCGCTGCATAAGAGCAGAGAGAATCGACATGAATCACAAAAAGCGTTTCCAATGGCGTTTCGTATGAAAACGCAGCTGCCATTGTGTCAATATTCTCAAAGGCGATGAAAGATTTACCATTTTTATCGAATAGACTAATTATTTGTGACAGGTACACATATATTAAAGTTCAATACAAATACATCCGTTTGAATGTCTTATTATATTTTTCATCGCCACATAATGTCTAATCGACGCAGATGACAATGAATGGTTCAGAACTGTCTGCAATATTTGTTGTATGGGTAGATTGGTATAGGTCATCGGATGACGAGAGTATTAGGACGGCGTTTTACCTGTAGCACCCAGCATCCCAAATGGTCCAATAAAATTATTTGTTTAAATGGTCATATTTTATTTTGAATTGAAACGCCCAGTGAAAAAAAAAAAGGAGTACGATTCAATTTTAACGGATTGAAATTTTTTTTATTGAAACGCGCTTAAAATATTCTGTTCTTTTGTCCAGTTTTAAATGGGTGCTTTTGGGTAATTATTTGATTAGTTAATTTGAGTCACGTGACAGTTGGAAAAAATGTAAATATCTTCTTGACGGACGATAACTGTAAAAATTCTCTTCAGATAGAAAATTGGTGATGAATCGTCAACATGTACTTTTTGTCTTTGTAGATGCAATTTTTATTCTTTAGAAAAATAGTGTTTACATTAAATTTATTTGCTCATGTAAGCTCGATATTATGATGTCGAGAATAATTTAAACATAATTTTAAATATAGTTAAATAGAATTTAGATGTAAATGTCTTAGTTTCATTCGATGTGAATGTTTTGATCAATTAAACCAATTTAGGGCTGTACGCACTCGGAGCAGAGCAGCGCTGATATCTTGCCGCATCGACTCATCCCCCGACAACTTGAGGCCATGTATCTGATCCCACCACACTGGAAGCAGCGTATTCGTTCTCAGTATTTTGATCATACAATCCTTTGGAATATGACTACTCCGCTCACACAGGAAGCAATTATTGTTCACATGCACGTCTGGCCGCTATGGATCTCTAAGATAATTCCGGGCTGAATGTGGCGCAATTACAGCATGCTTCCCAAGTTCTGCTTCATCTCTGATGATCACCCGTGAGCGCTCAAGCAGCTGTTTAATCGGCGTTGCGTCAATGCTTATAGATGTTCTCTGGAGTTACGTCTCCTGTAACTGAGAGTCCGGCCACAAATGCGTATATTCAGTAAAGTCTGTTGAGGCAACCCTCCAAACAGAACGGCCAACTTCTTCAATGACGCAAAAAAGACACCCATTGTCTGACCTGCCAATAGTTCCAGGTGGTAAAACGCCGTAGGCTGTACAAGGGTCAATCGCAAAAGTCCTGCTCAGCGCAGCCTTTGAAAGCACAACATTTGCCTTATCATTGTCGCTTAGGTGCTGGCAAACATCCAGAGCGAGGAATTACTAACTCGACCTGCTTGACCCAGCACAGGCGACCGGTTAGCGTCAATGTCCTCAGCCAGTCAACAACAAACGGGGAGCCGTAACACTCAGAGCTAATTTTATGGTCGGATTTTGCGTCTGCCATTAAGTAAAACATCAATAACACGGAAAATGTTGAAATAGTTTGTAAATTTTTCTTATCTGATGGCTCTCTCTCCCTTTATCTTTCTCGCTCGCTGAACACTCCACGTGGTCCCAACTCGTCAGATAAACTTTTTCTTCTTCCCGGGATGCAAGTTCCTAGTCTTTATTTCAACGAGAATTCTCCCATGCAAAACATAACTCATTTGTATAAGTGAACTGTTATCATTGCACAAAAATAACATTATTCTATCTCGGAAGCGACACGCTTTGGGTTCAATCCCCGATTGACGACACATTCCCTTTTCTTGCGGACCTGCATTGGTTAAAGTTATATCCTAAAGATAGACTATTGTTTTCTGAACAGAAATTAGGTCAACATGTTATTATTTAAAGGTTAGGTTATATTTTGAAAATTAAAACTGAATATTAACCAAAAGTTATTGAAAATATCGAACGAGAATCCTGATTATTTTCTATTTAGTGGAAACGACTAATTATTTAAAAAGTTTATCGAATTAAATGTTCTTTTATCCAAAGAGTAAATGAATATAGAAAAAGTGAAGTCGTCGTATATTTAATTTAAAGTTTTGCAGCCCATACATTCATATGTATTATTGTAAGAAAAAAGAGAAATAATATTACATTAAAAAATGTTAATATTAATTAAGTTAGAAGGCAATAATTATTCTATTTTCAGAATTACAAGTAATGTTTGAAAAATTATTAATTGAAGAAAAAATGAAGAAAGGCAGGAACCAGATATTTGCTCAAGACTCAAAGTGAGGTTGTTAGCAACTTGTTCTTGCCTCCGCCATCCTTGTTGACTGATATATTGCTCTCGCTGTTGTGCCATTGACCGTAACAGGAAGAGCAAATCGATGTTATTCCTCGTGTTTGTCAGAAGAATGACACTCCACCCCAGTCTTTGAGGTGTTTTGTAATGGGAAACACCAACTGGAAGAGGTGCTTATATGTAGAATTAAAAATACGCATGTTAGCAAAAGAGTGCACAGAACCTCAAGGAAACACAACAAAGTTCTTGTAATGTATTTTTGGTAAAACATGTTCTCATATTTACAGGAAACTTTAATGAGAGGTAGTGTTTATACGTTTACTGGATGCTGCGTGCAAATCTGCAATTAACTCAATTCGCGACTTTTTCTTCTTGGACTTTGTCGACATAAACAGACCTCTATTCCGGTTAGATACAATGTCACATGAAGTGAATGAAGGTATGCTTCGCATCCTGGCTGTGTGCTTCTCAGCTCACTCTAAAAACTCTGAAACTTTACTATTCTGATTGGCTGTCGGCTATCTCCAACCTAGGTCTGAATTTTATTCAGACGTTTCCATGTAGTGAATATATCGACCAGATATTGTAAACACTCGTGTCATATCTGACCCTAGCTCACCTATACAGTCGTGGTTTCTGTTTTCAAAGGTTTTACCTATTTATAGACAAAATAATTGTGTTATATAACTCCGAACACTTTTCTCACTTGTGTGAATTATGAATTGATCATTTCTTGTTTTCTCAATACATCTACGCAAATATACACTAGTATATTTAACTATCCGAATTATTTCGTACGCACATTCTCACACTAACAGTCTTAGTAATGTCATAAATATATCATTCATAATAACCAATCGGCATAATTAGTTAAAGAACAGACGGAAGCTTGTCGAGCGTTATAGTAAAGTAAAATAAACTCCCCGGCACGGAATACATTAGAAAAGAAATGTTTATGAATATAAGCGTGTGTACGTTGGAACGATGCCGATTCTGATTCCTTTTAATGCACTCATTAAAATAACATATTTCGTACACGTCAATTGTTTTTATTTCGTTGACATAACTTTTTACATCCCTTTGGTAGTAGCTAAGATATTACTTGTAGCATAGATAGACGAAGATATAGAAAATAAAGAACAGATGAGGAAGTTAGTTATCTTCTTCTTCCTCGCCTATTCGCAACTTTCGGCTTTAGCAAACAAAAAAAAAAACAAGAAATGTCCTTTTAAGAATTCAGTACCCACTACTCATTCGCGGTCGCCAAGTAGTTTACGTCACTGAACTTAGAGACGGGGGTTGCCAGTTCGAACCTCGATTTCATCCTAAATATTTTAATTTGTGTCAAATTGAAAGTATATATTTGAAATTACATTCAGCGGACTCTTGGATTATATATATATTTTTTTATCTACGTACGATGACTTTTCCCTAATATATTTGAAACATTTTTATTTATCATATTCTGTCCAATGTTAACAAATTCTCGTCAAACCGTCCACATTTATAATCACATTTTGACAACTTGACCCATGGTTTTTAATGCTCTCAATGCGCTGTTGATCGTCAACTGGCAATCTGATTTACCATTAGCCTCGATCAGCAGTGACTCATATGTAATGAATCTAAACACGATTTTCTGATATGATAAAATATAGTTTTAATCAACAAGAAAACAAATTGTATTATTTATTACATCTCTATCACATGAGACTCCCACAGACTATTTGGACGAATCCACGTCCGGTTTTTAATCCCCTACATATTCTACTGACCACTTTGAAGTAAAAGAAGAAGAAGAAGAAGAAGAAGAAGAAGAAGAAGAAGAAGAAGAAGAGAGAAAACGAAGGTAGTATGGTCATGTCGCCTGATAATCAGGTCTCAATGCTGCGATTAACTGTGCCAGGAAGCAGAGGGATTGGCCAAACAAAAAAGAAGTGGAAAAGGCAACATCTGATATTAGGATGACTGTCGCTAAGTAAGACGCACAAGAATGCAGAAAACAGGTTGCCAGGTGTTATGACGTAGGTTTAGATTAACCATTCATATAATGAATATTATTTGGTCAGTGGATATTTTTAAAAAAAGTTCTGACTAGTATTATCTTTTTCGGGTCTTTTACTAAGGATTCTTTCGGCCGAAATTTATATTCATGAATCAACAATGATGACGAGAATTGAATTGCAGCGGAACCCGCTGACAATTCTACTAGTTTTTGCACCTGTTTATATAAATTATCGGTTTGTCAATATAGAATGCTTTAGAACTGCCCAGAACTCCCCTAAAGTTCCAGACATGAATATACTTAATTTCCCTGAATCTAGAAAGTGTTATGAATGTGAATCTTTTGTAATATTAAAGCAGCCCTAGAGGCTTTCGAAGTGATAAAGAATCAGTGTTAGCTATGAATCGTTAATCGGATAGTTGGGGAAAGTTGGTGAAATGTGGCTTTGCAGCAAAACAAATGCACGATTTTAATTAATAAAATGAATAAAATAGATTAGTCTATATTTTAAATATTTCCTCAGTTAAAACTATTATAAATAATAACTTCAGTAAACAATAGCAAATGAACAGCAGATTTAAACGTATAAAATCTGCTGCAATTGTCTCCTAATTTTGATTGTATGAAATATTGTTTCTGCTTCACAAAATCAAGGTGAGAAACAGTTAATAAAGAATACCAGAACTGAGAATTATAATTATACTTAAAAAAATAGCAATATATGATCTCTCCTGTCGCATATCTTTGAGAGTATATATTAGAAACGAACATATATTACACTGCCCTCAAAAGAGGAGGTAATGCCCCTGAGGATGGTTTCATGACGAACGAACGTATACTACACTTCCCGCCACAAAGATGGAGGTAATGCCTGTGAGGATAGTATAATTACAACATAAAAGTACTACCCGCCCCCCCCCCTAAAAAATAGTGGTACAAATACCTGTGAGGATAGTCTCATAACAACAGCACATATCCAATATTACCCCTTCTCCCTGAAAAAAGAGTAAGGTGATCTCTGGGAGGATGGTATCATGACCATAGAACAAATACTACAACCCCTTGAAAAAGAAGGAGGTAATGCCTGGCAAAATGGTGTTATGCCAACTGAACAGATACTACATTACCGCAACACTGAATTGAGTATTAAAAGATGGTAATACCATATCACGCAATAGGTTGAAACGTGCTATTTGAAAATTAGTACTTTATAAAATCCATACGCATTTTATATTAGTGGCGCCATCTATGTGTCAGGCCCGGGACATGTTGAGTGAGGTTTCGGTTTCGGATATAGAATTAATAGTATTTTATTTACCTAATCTCCAGGAAGTTAGACACACGGTCAGATGTATGTTTTAATGAAAGTGTTTCTGTGGACCGAACTGGATTCGAACCCGGTACATAGAATTAATAGCATAGTTTCAGCTTCAGACATATACCAAATCGCCATTATGAGACAACATCGCGTGTTTATCTTGCTCGAGTCAACGTCACTTTGATAATTGCACATTTAATTGTAATCTTTTTATTTACTATTAATCAAATATTCATAAAAAATAAAACAAAATTTAAAAAATAATTTAATTACGAAATTAAATGCACCTGAAT